>JASJET010000133.1:3000000-3350000 GCA_034092305.1 Diaprepes abbreviatus
CCACGGTAGGCACCCCACCCTCCCCCCAGGCCCTTTTAGGGCCACAAAAACGGTCCTTTTCAGGACCACATTATATTTTGATCGTAGTTTAGTAATCGTCACTTATGGGGCGAGATATTCGTTTAACGACGATTTGTCTCGTAGCTTAAGTGCCAAGTTATATGCTTGAGAACCTATGAAAATGTTAACAGTTCAAACAAGGTTTCTATTATTTTTTTTTTGTAATGTATTCTTCACAAAATATTAAGAATAAGTCTTATTGTCTAAACAAATCTAATTCCTCATTTAAAGTTTTTGAAAAAATCAATAATTCTATAAGCTCTCACCAATACATAACATTTAGAATCCGTTGGTGGGGTGGGGGTAGTTCTATATATATGAGACTGGGTCAGTTACACAGTCATATATTCATCAACCCTCATACTGAACATGGAGGAAGAAAGACCCGCCAGCCGAGGCTCATCCATCTTTAGTGATGACACCGTAGCCGACAACGTTGGAGACTTGCAAGTCTTCGACGACGACGACGAGGTGGATTTTGAAATTGACGTCCTACGTTGGGACGACTTGGATGAGCCGATTCCGCTAGTATATGACCATGATCCGGGTCTAGTGGAATTAGACGATGCGGGCGATTGGGTCTTACAAAGACTCGAAACTCCGTCGCCGCAGCCAGAGCCGGACTCGACGGAAGATGCGGTGCTGGAAATTCCAGCATCACCAACACCCGACGACCCACAAGGCCCTTGCGATTTGTCAAGCTGGTGGTCGACCAGCGAGGATGGGGCACCATAAGCCCCACACTCTCCCTGGCCCTTTTTAAGGGCACACAACAACGGTCCTTTTCAGGACCACAAAATACTTTGATCGTAGTTTTAGTACATATTAGTACTTTGTTACTAATATTGTATGTATAGAATATACAATATTAGATACAAAGTATTAAAACTTTAAGTGCTGGTGGAACCCAGCTAAATCGTTCGTTCGTATTTGAGACCACAAACAACTTTTGGTCTCAATACGTAATACGACATTTGTTTTCACCCCCCACCATTAATTTGTCTCTATATATACGACCACCAATACTTATTACAATCATTTTAGTTCAACATGTCTGCGACTCAACAACAACAACCCATCCAATGCCCTGTGGTAGATTCTACCACAGAGAATTGTCTAGAGTGGGAGTTGAACGATCCCAGATGGGATGAACTTTGGCGGTTCATCATCGAATATACAGAGGACCACACCACCACCACCCCCGCTGATGATGACGGGCCGTGCGACTCCACAACACAATAAAAGAGTTGCATGTTTTACAACCAAACGGTCCGTTTCAGGACCACAAAATAATTTGTTCGTAGTTTTAGTTGGTTATAATACTTTGTAACCAATATTTTATGTTTTTTTTTCATAAAAACATACAATATTGAGATACAAAGTATTAGAAGTTCTGGCGACAGAACCTTAACTTCATAAACCGAACCATGTTTTAGCATACTTGTAAATATTATCAGAAAATATTTACAACTATTGCTATTGCGTAGTTTTAGTGGATTATTCACTCTTTTTTTTTATTACCTAATATTGTGTGGGACACACAAAAATAAATTTTCAAGTCATTTTTATTCTCATTATAAAATATAAAAATTTGATCAAACACTTTTTTTATTAACTACAATATATATATATTTACAAACTTAATACTATAAATTAAAAGCTAATATCTACAACTACCTAACACCTACTACATAATTTATTAAAGTCCTCTAATTGTCTTTTTAACCGCGCAGATTTCACCTTTTTTATCTCTAATTGTCTTTCAAGTTCTAAAATGTCACTGTCACACTCGTTCACTTCTTTCACTAAGCGTTTTTTCATTTCATAAATGTCTGTCAATTTGCTCTTCTGAGAGTTGGTGAAGTCTTTGACCCACTCCGGTTGCGATGGCTCGGAATATATTAACGAAGAAGAAGCGGTTTTATTTGGTGAAGACGATGACGATGACGACGACGACGACGACGAAGCAGCGGAAACTTCATCGCCTTCAAAACACCGCTTAAACCGCTTCTTCATGGGTTTCCGGCACCCCAATATCGGCGACAGTGGCGCTGGGGAAGACTTCACCTCCGACACTATTTCCTTCTCTACGCTGGCCGGTGTTGGTGGCGTTGGTGGTGTTGGTCCATCGGGGCCTTCTATCACTTCAACTTCTACCGACAATGGCTCTTTTGGTGCTGTTTTTAGGAAGTCGGGTAATGGAACAGGGGTGGAGGGACGCTTAAAGTTAAACTTTTTCTTCTTCCCTTGTCCCACACCTTTAATCGCCGAATAAAATGTTTTTTTATCGGCGATTTCCGACTTCCGCATAGTCAAGAGCTTTTTCAATTTAGACGCTTTCGGAGAAGATTCCCTAGGCCGCGATACTTTTCGCACAACCACATCACTAATCACATTGATTTTTGGCTCCTTCTCCTCCGTCCAGCACTCGAGGAATTGCGCTGCCGACTGAACTATCTCTTCGTCGCGACCATCATTGAGGGCTCGGTCTTCGGCATCTTCATGCTCCACGCCATTCCAGTTCTCGAATACCCCTGGACTTAACACTTCCAAACCACTCATGTTATCCAGCATGCCTTGCTGCGAACCGCAGCTCACGTCAAGAGCATCTAAAAGAGACCGTGCACTCGTCATCTTCGATATTAAAACTCGCACAATTAACTTTATCTTAGCACTGTACTGTTTGGTGTTCTGACGAACTGTGAAGAGCTCGAGCCAGCAAGTCTGCTTTTATGCCCATTTCCCCCACTACACCACCTTTATTCCTTTTGTTCGATGCATTAAGTATAATATTTAAACTTGTCAGATGCAAGGCCAAGGCCAAGGCCGACGTAACCGGCAATACCAGGGTCGTTTTCAAGGCTGTCATTTTCATGGATTTTTTTTTTGTCCCTGTCAAGGTTATTTTAAAGAAGCATATAAATATAGTACTAAACTTGTTAGATGCGAGGCCAAGGCCAAGGTCAAAGTACCCGTCAATGTCAGGGTCGTTTTCGAGGTTGTAATTTTCAAGGATTTTTTTTTTTTTGGTCCTGTCAAGGTTATTTTAAAAAGTAATACATAATTAGAGTACCGCGATTGAAAAGTACAACATATTCAAACATCATGTTGCCAACTGATGAACAACCTAGTGAAGCAGCCAAAAGATACAGTAATATACCAAAAGCTTTTTATTTAACTTGTCATCATTGTAAAAGACTAGGTATCTGCTGGCGAAATGATCTTACGTACGACTTCAACTACATTGACCTTTTCAGGGTTAAATTTGTACAATGCGGCTTTTGTGGACTAGTTTACTACCAGTTCAAGGACATTAATGAACGTGCCATCCAGAGAAGAAATTGGGTCATAGAAGAAGCTTACCTGTACAGAAGAAATTAACATGTATTTTATTTCTTAATTTTTAATTTTTTTTTGTTTGTTATATTTTTTATTTTTTTTTAATAATAAAAAGTAAACTTAATCTTTTGTTATATTTTAATTTTTTTTTTCAATAAAACAATAGTAAAATGAATCTGTACGTGTATTTATTAAACAACACCTAAAATACGTTTTGCAATCCATATTTTTCTGCAGAGTCCGTTTATTAATGAAATAGAACCATATATTAGCGTGAAATCTAATGATTTCAAATCAGTCTCACATAACAATGCCAGAAGTAAACACTATTGATAAGTTCGGTCGCAAAAGAAAATTTAAGGATTTTAACTTTATGCGAGGTCCTTCAGGAATAGGTTTTAAACTTACACCTAATGGAGATTACGACATGAGAAGCAAAAGATTGTGCTATTTAGCAGAACCTCTTGAAGGAGACGATGCGACCACACGAAATTATGTTGATAATAACCTTGCTCAGTGTGTGCAAGATACGCAGAAAGCTTTACATGACTCAACAATTGTTATTAAAGATATATTCAGAAACCAACTTGAAGGTTACGTACGCAAGAAATTAATTGAAACCGGTCAAGAACTTAGAGGATACATTGATGATACTGTTATTGCAATATATGAACTTAGGCAAGACGAACTGCGTGATGAACTTAACTCTAGAATGTTGAAAATTGAAAAGACTATGGAGGATCTTGTCAGCAAACCTGTTTCACATTAAACATTTATTCGTAGACCTGTGCGTTTAATTTACTATTAGACAAATTTTTCAACAATAACTTTTACAGTTGGTTATTTGTCGACACTTCATTATATTTATAATTTTAAAATAAAGGGTCAATAAAAAAGCAATCAAGTAATGAATACATGTTTTTTATTTAAAAAAAAAAAAAATTACAATACTATCGTTACATATTAATGTTGTATGTTTAATAGAAATAATAAAAACAATACAAATAATGAAATATGGATTTTCCAGATTACGTGCTGTCCTGACTTAGAAATTATTCCAACACGGTGACTAAATTTGCTAAGTTTTCTTCCGGGTCTGTTTTGTAAAAATCTATGTCTGCATGCCCCCAAGGTAGAGTTTTGGTTGAACTGGGAATTACATAACGTTTATCATCGCTATGTGACAATGCTACTTTATTTATTATGTTGGTATAAATGTTATGTAATTCACTTCTAAATGTCTTCATCTTTCTTAATATCAAACCACCCCGTTCAACAATTCTTTGGTAGTCTTCCTGATGAAGGTCTTTCTCGATAACACATTTTTTGATACCTTTGGCTTTTTTAAATTCATTATTAATGGACTTTACATAATAAGCCTTCGCGCCGGTACCATAAAAACTTATTATCGGATCACCAGGAAACTCATCTTTCATTCTACCAACTACAGAATTACTTTTAATTATGTTGAAATTATTAATTTCGGGGTAATTTGATGTATCGAATTTTTCGGGGTTTTCTGATATAGTTTGATAAAAGTTTTCCGTATACACTTTTAATATAAGCGAGTCAGTATCGGTGTAAAGTAACGAAGCATCATCGCCAAACTTGGATTTAATAAAATTATAATAAAAATCGTATATTACAGTCTTTGATATATCTAATATGGAAAAACCGATATAAATTGGTTTATTGTACAATATTTTAACGTTATTCATATGTATAGCAACAAAGTTCTCGGTAAATATCGAGCTACTATTGAAATTGGGGCGGGATATTAGTGCTCTAGCTCCATTTCTGCCTGCACTGTGTTCCCAATGCGTTACTAATTTTATATCCTTTCGATTTTCCACATTTTCCATAGTTTTACCAAATATCGCGTTATTTTTTAATTTAAAAGTGTCCTTCGCAAATTTTGTGGTGGCCTTGTTACGTAAATTGGTATTAAAATCAATATACGATTTTAGCCATTTTGATTGCTTAAACTGTAATACTCGATGGGTTTGCATTACCACTAAGCCGTTGGCGATGGCTTGTTTTAAAGTTCTATAGTGTACAATGTATTTTTTTTTATCTTGTAAATTAGGAATTAATTTCGGCAATTTGGCGTTTTCTGTTGGCGGTATGATATTTTCTACTAGAAATGGAAGATCAGAATGTGCATCATGCAACTCAGTCGGATAATGCACATCCACTTCCAAAACGTAGCCATGTAAACTATCATCACCAACAGCCATAATATTTAAATCCAGAATTTCGCGCTCGCTTAACCATCGAAAACCACCATATGGTAATGCTTGTGACATACTATGACCATATAGATTTGTAGCATCAAGGCATGTTATAAATGAAGAAGGTTTTGTTGGGTCATAGTCTGGTAAAAAAATATTATTAGCGATGTGCTTCCTTTCTGTACACTGGCTTATGCCGCCGCGTATACCTTTCTTAAAAAAATGTATCATGTCTATATCAGTTAAGAGCTCTAACTCTACCTTAGTCATACGTAGCATACAATCAAATGATAAACTTGGAAGGGTATAGTAATGTGCTGGATCAAGTTTATCGAATTTTAAACAATTATTCCGAAATTGCTCAAAAACATCACACAATAGCAACACATCTGATTTTAAATACACGTCCGAATAGTCCCCCAAAGTTTTACACCCAAACAAGCGCCATACTTCTTTTGCTCTTCTATAGCTTTCATCGCTAATATGTTCTTCCCGTAAATTATCATAAAATTCATCTTTACTTGCAAGACATGTATTTTCCATTTTTTCTATAGAGTCAATAAAGCTATAGGGAAAAACACCCTTTTGACGCATCAAATTAAATTGGTTTATATTTGAAAAATGTTTCCGCGTTTCAATAAAATCGTCGTCGTTTAAATCGCAGCCTAAATTTTCCAAAGACGTTGACAGAAATTTAAAACTATCAATAAATCGCAACTTTAAATATTTCCTCTTGACTTTTCCACATTTACTATCAAAATAATCGTGCACATAAATGCTTTTGGTAAATGATATGTACTTTTCCTTACTTTGAGCCAAAACACCAATTTTATCCCCATATTTACATAACTCTTTTATAAATAAATGGCTGTCGTAGCCGCTTAAGTTATGAAATATGATAGGGATAAAAGAGGGTAATTTATAATTTAAATTACAGACGGAATGTGCAGCACCAAATCTTTTTGCACCAGTTATGTGACAGTGGTCTCGTACTTTAATCTCACCCTCTTCAAAAGGGCCTTCACATATACCACATATTTTAGCATCATTAAACTCCCTTTTTTCTTCAGGCGTTAACGGTTTCATAGGCTTAATGTCTTTTAAATATGTGTTGTATAGAGCCCTTAAATCACACTCGATACGATCCACAAAGACTTGAGCTGCATTATTCCCCCGAAATAGCTCAAATTTCGAAAGTGAGTGGTCAAAAGAGCATTTAATTAAATAAGCAAAAGAATATGGTTCATGTTTAAAACTTTTTACAGTGTAAGAATTTTGTGGGTTTGATTGTACCGTTTCAACGGGTTTTAAAACAGATTCGAAATGTGCATAAACCACGAATGGAACGCGCATTTGCTTTTCTATAGCCTCGAATTTTAAAATATTTTCCGGCACACTCTTTCCAAATTTATCGATTTTTAAATCCACTGAGGGTGTTTGCGTGAAAATGTGGTTACAATCGTAGCTTTGATGTAAAGTTAAAGCTGACGGTGTACTAAAATAAATGAGGCAACCATCACAGAAATATATTTTATGTTGTTGACAACTAATTTGACTTGAAACTAAACGTGATAAATCCCGAATCCAACAATAATGACTCTTTGAACAAGTCGTATCACCAAAATGTTCACCGCCATCTTTACTACTACAGTCTTTTGTAATTAACAATAAATTTACATGCCTATCCAACTTTTTTGACGCATACCTCAGTGGACCAATAACTTCATGTATTACTTCATTATTTTCATATTTAGATTCCAGACCGTATACGTTAATTGATATGTTGTTCATTTCCTCAAATTTTTTAATGTCACGTAATTTTACTGGAAAATCCATACCTGTTACATTTAGCACTCTAGAAAAATGGGGGTAGGATGTCTTCTGTGAAGGCTCTGCTGTTGGAGGAAACAATGCTGATGTTACAGCCCACGCAAAGCAAAATTCGTCCTGCTTAATCACATTGACGACAGCTCCTTTCTTTTCAATAGAACACGGCAACTTGATGTATGATGAGCCACCCATAGGCATATACTTGTTGATACCAACTTCCAAGTATAAAATTCGCACAAGAGCCCATCCTATAACAAGAAAAATAATATATAAAAATCAGTTTAGTATATCGGGTTTTGATTTTTCCATACCTGAATCTTTCTCCTGGAACTCTGTCGCCTGCGTTTTTATTAATTCGGTGAAAGAATGGTAAACGGCATCCAAATCACTTTCTACACTAATTATTTGATTAGCAGTGTTGAAGGATTTTTCACTGAATATTTCTTGTGATGGAAGCATGTACTCGCCAACAGCTGTCATGTTAACTTTTAAAGCATGATGCACACGCAATAAATTATTAACAAGTTCCACCACCTTGGATTTAATGTCTGCAAAGAACATTACGTAATCGGAATGCTCCATATCACTGCTAACCCTATAGGTTGCAATTCTCCTTTTGAAGGCACATTCAACGAGTTGCACACCATGACATACCGGCAAACATGAATTATTTTTATGTTGTTGTGTTCGTTTATGCGCTGACATATGATTTATTGGAACATCTACATTACATGTAGCGCAATTAATTACCGGAATCGTCGATGTATACTCTTCAATTCGGAGCCGTTTTCCTCCAGGCACTTCATTAAATCTCGCCGCACACGATTCTCTTTGATGACGTCTCATATTATAACAATTAGTAAACTTAGAACCGCAATTTTCACAAACATATGCCATGATTTGTCAAATATTAACACATGTACTACCTATACAGGTCAGAGCCAACTGATGAATGAAACTGCCCCATACCTTATATAAAACCATTCAAGGTCACCCCCAACCACGCAACATATCTTCAAGGTCACACACCCAAGATGACCTTCAACAAAGTCAAGGTCGTCTCGACCAAGGTCAAGGTCAAGGTCACGCACACAACCTTGAACACAAGGCCAAGGCCAAAGCACACGTGCACTTTCAAGGTCAATGACAAGGACATGTGGGCGGGGCCAAAGAGGGGTGAGGCAAGGTCAAGGTCAAGGTCGAGGAGTGGGGGGATAGAGAGAATCGGGTTATGTTCACTACTTAAATCACTTCTTAAAAAACAGTTTATTTATTTTAACACAACTTTGTTACTTTTTAAATATAATAATTAAAACTTAATTCTTCAAAATTCAATCTGGCATAACTACTATTTTGTAACACCAAATCATTGAGATGTGTAACGTGATTCGAAACCTTCAGTTTTCAGTGCACACAGTTCATATATAAGCTGGTAGCCTTAAGCTAAGTTAATACTTGATAACGATTGGAGGTTCAACCTAATCGAAAGAGACAAAAATAAAAACAATGCAAACCACATTTCAGTCAATTTTCAACATTGTCTACAATCTCCAGATAAATATTTTTCTCAAATCGGATTTTATTTACCACCATTGATACCAACAATAGAAGGGTTTTCGTCACAGATCATTGAAAAAAATATTATTACTGTTAACCAATGGACATAGTGTCTTAATGATTTTAACGTAAGAAGTGAACTTCAGCTCAACCCAGTACCTAATAAAAATGATGCGACTCTTGATTAATTCGAAATTTAAACAGCCTCTCTACGTATCATTGCAAATTGGGTATAATATTAAAATTAATGTAATATATAAACTGCAAGTTTCCGGAAAAATTAGTGACTTGATTTTCGTAAAAATTTTTAATTTTATGTAATATAATTTCGTATTGATAATTTTGAGGTAGTTTGATTATCTAAGAAATTTTATAAGTATAATGACATTTCTAAATGTTAAGATAAAGAATCATGGAAATCACGTTACGCGAAACCGTACTTTTTTAACTTGGACTTTTAAAATTATTTTCAAGAGATTTATTAGCAACAATTTAACTTCATAATATGACAAAGATTTCCAAAGACTATGATTCTCATATTTAGTAACTTGTGAAACCATTATTTGATCAAAAATGAAAAAGATACTATAAAAAACTATAGAGTTAAATTTAATACTAATTATAATAATGCTGATGATAAGACATCATAGTTTCATTATCAAAAAATGCTTTCCTTCAACTATGATATTTTTTCCACCTAAATATTTTTAATATATATATATATATATATATATATATATATATATATATATATATATATATATATATACATATATATATATATATATATATATATATATATACATATATATATATATATATATATATATATATATATATATATATATATATATATATATATATACATATATATATATATATATATATATATATATATATATATATATATATATATATATATATATAATATATTAAATAAAGAACCTAATAAATTTAACTCTACAACAGGATATAATATAATTGAAAGTGTTTGCTTAATATACTTTTAACTTTACATCTTTTAACGGTAAATCACCATACTACCATATTCCCCTATATAATTTTATCTCTAAATTATTTAAAATGAAAAATGGAGTTTGGGAAAATCCTTTAAGAGAAAATGCTGCAGTGGTAAAGTGGGAATGAGTAAAAGCAAGAAAAATATATATGTAGTCGGCAGAAGACTGTGGGAATTAAAAATCTGTTGTTATTCGACGAGAGAGGAATAGATACTTAAACTTTCAAAGAGGAAAAAGGACAGAAAATTGCTACTTAAGAATTTAAAATTCTTTTTTGTTAAATCCGGCAAGTATAGCACTTACGGCACTGGATGGAGTCGGATCTATGAAATGGCATTTTAAGTTGGATTAGGTTTAAATTTAAAACACTGCCAATAATACGCTGCCAAAGGGAAATAATACCAACAAATTTACTGAAATTTTTTAAAATGTCATATTCTATTATATTTTTATATTGCAATAATTATATATATATATATATATATATATATATATATATATATATATATATATATATATATATATTGAAAATGGTGAATGAGATTACATCGAAACGTTAACTGCCTTATAGTGCTGAGAGAGACTCAGCATATACACGGGATGCCCGAAAACCTTCGATTACACATCACGCCTGTGATAATATCCGACATATATATATATATATATATATATATATATATATATATATATATATATATATATATATATATATATATATATATATATATATATATATATAATATTTTAAGTGTTCACGGATGGCAGAATGAATGGTTTGGTTATTCCGGGTCTCAATCCGATCGTCTTATAAATTGTTTTCATGACGTTCGCCAAAATCTCATTTGGCGTTGTCAAGTGTTTGTTTGAAGGTTTTAGACAATATTGAAAATTGACTAAAATGTGGTTGTCAAACTTGCATTGTTCTTATTTTTGTTTATTTTTACGACGTTTCGATTAGGTTGTATCTTTAATCATTATCAAGTATAAACTGAATGTTTTGTCCTACGGCTACGAGCTTATATAGAGACTGTCTCTATTGGAGTGCAAAGGTTCGCTTCACTGTACACATCCCAATGATTTGATGATACAAAATAGTGGTTACCAAAGATTAGATATCTCAATACTGGGTTCACTGAAGATTCCATTATTATTTTTAATGTAAACTGCTTCTATGGAGTGTTACTTCTGTAGTACTTACTTTCAACTAAAGGACAAGTTTTACGCTCAGAACGACGGACTTTCGATGGGTTCTTCACTCTCTCCAATCGTCGCCAATATATATATATATATATATATATATATATATATATATATATATATATATGGAATAGTTCGAAACTCATGCCATAAAAACACCAACAGTGAAATCGAAAGTCTGGTTGAGATATGTCGATGATACTTTCATCGTATGGAAGGGCAATGGTGAGGAACATAATAATTTTTTAAAACATCTAAACACTATTCGACCTACAATTAAGTTTACCATGGAAAAGAAGTAAATGATCAATTACCCTTCCAAATCTCATAGTGAATCGTTAAAACGAAACTATTAAAACTTCAATGTACAGGAAGCCAACACATACTGGACAATATCTTAAGCATAGTTCTAATCATTCGGTTGTAGCAAAACAGGGAATTATACACAACCTTTATAATCGTGCTGCATCTATATGCAATAATGCCGAATCATTGGAAAAAGAGATAGCAAAGAATAAATCCAATTTACAAATAGTTATCCTTAAAAATTAATTGACGATATTATAAATAACTTTAGAACAACTATCACTGGACAGCAAGAAATATATTCCTTCTTCACGGTTCCGTACAATAAGGGAACCTCGGAGAAATAAAGATGACTTGGCAGCAGTTATGATATAAAAATAGCATTTAACTCAGAAAATACGCTTAGAGCTTATTTAACAATAACAAGACCAAAAACTACCGAGCAAAAAGAATAGGTTTGCAAAATTCCATGAGAGTGTAGTGAAATGTATATTGGAGAAATAAATCGACTACTAGAAGGTAGAATTAAGGAATATAAAACTCATACATAAAAAGGAGAAATGTCGAGATCAGGTATTACAGAATACGCCTGGGATAAACAACACCATATAGAATGGTCTGAAGCTGCGGCTATATATATATATATATATATATATATATATATATATATATATATATATATATATATATATATATATATATATAGAACCAGCTTACATTAAATATTATAATGGAATTTCAGTAAATCCAGTGTTGAAATACCTAATCTTTGGTAACCATTACATTGTAACCTCAAATCATTGAGGTGTGTACAGTGAAACGAAACTTTGCGCTTCAATGGACACAGTCCCTATATAAGCTCGTAGCCTTACTAGAAACATTTAGTTTACACTTGATAACGATCAGAGATACAACCTAATCGAAGCATCGTAAAAATAAACAAAAATAAAGACAAAGGCAATTTGATTTATATATGTAAAACTATAAATAGGAAAATTTCGAATCTTTGAGAATATACTAGTGTCGCTGGGGGCAACCCGGCTAAAATATTTTTAAGATGATGGCAACTTGTTTATTTTAAATGGAATTATTGCATTTTTGGATCTTAGCAAGATTCTTGGCACATTTGATGTATCATGTCCTATCCCTAAGTTTAAGCGTTTTTGACATATTTAAGTTTATATGTTAAACATGACGTTTGGAGGTCCGAAAATAATTATCAATTTTTCCTATAAGGAAGCCTTTTTTATTTAATTTGGGTTGGACTTCTTATTGAAAAAGGTCTACTTCACTAGATTTTTATAATATTTTGATAATTAAGAATACATGATGTTCAAAAAATATGATTAAAAATTAAATTAAAAGAATCGTCAAAAGTCAATTTTTTCAAATGGAAATCCCCAAATTTTCTAATTTTATCTTATTTAACATTAAAAATAAGAATAAGTTTGTGTGAGGTTGTCTATGCCGCAAATTTTTAGTTTTCTAAATTTTGACAATGTAATATTTTTTAATGGCTATTTTGCTTCAAATTTTCAGATCAGTTATAATCTTAGTTGGTTATGACGTTTTACTCATAACTGGCTATAACGGTATTGAAAAACAATCAAACGCTAATGAAATGTATGAAACTGTCATTTACCATTTGACAATTGTTAATAATCATGCCTGAGCGCTTAAATTAAATACAAGAAAATCATTTAAACTTATTTATTATTTATGGAGAATGTGATAAATTTATATCAAGAACAAGTGACACATTTACCGTTCGATATTCGCAAAAACAGAAACGATCACTATGGGCTATTAAACAAATTATCAAAAATTTTAAGAACTTTGGATACGTCCAAATAACAGAACATGTTTAATTTTGAAAGAAAAAACTTATATTAGAGAATTCTAGATTAAAAAAATTATTTCTTCAGTAAAAACTGACGTCCTTAAACTTACAGACATTTTTCGGATCTAAGCAGCACTTTTTCATGGGTCGTTTTTCTTATTGACTCGCTACATGCATCATCCATAGTTGTTATAGGAGTGTTATAAATTCGATTTTTAATTATACCACAAATAAAAAAATCGAACACTGAAAGATCCAGGGACCGGGGCAGCCAAAGGAAAAAACCATTGTTGGTTATCTATCGATCATGAAAAGTATTTTGCAAACAATTATGGATCAGGTAGCTACCATGCTGGTAAAATAAGATTCTATGAACAGAGGAAAAATTGTCTAAATAGTTGCTTTCAAAATTGTGTAAAATGTTCAAATAGCCTTCATTTAAAAGTTACTAAGCACGTTTTATCTCTAGAATAATTCAAAAACCTCTAACTTACCATTTAAATTTTCTTGATAAAAATTTCCTTATATGAGAAAATATCTTCTAGTCAAATGATATAATTGACAATTTTATCTCTATTATTGTGACTGACTTATTATTAATTATAAAATATATGTACGTGCGATAATTTTTGTTATTCTCTACCGAAAAATGGATACTTCCAATTGCTTAAGAATTCCAGAAGCTCAGGAGAAAAAGTGTTTTTTTTTCCAACTTTATATAATGTACTTTTTAGGTATTTAGGAAAAAATTGCATAATACTAGACAATTAAGTCCAATTAATAAAGATATTCCATCATAAACCAATTCTAGTTCACTATATTTTTGGTTGAGTTTTATAAAGGCGCGTATTCATCTGAGAGAAGAGGAATGGTGGGGCCGAACGAACATATATATGAGGATCTGTATTGAAAATGCACGTTTAATTAGTCGAAAAACAAATTATAATGAGACGTTTCGGATTACGCGTTTCTGGAAGAAACACACCATTCAGATTCATCAGATTCGGAAGACAAAGAAGTAGTGCTTCTGATGAAACCACAGCCTGAATTAGGCAAGATTCCCGAAATTAATCTTGAAACGGTGGATCAATTTCCTGATGAAACTCTACAATGACTTAACAACTTAGAATCTTCGGCAAATCAACGAATAATAAAACATCCTTAAAGCATATTCTACGACTTTTTTAAGTAAGCCCGTTCTAGGTAGAGGGGTATTAAAAATGCACGTTTTATTAATCAAAAAATAAATTAAAGTGAGTATTAATTACTTCATTTAAAACGGCTACATTTTCATCATCCTCCGGAATAATATCACTTCAAAATTTGCGCAAAAATGCCATTGTCATGCATTGGTGTAATCGTGATTTTGAGGCGTAACTTCCAGAAGGCTATAAATTAAAAAATCGCGTGCGAAAAAAGTAGTAGCATCGAGACATTAAACCTAAATTTAAACTCAAGAAAGAAGCAGTAACCTAAGATATTGACGACAGCCGAGTTTAAGGCAACACATCGCTCAGTGTGAATAGAGTTTTGGTCTCTTAAAGGCTATTTTCTCGGATCCACTTCCGATTTTTTAATCGAATCAACTGGCCAAAATTCATTTTTATGAGTAGAAACACTCACGCTTTTGTATTTAAAGTATTCTTCATCATTTAAGTTTCTGGAAACGAAGTCTCTTTATCTTTCAGATCAATGGCGATCTTTTATACGGCCGCATAGACCTTCGAGAACTTTCAGACTCTTCATGAACTGACGAAAAATTGTTAGGCGCTTAAGTCAGGGACGTTCAACTACAACACCCCTACCCGTCCGTGAAATTGCCTGTCGTTGTCTGAGTAGGCTATCATGGCACTTAGATAACTGAAAAGCGGGTTAATTTGGAAGATAGCAATCCGGTTTAAATAGAATTTCTGAGTTTTCCCCTTTTTTAAACAAAGTGCAGACGCAAAAAATACCTGCCTACTGATTGTTTAGGTAAGTCTCGGCAACAAAAATGTTCCTGGTTTCACTTTGTTCACATGCCCAGATCGCGTATACTCCGTATACCTGAAGGAGGTTGCGGTGGAAAGAGATCGACTATAAATATCGCGAATTCATTTAAAATACCAGAGGTTCCATACTCAAAACTGTAACATAGTATTCTCATTTCGCATATAATAAAGAAAAATAGACATTCTTATTATCGTAAAAAACATAACTAGACAAAAAACATACACTCCAAAGATTCTCCATTCGAAATGTTTTAAACACTTTAAAAGCGTAAAATTTCATCACTATTCTTCTTCTTCTTATAGTGCCGTGTTCATTAATGAAGGTTGGAATAATTTGAGCAAATTGTGTTCGGTCTTGGGCTGCTCTAATAAGGCGTGGGCGTCTAAACTAGTGCATTCTCTGAAGTTCTTGCGACCTATTTCCCGTGTTCCCTTGATCTTTCTTGGTGGTAAAATTTCACATTAAATTTACTATAGTTAATTTGCTTCATTTTACCTTCTTTTTGCTAATATTCACGTTTTGGGGAGTACTATATCATTGTCTTTAAGCATTTCTCATTTCTCCTTCGTTAACAGCCTAATATTCGTTGCATTTTTGGGTCCTACTGCTTTTCGAACCATTCCAAATTTCACTCCCTTGCAAATTTTCTTCCCAACTTAATTATTTTCCTTATCATTCAGTAATTTGCCTATAAGAAATACGGCTCTAATTTAATTCTATTCCTAACTTGATTGTTAGGTTGGCGAGTCTACGTCACTGTTTTAGATTGGTTATATTTAAATAGAATATTGTTATTTACCTTTTTTATTAGATATCATTTTTTTTGTGCCGATTATTTCAAGGGAAATTGTTACATTTATCTATTTTAGTTACAGTTTTCCGGATTTTTATTAGAAGTATTTTTAAGGGTTTATTTACGTTTTGTCTGGGTTATGTGACCTTTCCAGCTGACGTTTAGGCAAATTTGCATTCTTTTAAGTCGTTGCATGTTGGGTTGCTATTTCTGTGGTAATTTTTGGTTGGAAATATGGATGAGTAACTAATATCGTGTTGCTAATGGCTGTGGTAAAATTCATATTTCTTCTATTAGGGATAAACAATGAAGTCTTTTTTGATTTTGAGTCCGAAATGTCAACGACTCATTAGTTAGCAAAGCTGTTTAAGCCCACTATTTTGAGCTGTCATTTCTTTTGTCGAATTGCTACTCGTTTAAGGTCCCTTTTGTCTCGCGCCCTATGTTGAGGGAAGAAGAAGCTCATACAGCGCAAGCTTCAGGCTTCGTATCAAATGGCGACAATTTATCTGTCAATGCTACTTTTTCCTGTGAATTTTTGCAAACAGTCAAGAAATTTCTATCCTGTTTTTATTACTGCCATCCTGCGGGATCTGAATGTAGAATTTCGTTTGGCGTACCTCGATAACATTTTAGTGAGTTCTGGCCAGTTTGGCGTTTTGGTTAGTTATCGAGGTACAGCCTCGGGACAGGGATTTCGTCGGTCTCTCCGCATTTTTACCAGGAATCAGTCTGATCCCAGAAAATCGGGGTCCACCTTCTGGGCACAAGAAAGCCTAGATCCACCCTCTGGACATAGGAAAGTCCAGATCCACCCTCGGGGTGGAAAAATACACATATGCACCTCTGGGTCGAAAAAGAACCTATATCTTCCCTTAGGGCTATAAACAAGTGCACCCTTAGGGACAGAACATCAGTCCACCCTTACAGACAGAACTTCGGTGCACCTTTAGGGACAGAAAACGATTTTTTATCAGTAAATAAAGAGTAGAATTAGTATTACACCTTGACGAATTTTATTTGTCCCACAACTTCTTATCGTTTTTTTTTATTTCTGTGCGATACCTTTTATATTTTTAACATTTTGTGTAGCAATTTGAGAGCTGAGTTGAACGCCTTTCTCAAGCAACAACGTAGGGAGGTTTCTGTGTTTACCCTGCCAAAATTCGGTGGCGCCCTTTAAAAATATCCACCTCTACGGCATAGGGGCTAGCTTGGCACTTTGCTTGCTAGTGCCGCCTCTAGCTTTCAGCACTGCTTTGCTCCTACGGGGTAATCTTTACTAGCGCTTTTACACTAAATACCAGTGTAGCATACGGAAGATGTGTCCAAGATAGGCTCTCTTCCGGCGTTTGATGATCTGCAGCATTTCTCTTTCTCTATTCATGCGTCTTAGGACCTCAGTATTGATTATTCGATCCGTCCATGGAATTCGCAATAATCTCCTAAAGACTCACATCTCAAATGCCTCCAATCTGTTCAGCGTGGCGGCCTTCAGTGTCCATATCCCCACGCCATACATCAGTACCGAATGGACGTAATACTTAACAAAACGATAGTCCAGCTCTAGATCGAGGCTTTGATTGTCTAATAGATTTTTCAAGTCGTGAAATGTTGTTTTAGCCTGTTCTATTCGATTACGTATCTCCACGTTTGGTTCCAGATCAGCTATTATCCAGCTCCCAAGATATCAAGATATTTAAATTTATCGACCTGTTGTATTAGTTTACCGTTCACTGTTATATTGGCCTGCACCGGTGTTTTGCTTATGGCCATTACCTTGGTTTTAGTTATGTTAATTGTTTAGCCCTAGTTTTCTTCTGTCGTGATTTTGTTCATTAAGCGTTGTAGGGCTTCGGGGCCGTATCTTGCAGCGCTCGTTCGAAAATATTTTCGGAGTGTAGATTAAAAAGAAGGGGAGAGAGCACACATACTTGTCCTATCCCGCTTTCAATAGGGAAACTATCAGTGTCGTCGTTTGCAATTCTTACAGATGTAGTTTGATGTTCGTGTAGCTCGGTAATAAAGCACATATCGTTCGCATGTCCTGAAGGAACTTTATTAATTCTGTATGCTTTTTTCCAACAATATGCACTCACTTCTTTAATACTGTCATATGACATATCTGTACCATGTTTTGTGTATATATGTGTCGTAAATGTAAATCATCCTATTTGAATAGGATTGGTACATTGGCATTATCTCTTATTAGATGTTAAAGTATTTTTTGTATACATTTGATAGGTCAGATGCGTCACATTTGGAGTAGTGGTAGTAATAGTGCTTTTATTACACAAAGTGTAAAAATAAAGAATGAAAGTATAGGAATTATGTAATATTATTTAAAACGAAGGGAAGCATGAATGGAAAAAATTCCATATCCAAATGGGAAAGGAAAACCAAGAAGCAAGAACAATGTTATACAACAGAACAAAAAAATTCCAAAAAACGAACAAGAGGCCAAACATTTTGATAATTACCAGGAAAAGAAAATAAAACAAAAAATGGTAAATTCTGCAGATTTTACTTCTAGTTCCATTGCAGGGGAAAAAATAAAACTTTAGTTAAATATAAATATGAATACTAATAAAAGGATAAAATTAATTGGAAATAAAATAGAACAGGATTTACTAAATTTATCACGGCAACAACAACAACTGCAAATCATGGCAATTAAACGTAAATTGAATTTTAACAATGATAAAGAAATTGATAATGATAAAAAGAGAAAATCAAATTCATCCTTTCCCGACAGCAGTGGCCGCATTTAGAAAAATAATATGGTATTTATACATTGTAATGATACTTAAATAAGTTAGTTTATAATTAATGTTGGAACAGCTTAGTCACAAGATACATATATATTAAAAATATGGCAATAATATCAACACAAAAAAAAAGAGAATAATGTGTTATTAAACTAAGAAAAAATCAAAAAAAGAGATTACAATGACATAATCGTCGTCATCTTCTTCACCAATGCCATTTAATGAAAGAACAATAATATAAAATTTAAATCAAGAAAAACATTAGTTTTCAAACGACTTCTAAAAAAATTAAATATAATATGTCAAAATAAAAACCTAAAAGTATTGATGGTGATCTTCAGTTTGATCATTACCAAGGGTAGATAAAATTCTACAAACGGATGGCATATTACCTTTTATACAGATATTTGCTGGTCTTAGTGCATTAGGTGTATTGAGTGGAGGACCAACTTTTATATTCTTTATATAAATTAAAAAGGTAGTATTACCGAAATTTTATTTTATTTATTTTTTGTCTTGATAACGACCGCAACAACAGCTATGCCTTTTAGATTTACTTTATTGGGAAGGGTGTCAAACCTTTCAGCAAAAATGTATCCTATTATTTAATGAAGAATATGCAATGGGACGTATAAATTTTAAAAGTTATAATTTAATACCAAATGTTGACAATGCAAATAATAAATTTTATTATGATAATAATAAGAAAGTTGAATTACCTGTGGGATCATATGAAATTGCTGATATAAATAATTACTTGATAAAATATTTAGACATTTTATCAGTATTGATGATCATGATGATATTCGCATAGGAACTCAACGATTTAGTATAGAAGTAGGTGTCGCTTTCGCTGCTGCTGCAGCTGTTGAAAAAATTTCTAAAGTCAAACTCTGTATTGTTGAAAATCGTTATACTTTTCAATGTGCAATTAAATGTAACAAAAAAATTGATTTTATTAAAAAAAATACATTTTAAGTTTATTGAGATTTGTAAAAAAACTCGAACCAAATATAGTTTTTATATTAGACAATCCTTTGAATATGTTTAAATTTGTTATATGTACAGAATGTAACTTAATAAACAATACTTACCATAATGAACAAGAGGTTCATATTATTTATATATGTTTTATCCTACTGTTCCACCTAGATATAAAATTGTTGAAAAACCATCGAATGTTATATATTTACTAATAATCACACGCTATATCGATGAAATTTTACTTAAAATAACAGATCAAAATGGAAATTTAATCAATTTTCGAAAATAATTACTAACACTACTTTCACGTTTAAAAAGAATAAGAATAGACGCAATGTAGTAGTAGGTTTTTCTATACAGTCACAATTCCTTCAATTTTACCATTTTTGCGAATAGTGTAGGAGATTTAAGTGTCTATAAAAATCAGATACATCTAAACTGAAAGAACTTACATCTGAGAACAAAAAGATGCTAATTTCATTAGGATTCAAGTTGAGAAAAAAGAAAAAGAAAAATTAAAAAATTCCGAAAATTTTGATCTGGGTTTAGGCTAGTTATACACATAAATATACGGAAAATTTTATTTTCTATTAGGTTTATGTATGGTAAATATATAAAAGAAGAAAAGAAAAATTAACTGTAATATATTAAAAATCTCTGAAAATATAATGCATGATGACTCAATAATTAGTTATTAATATCACAAACACCTCACGCGTCTACAACTCTAAATAATAACGATGAAATTCGAATATGTGTACAAACCAAAGATCTATACACTTCACCTGGTCAAGGTTTTTTATACATAGAAGGGAAATTAACGAAGGAAGACAACACTTTTAGTGATAATATACATTTTATCAATAATGGAATTGCTAATCATTTCGACGAAATTCGATACGGAGGAGGAAGAGTGGTTATTGATCATATTAAAAGTCCTGGTATATAGACAACTATAAAAGGCCATGCATCATTTAGGAAAATGAAAAGTGACATTCTACAAAATGCAGGATGAAACTGCAGTCAAAATCCTTCTATGATGGATGATAAAGGAACTTTTTCTGTTTGCTTCTCATTAAAAACACAAATGGGTTTTGCTGAAGATTTTTAGAAAATAGTCATGAGCTTACGTCGAGAATTAATCCTGATGAGAAGCCATTCCAATTTAAATACAATAGTACAAAGAACCCACAGAAAGAAAAAATATAAAGTCACCAGAAATAAAGCGACAATCAAAAGTTACGGTTACGGTTACGGTTACTTAACAATTTGAAAGCAATAATAGAGACTTGAATATTGCATTTAAAAATTGGGAATTACATGAATATCAACAATTACAACTGCCAAAATATCACATTTGGGCCGTAAGGGCTTCAAACTAAATCGAGAAGCCACGATTCGTTCTTTTTGCTCTTAAGCCTAATAGGAAATGGCAGTTCTTAAAATATGAGTCATTTCGATTATTGTAACTTAATAAATTTAAAAGTTTACCTAAATTTCGCTGTTTTCCATATGATAATATAAATTTGGATTTTAACAGTAATAGATATGCTATTCTTTATGAAATGTTTGCACAATCTGAAAAGTCTTACTACTATAAACATCGAAGTGAACCTTGTAACTATTGAATAAGTTTTCATAATTATACACCAATAGTGATTATTGATTGTTCTAGACAAAGTGAAGACATTCTTAAAGGAGGAACCGTTGATATTTGAATAGAATTTGAGACGAGTACAATTGTAGTAACCAATAAAACTGTTTATTGTTTAATTTTACATGGTCGGCTAGTTAAATACAACTTTAAACTAGTACTGTTAAGTTATTCTAGAAAACAAAAATAATGTACATTGTGGATATTCAAGGTTTTCATACTAAAAACTGATTTTATGTGTAAGGAGATTTCACTATTAAATTTGAAAAATGGAAAATTGTTTCATCGACCAATTAGGATGTCATTACCGCTTTATTATTTAGGGCGTTTCATTGCAAAAATTATACATATAATAATTTAAATTGTTTTAGCAAAAAATATTTTTTTATTAAGATATTGGTGCAATACAGCAAGTTTTTCTTTTTTCAGCTTTTTAAATAAATAATTTTTATATATTATTTTATATATTTTAGTAAAAATATATAGTTGCATTTTTTTTTTAATCTTATTTTACTTAAAATTTTAGCAATATTTTATAATTTTTGACTTTGTTCAAAGATTATTTCGTCGTCGATATCGTCGTCATCATCATTGTTGTCTTCTAAAATTAACAGTGATTTCTTTTAAGGCAATCCTGATTGCTGTGATTATTGTATTTGTTCTTTGTTCTCTTCTATATCTTGTTGTTGTTTGATTTCGGATTGATCGCCTTCCATTAAGTTAAAATGGTATTTTTGATATGCGGCCCTATATAGTTGGAGATGAATTTACGTTTTAATTTTTGTTCTGACATATTGTATTGGTAAATAATCGAACTTTTTTTTGAAGCGTTACAAGTTTAGGCGAATAGCTCAATAAAATAAATATTCGTTTGCCACTCAGTTTAATTTGTTTTACTGCAAAACTATAAAATTAAAAATATCAAAGTATTTTTAGGTAAAACAAGACATTAAACAACAACATTTTGGAAAATTTAATCCTTTTTCGCCTTAAAAAAATATTTTAAGTACTATTTAATTTTTTTTCTTTATTCAAAGATCAAATTCGTATTTAAAACATTAAAAATATTCCACCAATTGTAAATTGAAAATAATTAATTTGTACTAGAATTAATATATATATATATATATATATATATATATATATATATATATATATATATATATATATATATATATATATATAATATTAATATTATTTGAGACTGATTTGAAACCATTATATTTCACCATAATATATGATTCTACTTTACTAATAAACAGACTATGCAGAAAAATATGGATTGTAAAACGAATATTAGGTGATGTTAAATAAATACACACACAGATTCACTTTACTATTGCTTTATTATTAAGAAATAAAAATTTAACAAAAAAATAAAGAAATAAAGTACATAAGTTATTTCCTTCGATACAGGTATTTCTCCTCTGGATGGCGCGTTCATTGCCCTGGTATTGAACTAGTCCACAAAAAGCACATTATACAAATTTGACCCCAAGAAGGTCAATGTAGTTAAAATTGTGTGTGAGATCATTTCGCCAGCAGATACCTTGTCTTTTACAACGATGATAAATTAAACGAAAAGTTCTTGGTATATGCCTGTATGTTTTGGCCATTTCACCAGGTTGTTCATCAGTTCTCAACATGATCTTTGAATATGTTGTAATTTTTCAAACGCTGTACTATATTTATATGTACTTTTTAAAATAACCTTGACAGGGACAAAAAAATCCTTGGATTCGAAAACAACCCTGGCATTACCCGTTATGTTGGTCTTGGCCTTGGCTTTGCATCTGACAAGTTTAAATACTATACTTGATGCATCAAACAAAAGGAATAAAGGTGGTGTAGTGGGGGAAATAGGCATAAAAGCAGATTTGAAGGCCAGAGCTCTTCACAGTTCGTCAGAACAGCAAACAGAATAGAACAAAGTTAAGGTCGAAGTTAAGTAAAGTAAGAAATAACGAAGATGTCTTGAAGAGTGCAAAGTGTAGGTTCACTCTTGGACGAACTTAATGTAAGTTGTGGATCCCAGCAAGACATGTTGGAGAACATGAGTGGTCTGGAAGTGTTAACAACAGGGTTGGTCGATGATTGGTATCGAGAGCAAGAGAATGCTGAAGACAAAGCCTTCAATGATGGTCGTGATGAAATGATGGTACAGTCGGCGGCATAATTCCTTCAAACTTGGAGAAGAAGGAGGAGAAGAAGCCGAAAATAAAAGTGCTGAGTGATGTGGTTGTGCGAAATGCATCACGACCAAATCGGACATCTTCTCCAAAAGCCTTAAAATTACAGAAGCTACTGACTATGCCGAAATCGGAAATCGTCGATAAAAAACATTTTATTCGGTGTGGGGCAGGCGAAAAAGAAATTTACTTTCAAAAAACCAAAGACGCCCGCACCATTATCCGATTTTTTGTCAACGCCATCACCATCACCACCACCACCGACAGAGCCTTTGTCCGTCGAAGTACAAGTAATTCAAGGCGACGATGGACCAACTCCACCAACACCGGACAGTGTAGAAGAAGTATTGGAGGGAAAGTCTTCACCAGTGAAGAATGATGCGCCAGTGTCTCCGATATTGGGTGTTGCAAACCATTAAAGACGCACTAAACGAAATTGCTTCCTCCAAATGTTATGGGATATCTCAACCGGTGTGAGTTAAAGACTTTACCAGCTCGCAAAAAAAACTATCCGATATGTTTAGAATAAAAAAAGACTTATTTACTAAATTGAGTGAAAATAACTGTGTGATAATAGAACTTGAAAAGCAATTATTAGAGTTACAGAAACAGATAGCTGTTAGAAAAAGTGCGGGTGAACGATATAGAAGACAATTAGCGGATTTTGATAAGTTTTGTAGTAGGTGTTAAGTAGTAGTAAGTATTAGTTTTTAAATTATAGTATTAAGTTTGTGAATATATTTTGTAGTTTAATAAAAAACATCTATTTTATATTTTTATATTTAAACAAATATTTTTTTATAAATATATATTTTTACATATAGAACAAAAGTTGCTCGAAAGTATACTTTTGGTGTTTTCTTTCTTAAGATTAGGTGTTAAAAAAGTGTCAATAATCCACTAAAACTACGTAATAGTAATATTGTACGTTTTTTTATGAAAAAAAAACATAAAATATTGGTTACAAAGTATTATAACCAACTAAAAACTACGATCAAATTATTTTGTGGTCCTGACAAGGACCGTTTGGTTGTGTGTCAAGGAACGTGCGACTCTATATGGCGTTGTAGAGTCGCACGGCCCTTCAACGGCACCATTGTTTCCTGTCCACTGTATTATGAATTCCTAGAGGGCATTCCACCTGGGATCATCCAGATCCAACTCTAGGCAGTTTTTGGTTATGGAATCCACCACTGGGCATTGAGTAGGTTGTTGATCGTTGGACATGTTGCATTGAAATAATTGTAAGAAGTGTTGGTGGCCCTATATATATATAGATATATATTTCTGGTGGGGGTAATGGCAAATGTTGTATTACGTATTGGGACCAGAGTTGCATGTGGTCTCAAATATGAACGAACGATTTTGCCGGCTTCCACCAGCACTTAAAATTTAATACTTTGTATCCAATATTGTATATTCTATAAATACAATAATATTAGTAACAAAGTACCAATATGAACTATAACTACGATAAAAGCATTCTGTGGTCCTGAAAAGGACCGTTGTTTTGTGCCCCTAAAAAGGACCGGGGAGGGTGTGAGGCTTATGGTGGCACATCCTCGTCGACAAACCACCAGCTCGAAGAGTCGCAAGGACCCTGGGGATATTCGGGCGTCGACGGAGTTGGAATTTCCAACACCATGTCCTTCGTAAAGTTTGGCTCTGGCCGCGGACTGTTGTCTTCGAGGCATTAAGGTAGCAGACTGTCGTCTTTGAGGCACTGAAGCATCCAGTCATCCTCGTCGTCCAACTCCACAAGACCAAGATCATGGTCATAGTGTAGTGGAATTGGCTCATCTAGGTCGTCCCATGGTAGGACGTCAATCTCAAAATCCACGTCGAAGTCCTTCAGGTCCTTAACATTGCCGCCGACGGACTCTTCGCTAAATATTGAAGAGCCTCTGCTTGGGAGTCTTTCTTCTTCCATGTTAGTTGTCTGAAAGTCGAAGTAGATATGATTATGTAACTTGCCCGGTCTCAGTTACCACCAGTGCGTTCTAAATGTTGTGTGTTGGTGAGAGCTTATAGAATTATTGATTTTTTCAAAAACTTAAAACAGAATTTGTTTTTATTTTGGTTTAGAAAATAAGAATAATTCTTAACATTTTGTGAAGAATACATTTAAAAAAATTAATAGACACCTCGCTTGGACTGCTAACATTTTCATAGGTTAGGGATTAAACGATTACCTCGTCCTCAAGCCTATAACTTGACACTTAAGTGACAACACAAATTATCGTTAAATGAATATCTCGCTCCATAAGTGACGACTACTAAAATACGATCAAAATATAATGTAATTCGGAAAATGATTGTTTTTGTCGTCCTAAAAGAGCCTGGGGAAAGGGTCGGGTGTCTACCGTAGACTAATACCCAACGATAGTAACACCGACCTAGGTGCAGCCCTTGGTCTTCTTTGCTGCACCTGGATCTCGGGTTGCCAAAGCCCTACTGGCGGTGTTGTCGTTGCTAACGGTGTCGTTGATGCTGCCGTTGCGGACGGTGCCGAACGTGCTGGTACTGATGCGGTACCCCTGCACTCTGCACACGTACATAATTCTCCGGCCACGACTGGCTTTACAATGCCAGTAATCTTTTTTGGGGTATCTTCCATCCTGACGGTCGAATGTGTAATGATGGAATAATTCGAATACAGCCAAGAAAGTTGAAGAGGGTAAGGTGGTTTGCATATATGCAATATGTATGTTTGAGAATAATATGATATTATAAATCACCGTATGTCTGCCTTTTAGACACAAATTACCTCCTCCACTTTTCTATCATAAAGTACTGAACTTCCTCTATATTGTTCAAATAACATTTTTTGATATTCCTAACCATTACTTTGCTACATATACAAATAATGCTAAACATGCACGGGCTTACCTTAAAAATTTTTTTTTTTTAATTTTTCTAATTTTTTTTATCATCGTATTCTCCTCAAAATTTTAGATAATAAAAGTGATTTTATTTTTTCTCTATTTTGAACGGTTCCCGAGCTTCAGCGCTTTAAAAAATTCAAATTATTAACTTGTCTTAACTCTTTTTTTCAAATTTCACCCTATCATGAACGGTTTCGGAGCTACGGTGCTTTAAAAAATCCAAATATTAACTTTTCCTAATCCCTTTTTTTAAATATCACCTTTCCGAATTTTAAAAATATTTTCCCTATTCCTAACCGTTATTTCTCTACAAATTTTCTAAATCGTTATGTTATATTTTCCCTAAAAATTTTTTTTATTGCGTTATCTCAGTACTTTTTTCCACTAAATAAACCCTTATTGTCGAAACTCCCGTACTCCCTTCTTAAGGGAGTTAACTTTTTTGTTGGGTTTCAAATAAATACAAAACTACTACTTGACTTTTTACAAATTTATTAATTGACATATCATATTTTAACATTATTTTGTGTTACATATAATCGATAAATACATTAAAATATAAGTATGCTGGTCACGGAACCGTTTATTATAATATAACTAAAAAATGAGTCGTGAATAACTAATCAGTACAGCTTAGTGTCTTTGGGGAACTTATTCTCTCTGGTTTGGAACTCCAATTTCACATCCACGGTCGATGAATTAATAGCCTCTGGTTGATGACGGCAATTGATAATAAAAAGTTTTTTTTTTATATATTCCGTAAACGTCATCATCGGGTCGTTTAATTCGCGCTCGCAGTAGCTGCTGTGGAAGTTTTCATAATTGTAATAGGCCGCTGCGTACAGTTTCTTGACGAAATGTAAATTCCATCTTTGGTGGGGATAAACGGTTGAATGCCGATAGAGTCTAACATCGCATACGTCAGTGTAGGTAAACTGGGTTGCGTTTCTTTCTTTTTTGTCGCAATTATTACTGTCTTGAAATCCGACGATTATATAGCGCGATCTTTCTAGACTTGTGCTCGTTCTCAAGGCCCATACGTCGGAAGATTTTTGTCTTAAAGCTGGCAATTCATACAAATCCCATTTACGATATGCCATTTGAATACTGACATTGTTTCTACCTTTATTAATGCGAGGCAATATTTTCAATTTTTGCTTGTCGTCTGGAATGATGTGACGAATTTTAATCTGTTATTTTACGTTGAAAATATCCTGTGTATAATCTTCGGCGAATCCCATAAGTTATTTTAAGGGTAATTTCCCGGAGAATACGTTACTTGCTGTATCTACGATATCTTGGTTTGCTTTGTTGAAACACCATCCGCATGTCATAAGAGATCTCTGTTGCAAACTTCCAAAGGAAACCATGGTTTTTAATATCGGGGTAACTCCAGGTTTACGAACCACGGAGACCTGCTCACCTCCCATTGCGTAGGAATTTGATCGAACAAAAATGCGAGGGCATTATGTGATAAAAAACACCTTTTCGTTGCGTCTATGGGTTTAAATTTTCCTTCGATATATATGTAACTTTCGGCGATATCCAGTATAATATCTTGAAAATTAATGGGGATACGGACTTCATCCGAATTGTTGAATGATGGAGATCCGTATGGTTTATACGTATGCTCTTCTAGACTAATAATGGAATTGTCCAAGATGGGTTTGGAGAAAACCTCTATTTGTGGAAATCATTTTCGCACTTTAAGACCGATTGATTTTAAAAATTTATAGTTTTCGGCAAATGACTGTTGAGATGTTTGTGATCTAATGTCGGGACGACGACTAACCTTGACGTTAACTCTTCTTTTACTTTTATTATGTTTCGGCGGTTCCCCCATCTTATTCGACAGCATACACAATTGACGATTGAAGCAAAAACCCATTTCTATGAAAGTTTCTTCAGTTCCAATTTCACGATAATTTTCTTGCCTTGAAAATTGATTAGATCACCGCTATTGCCCAAGATACGAAGAGTAATGTTGTCGATAAACCGACGTCTTTCCGGCATTAACGGCATATAAATATTATTTTGTGGTTCGTTACTGATTTTGTAACCGGGCTCCACATCGCTATCGAATTCGAATAAGGTATGACCTTCCACATAATTCATATAGGCTCCGGAAATTATATTACAATCCACGCGTATGATGCGGACTTTTATTATTTCCACCATTTCGGTTGACTCGTGCTTCTCCCCGGAAATCTATAGTATATTGGGATTTCAGTTCACATTTGAGCGTATTATTATTAATGACTTAGGAAAAGATTTCATGATTCTTTTCTTCAGTTGAATTGTTCCAAGCCTCTGACAGGTCGAATCTACAATTGTATCGGCTCGGTGGTGTAACCCTCCTTCATGTAGCAAAAATATTGTTGCTTTCCTCCACATTAAAATTTGAATTGTATGTGTAGAATCCCAGCAATGCAAGACCATATTTGTTTTCTTTATGTAATTCAATGGGAGATAAAAATCGGCGCTTAAGACACTCGAGTGTCCTGTTAGTGTAAACGTATAAGACATGACTGACATTAAATCATCCCACACCTCGGTTTTATTCTTAGCGGCAGCATTTAAAAAGATTTATCTTCACACCTCTTCTCACTGCATTAGATAGTGATGACTTTATGCTATTTTCTGCTTTTATGCGCACATCGCTGATTTTGTAATAACAACAAAATATTTTTCTAGGCATAGGACCGTCTTCATCCGTATCGTCGTTTAAATTGCTGTTGGAATAATGTTTGCAACCGCACTGATATTTTAATATATCGATATCGTTTTTGAGGTGTTCGGGCAACTTATACCAAACGAATGGAAATTCTTTTTGGGGCTAATGCCATCATTAGTTCCTTGGGCATGTTTCCTAGCTGTCTTACGGTCATTTTCCTCAATCCATCGGCTAGATGAAATGCTTTCAGTGACTGCAACATTTTAGTATAGTTGTTGCGATCCATTTGCGGTATTAATGTTGGCGACGATGACATCTTTTACGGTGATGATTCGACAAGAAAATTTAAGAACAAATGTCCACACCAGACTGTTCCAAAATCCTATTGACGATCGTATGTATAGTAAATAATTTTTGATGGTTCCGATCCCGTTTGTAGATATTGCACCAATTCGATTGGTGGGGGTAAATCTCCGAAGCTAAAAAATATGTTACTTTAGAATTGTTTTTTCTATAAGCTACCTAATGAGTCCCTGCACTAGACGTACTATCTAAATTCACTATAGCTGCTTGGTAGCGTCGAGGAACTTGTCTAGGTAGCGAATCCCCCATATAAATACCTAGAAAGTGCCCGATTCTCTTCTTCTTGGCATTTTTTTCAATATCGATGTTAGATAGCGGTCTTCGAGGTAGGGATTCAATTAGTTTTTTGATCTATGATTTAAAAATAACCTCATAACTTGAAGATATGGCTTTAGAAATAAACCATTTCCTTTTGATTTCAAATACAGGCAGGAACCAGTTTTATCTTTACTGCTTTTTTTCGCAGCTTTTACGGCACGCACAATTCTCGCTGCCCACCGGCTAATGAACCCAAAGCTGATAACTCGGCAAAGATTGGTATTAATTGTATTATTTCGGAACCGGTATTCTCAGTGTACGAACCTTCCTTTTGCCAACTGCCGCTCTTACCGATCTACGTGCTGCCGGCTGATCTATTTTACATGAATTCATGAGATTTTTTTCCAACACATTTTTCCTTCCGGCTTTTAATAATTCCTTTCGAATTGCTTGTCGAATAGCTGTTCGGAAACTGACTTTTCGAACATGTCGACTTTTATTCACACGTTTCGCTTTTGTACGACGTGTGTCTTTACTAGATGTTTTTTTTTTGTTGGTAATGATGATGATAATGATGGTACACCCATACCACAATGTTGTTTTGCCTTCATAATGTTAGTAACTAACCAAGCTGCTGTTTTTTCAGTGAAACTAGAATCTTTCCATTTTACTCTATTCTAAGCACTTAGTCCGTGCTCGTAATCCATTCGATGTCACGCACTTATGTTGTCTTTGTTATGTAAATAGGTTAATCGTGTTTTCTGCATGCGGCATTCAAAGGATTAATGCCCGGATTATCTCTTGTTACACGTTTTATTACTTTTGTTCCGGTCAGTAATATTGATAACTGGAATTATGTACCTCGAATCGTAATTTATTTATTAACGACTTCACAATATCATTTCCAGCTTTGTTGGAAACGTTATACCGTCTACTTTGTTTGACGCTCGGCATCTGAATGACAGTTTTTGTGAAAATTTACCTATAAAATATCAAATTTTCCTACTATGCGCGTTATCGATCTTTAACCATAACTTCCTATTGACAATCTCGATGAAAAAGTCGGACTTGAAATAATGAAGAGACACAGTCCTCTACTTCCTTGCTCTATTCGTGGTCTGGTAATTGGTCCATCCAATTGTGGAAAAACTAATGTCATGATTCCGCTGCTTATACACCCCCTTGGGCTACATTTAGAAAATATCTATATCAACCAAAATCTCCGTATCAACCGAAATATGAGTATTTAAGGGAAATTTTAGTACCCATCAAAGGTTTAGGCTAATATGCTATTAGCGATTCCAGTATTATTGTGGAACCTTCCGATTAAAACCCAAACTCTATGTTTATCTTTAATGATGCTATATGTGAAAAACAAGATGTTATAAGATGGTACTTTAGCATGAGATGCCATTTAAATATCGACTCCTTTAATGTAGTGCAAACAAATTCGCGGGTGCCTAAAAAGCTTGTGCGAGACAACGCCAATTTTGTTATTATGTTTAAACAAGATGAGTTGAATATGAAACACATATTTTCCGACCACGTTTCACCGGATTTAACTTTTACTCAATTTCAAGAAATGTTGGGATAATAAGTATGGATTTTTAGTAATTGATAAAGACAGTGATGTGAAATCGGGAAGATACCGCAAAGGATTAGATAGCTATATGTTACTGTAATAATAAGAGAAAACACTCATTTCATAGTTGAATCGTCCTTTGTTAACATCATGAATAACGCTACCGACTTAAAACGTAAACTAATGGAAGCTAGCAATGCCGCTAGAAAAAATTTAAACAAATTAAACTGCTAAAGAGTTAAATGTTGTGGAATTGGAAAAATATAATGAACCCATTTCTAAGCCTCTGACAACTATATCTGATGTGGTCAAGCAACGTCAACAACGACACCAACATTATCCAGCTACAAAATCACATAGTTCCAGTACATCAGTGCAGTCGACTCAAATATCAAGTTTTCCTCAATCTACACATTCCTTTCAAACTTAAACACCTGTACAGCAGCAGCATCGCATTTCGAAAGAGATATTAGCCAATCCGTGTTTGATACACCCTCGATATCAACTAATACATCTCTCGTATCCAGTGACACCGCAACTTCCAATACTTTAAACGCACACCGAAAAGAATTATGTTTAAAATCATCTCTAGTATATGGTGTACATTTTGGTTCAAAAATAGATCGAACCAAAAATTTTATTGGTAATTGAACAACCTGATTTAAATGATCATGTTGAAGTATTAGGGTCTAGATTACAACAATGGAATTTACTAGCTACTGGAACCGAAGTTACAGTATTTAGGAACCGTAACTCGGAGCTATCCTCGTTTTTTACTCTGCAGGATAAAATGTGTATTTGTGTTAAGCCAAATAGTGTTGTGGAAAAAATAGGATTTGCACATAACCCGGACGAATGGCGCTTATTTATAGATTCTTCTAAAATAAGTTCAAAATCAGTTCTGCTCCACAATGGCAACAGAAGAGCCTCTATTCCTGGTGCACATGAGGGTAACGAAAGTATATCACTTATTCTAAATGTAATAAGCTATGTTTGAAGTAGCGCCATATTAAATGTGTGTTTTCATACAAAATTGGCGATATATATATATATATATATATATATATATATATATATATATATATATATATATATATATATATATATGTATATATATATATATATATATATATATATATATATATATATATATATATATATATATATATATACCGGGCGTCAACGAATCTATTAGACAAGTCATAATTTCTGGAGTATTATGTGTATCAAAATGAAAATTGGTACAGGTAAATGTTATGTGAAGAGGAGAGTTTTCGCATATTTTCCACTTTCCGGTCACTTCCGGTTTCACCGGAAATGGCCCCGGATTTGAATTCTTAAATAGAACACCCTGTATATTTTAACATCTTTGGATTTCTGAGACAATTCTAGATCAGAATGTGACATTTTAAAAACTTTTTACGTCTATTTCATTTTTTTAGAGCCACTTTTAAAATTGCATCCAGGTGGCCATGATCGGACGCAAACTAATCTAACGGTCTTAGGTGATGTCAAAAAAATACAATCGCAAAGTTTTAGTGACTAGTATGAAAGACAGGAATTGGATTAAAAATTTAACAAAATTAACAAAAAACTAACAAAATAAAGTAATAAATTAGACGACGCACTTAAAATATTTGAAAGTACAGTAGCTGAATTTGTTAAAAAGTTTAGTGTAGTAAATGTTCAAAGTGCATTCCTTCTTTTCCACGACACATTTCAGCTCGTTCAATTGTTTCTCTCAACATGTTTTGTACCATTTGGGGCGTTATACTTCTAAATGCCCGTAAAATTCTTTCTTCTAATATTTCAAGAGTAGCTGGGGCTGCTCGATAGTAAACCCTTTCTTTAACATATCCCCAGACAAAGAAATCGAGCACAGTAAGATCCGGTGAGCGGGCTGGCCACCGTACCGGACCATTTGTTGCAATAATTCGATTATTAAAATGCTCTATTAAATAATTAAGAACTTCTCTAGTATTGTGAGGCGGTGCTCCATCTGGTTGAAAGTAAATTCGCCGTAAAACTGCTAAAGGTATATCATTGAGATGATTTTCGATTTCATTTTGAAGAAAACCTAAGTATCTAACCCCTGTTAACTGACCTTGAAACAATATTGGCCCAATTATTCTGTTTCCAACGATACCAGCCCAGACATTGACCCCAAATCTTTCTTGAAAATTGCCCTCTCTCATTTCTTGTTGATTTTGTTGGGCCCAGTACCGAGTATTTTGCTTATTGAACATACCATTATTTGTAAATCGGGATTCGTCGGAAAATAGAATAAAATCGATAAAATTTGGGTTAACTCTTTGATTTTGAAGCAGCCAATCACAAAACACTACCCGTCTATCGCCATCCTCAGTATACAAATGTTGATGTAACTGATATTTAAATGCTCGATATCCATGCTTTTTCAGTATTTTTCTTGCTGATTCATAACTTATCTGCAGTTCTTGACTAATTTTTCTTAACGAAACTGTTTTATCAACCTCAACCATAGCAAGTACGTTAATCTCAGTCTCTTCATTTATGATAAACCTCTGTTCCACCTCTTGATTTCCTATTTGCCTAAAACGAGTCTCGACATACGGAAAATACTGATGGGCTGGATGTTGCCGATTCGGATATCTATGAGCATACAACTCGGCAGCATTCCTTGAATTTCTATGACACTCTCCAAATATTAATAACATATCCACTTTTCCACTTTGAGTATACATTATTTTAACGAAAATTTAAACTAAACTTAACGAAAATGAAGAAACTTTTACGTCTGTTCTTAGAGCGTATGTCACTGTCATTATCTACTTAAGTGAGAGCTTTGTTTTCCAAAGAAGACTTGATAGAAACAGTTGCAAATTATTATGCATCATGGCTGTCCATGGCACACTTGTCATAAGTAAATAAATTATCCAGTATTTTGCTTAATAATATTTAATTTCTGTTCTTATGTCTAATCCAATCGCAAATAAATTTGTACCGTTAGATTCATCAAAGAATGCTTTTTTCGAAAAGTAGTTGTCAAAAAGGGGTCGCCATTTGAAAATTAATAGTTAGAAATGAAAACGTAATTTTGTCATCTTGTCTTATTCCTGTCTTTCATACTAGTAACAAAAACTTCGCGATTGTATTTTTTTGACATCACCTAAGGCCCTTAGATTAGTTCGCGTCCAATCATGGCCACCTAGATGCAATTTTAAAAGTGGCTCTAAAAACATGAAGTAGACGTAAAAAGTTTTTAAAATGTCACATTCTGATCTAGAATTGTCTCAGAAATCCAAATATTTTAAAATATACAGGGTGTTCCATTTAAAAATTCAAAACCGGGGCCATTTCCTGTGAAATTATCTAGTACGCTGATTTAGGAACTAAATTAAAAGTACTGGACTTCTAATGGGTGAAATAATGTTTTAAATTACCTAGTGTATACTTATACCTTCGGTTTACAAGGTAGTTTAACTTAAATTAAATATAAAGTGTTTTGTGATCGCACGCAGAAAGTCTTATTAGTTCCCAATCACAGGGGAAAAATGAAAGCATAAGATAAATTAGGTAATATCACAGTTTATTATATATAGTTCTAATACCTGAAGTGTGGTTTAATCACCTAGTCTAAGTACTTTCGGCAAGCAGGATAATTTGTAACTTCTTTGGGATCAATGGCGTGTTTTATGCCAGGCTCCGGAATGCAATTCCAGTTGTTAAATAGAAAAGGAAGATCCCGGTTTAATAAAATCTGATTGTAGCATGTACCTGTTTATCTTTACTGGTGTAACAAGTATCAAAACTCACAAATATGGTGTTGACCTCTTAGAGGTGATAACTTGCACTACACTTTACTAAAGGTAAACGGATAACGTTTTTAACTTTCTTTATCCCCCAAAATCTGGCATATGTTGCCCTAAAGCACTAAATATGGTTTTAGCTGTTTACTGGGATAAACGTAATTCTATATAATTAGAAAAATCAGCCAAAATATTGCTTTCTGAGCTTATGCCAGTTTACACCAGGCTTGGCCCAGAATCTCTCTACTGGCGCTTTTAGAAATCTCAAGAATGCCAAGCAAAAAAAAAAACAAAAGATTAACTAACTACACCCTTGATGAAAGTGGCAAAAGTGGAGTGTTTCATACATTTCTAGGCACACTTGATTTTTTTGATCTCATTCATCTTTTTCAAAGCGACGTGGTTTGCGGACTGGAGACCGACTGATGCTTGCAGGTTTTGGGTAGCTGATTTTCTATACTGGCCGCGCGCTATTACTCTGGCACATATCCCCGTGGAATACATATTATGGGGTGTCAAAACCTCCCTATCAAGCCCAGACAGCAGAAACCATTCGCCAAGAAATATCAACTGTCCTTGGAAATGCTCAGCTCTCTAAACCAAACCTCTCTAGAGAGGAATTTAGAGCTCTACAAGATTTATGAAATGACCGTTCGATTATAATCCTACCAGCAGACAAAGGAAACTCTATTGTAATCCTCAATGCCACTGACTATCATAAAAAATGGAGAGTTTGCTTCACGACTTATAAGTCTATAAAAACTGATACAACAACATACTTGGAAAAAACTACAAAAACACTAATAAAATCGTCACCACTAGATGAAAAAAATCAAAAAGTTAGTAATTCCTAGAGAGAATTCGTCGATATACCCAAAACCCAACAGCCTTCGTAAGATCCACAAACAAGACAGTAGTGAGCATTACCCGATTCGCTCAACCTCCCCACTCCTTGATCTTGCCGCTCCTCCTCTCTGACTCCACCCATTGGCCATGATATTCGACCTTGCGTTGATAGGATCTTGACCTTGAAAAATGTTGCGCTCAAGTTTGTGTGCATGACCTTGACCTTGACCTCGTTCAGGGCTGCCTTGACTTTGCTGGATGTCATCTTGGATGTGTGACCTTGAAGTAGTTATTTATGCATTGTAATAGTGTAGGATGATCTTGAAATGGTTTTGACCTTGCAAATTCTTCTATAAAATTTTGTGAGTCTATTTACATTCATTCAGTGTGAAATATCAGATACGGAACTATATAAAAAAAAATTATAGAGCAAGTCGGCCGAGTAATTTGTTTTCCGGTTGTGGCTCAGGTTCAGCAATCGGGTTGTTATTGTTAGTGCCTCTGATCTCACGTTCAATTTTCTCTTTGATGCTATTAAGCCGAGCTTCAGGAATTAGGCTGTTTCGGAGAATAACTCTATACTGGTCAGCTATTCTCTGCTAGGAGACTTGCATGTGTGGGTACTCTCTGCAAAATTCGGCATGTAGTTGTTGTCTCTAACCGATCATCTCTCGTCCTAGTTGAGTCACCCTATAAATTATGCGCATTATTGTCTCGTTCATGGACACAGTCCATTTCATACGCTGTCTTGGTCGTCCCGCTTGCGTAAGAGTTGGTTGGGGTTCCCGCACAGCATCTTCGGCGGGTAGAGCTCTTGGAATTATCTGACCCTCGTGTTGATGTAGTTGTTGTGGTTGTTGCCTGTCCATAGCGACGTCAACTCTCGTGCCATTGTTGGGTTGTTCTTGAGTCTCTGGGTCTAGCTGTGGCGCAGGTTCTGCGGTTTGTTCATTGTTATCATCGGTGATTCTTATCTCCCGTTCTATTTCCGCTTTGATGATGTTAAGTCGCGCTTCTGAGATAAGTTTATTTTGGAGAATAGCTCTGTATTGGTCTGCTATTCTCTGTTGTGACACTTGTAGGTGTGGATATTCCCTACAAAATTCTGCATGAAGCTGTTGTCTATAGCCGATTGTTTCTCGTCCTAGCTCAGTCACCCTATAAAAAATGCGCATTACTGTTTCATTCATGGATGCTGTCCATTTCATGCGCTGTCTCGGAATTCCCGCCTGAGTGAGCGCTGGCTGAGGTTCCTGCGCAGCACCTTCGGAGAGTGGAACTCTCGTTGTTTGGCTCTCATGTTGTTGTTGGGCTGTAGCTTCTTGTGCGACAGGGGTTCGCCTACTCAACACCCTGCCACTTGAAGTTTGCGATGTCGAAATGTTGCTCCCCCCAGAATCCGTGGAGCAGACCGCTTCTGCGGTATGGGATTGTGGACCATGGGTCCTACCCACCTGGGGTACATTATTATTATTATTTTTTATTTACAGTTACACAGGCTTCCTGGTTTTGTTTAAATAATAAGAACGGGCTTTGCCAAGTTCATATTAATCTTATTGCATAAATTTTCGCACTATTGTAGTTGTGCTCAACATCACTGCTTTTTGTATCTGTGAGTGGATGTATAAAGGTAGGTCCAGTGTTTGTAGGCCTTTCGTGAATGTGTTTGGTGTTATTCTTGTAGCCGAGATTATAAAAGGTATGATGGTGATTATTATTATCAGATTTACAAGCCAAACGGCTTCGCATTCCCTCCAGGGATTATTCACTCATACCAGGTATACAAAGACACCAAAAGTATGATGCTCTGTGGGGACCCTTTCCATGTTATCGGGTCTTAGGTGGCGTGGTCTGCTGTATTTCCCATGAACTTTCGGACGGTTCGTGCGGTTGCTAGGAGAGTTGCCTTCTGCATCGGTTTATACAGATGCTCACCAAGGCCCAGTCCCTTGATGTTCTGCAGGAGGTTCTTTGGAATCACTCCAGTTGTTGACAGTATTATAGGAATCGTGTGGACGCTGTTCATTGCCCACTGTCTGCGGATTTGCACCTCCAGATCTCTGGATTTGGCGATCTTCTCGTTGTATTTTGACCCTAGGTTGTTGTTGTTCGGTACAGCGATGTCGATTAGTGTAGTTCGCCTGGAAATTTTATCTGTTAGTATAATGTCTGGCCTGTTATGAGCAACTGTTTGATCTGTTAGGACCGTTCGATTCCAGTATAACTTGAACTCGTTGTTTTCAAGAATAGGCTCTGGATTATATTTGTAGTAAGGCACCTTTCCTACCTGCAATAGTTTTAACTTATCTGCTAACTCTTGGTGTAGTATCTTAGCGGCTGAATCGTGTCTTTCCTTATACTCGATTGCGGCAAACGCTTGGCATCCTCCAGTTACGTGCTGGATCGTCTCTGATGTTCGACAGCTATATCTACATTGGTCATTTTCTATTGAGGGATCTCTGATAATGAATTTCCGATAGTTCTTCGTCGGAATAACCTGGTCTTGGATAGCTAACAAGAAGCCCTCCGTTTCCGAAAACATCTGTCCTGAAATCAACCAGTAGTTCGACGCTAAGTTGTCGACATTGTCCTGGTTGGCCTCATTTGGATGCCGTCCATGAAGTGGCTTCTGTAGCCAAGCTTGTAACTTCTCTTGGTCTGTTCAGTGGTGAGAAGCAATATCCCTTTCCCTCAGCTGTAGCGGCGTTGAATCGTCTGCCTCGCATATTGCTCGATGTAGTGTGGAAGAGTCCGCTAACCTATAGAAATAAGAACGTAAATTTCTTATTTGTTGATCGAGCTGCTTACCAAAATCGACCAATCCTCTTCCTAGTTGGTGTCTTGGAAGCATTGTACGTTCAATAGCACTCCGAGGGTGGTGTTTGTGTGCTTTTGTTAGGAGTGTTCTTATTTTTTCTTTGCAGGCCTTCGATGTCCGTCTTGCTCCATTTTACTATACCAAAGAGTAGCTAAGGGCAGAGCATGCGTACGTGTTGAGCGCCTTAAACAAATTTCTACTATTTGGACTACTTCGTAACACCCGTCTTACCCTCCTGACAAATTCGGTTGTCAATTCGGCCTTCATAGTGCGATGGTCAATTCGTTTAGCTTGTTTCATACCTAGGTATTTGTATGTTTGTTCTGCTTCCATTGCAGCAATGGTTTCACCGTTCTGCATTTCAAATGCACCCGGTTGTATCTTTCCTTCAACGATGTTCAAAATACGGCACTTGTCAAGTCCAAACTGCATTCCGATATCCCCGGAGAACTCCTCGACAATTTTGAGCATTTGCTCCAGCTGGTTTTTGGTAGCAGCCATCAGTTTAAGATCATCCATGTACAGGGTGAGTCAACGATTGGATGAAGTAGGTTTGTGCCTTTTCGGTGAAATTAACAAAGAAACTATATTTATTGTTTGATTCAGTTTATTTTTACGCAGATTTTAAAAATATTTAGGACTCTACAGGGTGAGCCAAAAAAACTAGGACAGCATAAAGTTGTATTTTTTTAAATAGAACACCCTATATACGAATCGTATTTTCGATTTTGCTTATAATTTTAAATCTTTTTTATTGAGGGTTTACTATAACAAAACTTTATAGTTTCTGAGATAATTAATTTTAAAGAAAAGAAGTCACATTTTCAAGCATCAATTCAATCCTAAATAACGTTTTCAATTTTGTGACAAATATATTCAAATTTGGAATTTAGCAAGGCCAAGGACAAGCTAACATAATTTTACCTAACATTTGCAATAAAAGCTACAGGGTCGGCTCAAATTTGAACAAGTTTAAATGAATAAATATCTTTCTTTTTTAAAAGGTACACCCTGTATATTTTCATGTTATTTAATAGAGTAATAAAAACCCTAAAAGTTTTGTTCAATATATCCTATACCTATTTATAATAGTTTTTGAGATATTTCAGTTTTTCTTATTTTCCATACTTTTTTACAGAAATAGTCTTCATTATCATAGTAGCCATGTAAAATAATAAAAAGAAACTACAGAAACAAACAGAATGTGGTTAAATATGATGAAATACATTATTCGTTATATTACAGCGGCAATAGTTTAATTAAACATAATGTGAACAAATTAACACAACAATAACGACAAGGCAAATACATATTTACTTTTATACTAAATTGAAACAAAAAAATTACCTATTAAATACTGAGATTAATTATTTCTTTTTAATAAGTGTTCGAATAAACGACCCGCTTGTGCAATGCACAAATTTAGTCTTTTTTGCAGATTTTCTCGGACTCTGGACAAAATTAGTGGCGTTATTGTTCTACAGGTATCCCTAATCCTGTTTCGCATATCTTCCACTGTTGCTGGTGGATTAACATACACCTTATTTTTAATATAACCCCATAGGAAAAAATCTAATGGGGTGATGTCGCAAGACCTTGGTGGCCACTCAATGAAACCCCCACGTCCAATCCATTTTTGCGGATATCGTTGGTCCAAAAACGCACGAACTTCACGATGGTAATGCGGAGGCGCACCATCGTGCTGGAACCACATACTGTCGAGCTCATCCCTATCGAGACCTTGAAGTAGTTGGGGTAGTTCTTCTTGTAGAAAGTTCAGGTAACTATGGCCATTTAGTGGTTCATTAAAAAAGTGGGGTCCAATAATTCGATTATGATGAATACCACACCAAACATTTAATGACCAGTGGTTTTGATGTTGCACCTCTCTAATCCAAAATGGGTTTTCTGTGGCATAATAATGCATGTTGCGTCTATTTACGGCACCGTTACTTCTAAAAGTAGCTTCATCACTAAACATTACCTTGCATAATAAATTTGGATTTAATTGAATCTCCTCATTTATTGTACGACAAAAGTTTACACGACTTTCAAAATCCTGTCCATGCAATTCTTGGTGTAATTCCATGTGATATGGATGATACCTATATTTCTTGGTAGTACGATTAGCGGTGGATTGTGATGTTTCACATAATGCTGCTAACTGACGGCTACCAAAATAAGGATTTTCCTGAACATTTAACAATACTTGTAGTTCTTTTTCTTCATTAGTTACTGGTTTGTTGACCACTTTACGTTTTGGATAATCAACAGTACCAGAAGAATCAAATCTTTGCATTAAGTTTTGAAAAGTATGGGTATTAGGCTGGCGTCGATCAGGATACTTCATTTTGTAAATTCTTTGAGCAAGAAGGCAATTTTTTTGAGCCTCTCCTATTGTATAAATCATATCTATTAACTCATTCTTTGGAAAATTCATTTTACAATATAAGATGAATGCAAAAAAAACCAAACTACACTACATAAAAACCAAAAGAAGCGATTGCGGTTATAAATTTGACACACAGAAAAATGTTCTTTTACATTGTTTTTGCCATGGCTACTATGATAATGAAGACTATTTCTGTAAAAAGTATGGAAAATAAGAAAAACTGAAATCTCTCAAAAACTATTATAAATAGGTATAGGATATATTGAACAAAACTTTTAGGGTTTTTATTACTCTATTAAATAACATGAAAATATACAGGATGTACCATTTAAAAAAAAAGATATTTATTCATTTAAACTTGTTCAAATTTGAGCCGATGTGTTCAACACCCTGTAGCTTTTATTGCAAATATTAGGTAAAAATTATGTTAACTTGTCGTTGGCCTTGCTAAATTCCAAATTTGAATATATTTGTCACAAAATTGAAAACGTTATTTAGGATTGAATTGATGCTTGAAAATGTGACTTTTTTTCTTTAAACTTAATTATCTCAGAAACTATAAAGTTTTGTTATAGTAAACCCTTAATAAAAAAGATTTAAAATTATAAGCTAAATCGAAAATACGATTCGTATATAGGGTATTCTATTTAAAAAAATACAACTTTATGCTGTCTTAGTTTTTTGGCTCACCCTGTAGAGTCCTAAATATTTTTAAAATCTGCGTAAAAATAAACTGAATCAAACAATAAATATAGTTTCTTTGTTAATTTCACCGAAAAGGCACAAACCTACTTCATCCAATCGTTGACTCACCCTGTATAGAAGATGATTCAATCTTGCTACCTCTTCGTTGTTTTTTCTAATACTAAAGCCGTATCTGGTGGAGTTCAAACGGCGTGACAGAGGGTTCATTGCAAGGCAGAACCACAATGGGCTTAGTGAATCGCCCTGAAATATTCCTCTTCGTATTAGGATTGTATTAGTTTCGATGGTATCGCTGGATGGAACTTGCAGGTTCATTGCAAGGCAGAACCACAATGGACTTAGTGAATCGCCCTGAAATATTCCTCTTCGTATTAGGATTGTATTAGTTTCGATGGTATCGCTGGATGGAACTTGCAGTTGGATCCTAGTTCTCCAGGTTGACATGATGCGTTCTAAAAAGGAAACAAAATGATCATCGACCCTATACATTCTCAATATAGTTTTGAGCCATTCATGTGGCACTGAGTCGAAGGCCTTCTTATAATCCACATAGGCAGCAAAGAGGTTTCTTCGGTTGGTACAGGCCTGGTTACATATGACAGAGTCAACAATCAATTGTTCCTTGCATCCCATTGCTCCCCTGGTGCATCCTCTCTGTTGAGTTGCGATGATGTTATTTTTTTCACAATGTGCATAGATGCGTTGGGTCAAGCAGTAGGTGATTACATTATATAGTGTGGGAAGGCAGGTGATCGGCCTATACTTAGCTGGGTCATGTATGTTATGTTGGTCCTTTGGTAAGAGATACGGAATGCCTTCTGTCAGAAACAACGGCATCTTCTCTGGATTTAGAAAAATATCATTAATAAGTTTAGCCAGTTGATGATGTATACACCAGAACTTCTTGAGCCAGTAGTTCTGGATCCTGTCGAGACCTGGAGATTTCCAGTTATGGAATTCCTTGATTATTCCTGAGATTTCTTCGGCGGTAAATGGCTCAAACTGCATCTGGCTGTAGTCTTGGCAGATCTGGTGTTCTTGATTGATCCAGCCGGCTGCGATGTTGCAATTAGCGGGTGTGGAAAGTTGGTTTCCCCAAAACTCTTCTACCTGCTCTCTGTTGGGATATCTATTATCTGCTATATTAGGTGGAGTGTTTAGCTTACGGTAGAAAGTCTTTTCTGATCGTTGGAAGAGTGCATTTTCTCGTTTTCGGTTATTGCTGGTCTTGTACCTTTTTAGTCGTCCTGCAATAACAGAGAGCTTCTGTTTCAGCGTATCAAGGCATTGCTGAGCAGTAACATTCGCTGGATCTTGTTGCGAATGATATCGGACACGATCCATGATTTCTTCAACTCGTCTTTGCAGTCGACTAGTTCTTGTGCCCTTGATGTACTCCGTCAGCTGTCCTATATCTATTCGAAGATTTTCAATTTTCTTATTTAGACGTCTTTCCCATGGTGGTGTGTTGGGTTCTGTTCTTGCTGGTCGGCGTTCTGTTGTAACTTTAATTTCTAGAGCTCTAGCTATAGCAGTCACGGCACAGTAGATGGTCATATGTAAGGACTCCAGAGTGTAGGCATCTGAAACATAAGCTGGTAAAATCCGATTGTTCATGATGTCTAACATGGCACTCAGTTTTTTGGATGAATTAATTTTTGATAGTGCCGGTCTTCTTAACGGATTGCTTCCGTCATACTCCAACACCGCAGCACTCATTTCCGTTGACAGTTTTTGATAAAAGAGTTCAGTGTTGTCCTGTTGAGTTTGGTCATTCTGCTGTTCCTGTTGTTCTTGAACCTCAGGTTCCGGTTGTGTTATTATTATTATTTTTTTTTGATCCGTCAGAACCGTTGGTCCCAATATAACTTGAACTGGTTGTTCTCAAGAATAGGCTCTGGATTGTACTTGTAATAAGGCATTCTTCCTACCTGTAATAGGTTTAACTTTTCTGCTAACTCTTGGTGGAGTATCTTAGCGGCTGAGTCGTGTCTTTCCTTATACTCGGTTGCGGCAAACGCTTGGCATCCTTCAGTTATGTGCTGAATTGTCTCCGATATTCGACAGCCGTATCTGCATTGGTCATTTTCTATTGAGGAATCTCTAATGATGAACTTTTGATAGTTCTTCGTCGGAATAACCTGGTCTTGGATAGCTAACAAGAAGCCCTCCGTTTCCGGAAATATCTGTCCTGAAATCAACTAGTAGTTCAACGCTGAGTTGTCGACATTGTCCTGATTGACCTCATTTGGATGCCGTCCATGAAGTGGCTTCCATAGCCAGGTTTGTAACTTCTCTTGGTCTGTTTGTTGGTGAGATTATTATTATACTTACAAGCCAAACGGTTTCACACTCCCTCCAGGGATTATTCACTCATACCAGGTATACAAAGACACCAAAAGTATGAAGCTCTGTGGGGACCCTTTCCATGTTATCGGGTCCTAGGTGGCGTGGTCTTCTGCACTTCCTACAAACCTTCGGACGGTTCGCGCGGTTGCAAGGAGAACCGCTTTCTGAATCGGTTTATACAGATGTTCATTAAGGCCCAGTCCCTTGATGTTCTGCAGGAGGTTCTTTGGTATCACTCCAGTTGTTGACAGTATTATAGGAATCGTGTGGACGCTGTTCATTGCCCACTGTCTGCGAATTTGCACCTCCAGATCTCTGTATTTGGCGATCTTCTCGTTGTATTTTGGCCTTAGGTTGTTGTTGTTCGGCACAGCGATGTCGATTAGTGTAGTTCGCCTGGAAATTTTATCTGTTAGTATAATGTCTGGCCTGTTATGAGCAACTGTTTGATCTGTTAGGACCGTTCGATCCCAGTATAACTTGAACTCGTTGTTTTCAAGAATAGGCTCTGGATTATGTTTGTAGTAAGGCACCTTTCCTACCTGCAATAGTTTTAACTTATCTGCTAACTCTTGGTATAGTATCTTAGCGGCTGAATCGTGTCTTTCCTTATACTCGGTTGCGGCAAACGCTTGGCATCCTCCAGTTACGTGCTGGATCGTCTCTGATGTTCGACAGCCATATCTACATTGTTCATTTTCTATTGAGGGATCTTTGATAATGAATTTCCGATAGTTCTTCGTCGGAATAACCTGGTCTTGGATAGCTAACAAGAAGCCCTCCGTTTCCGAAAACATCTGTCCTGAAATCAACCAGTAGTTCGACGCTAAGTTGTCGACATTGTCCTGGTTGGCCTCATTTGGATGCCGTCCATGAAGTGGCTTCTGTAGCCAAGCTTGTAACTTCTCTTGATCTGTTCGGTGGTGAGAAGCAATATCCTGTTCCCTCAGCTGTAGCGGCGTTGAATCGTCTGCCTCGCATATTGCTCGATGTAGTGTGGAAGAGTCCGCTAACCTATTATTATTATTATTATTATGATTTACAAGCCAGACGGCTTCGCACTCCCTCCAGGGATTATTCACTCAAACCAGGTACACAAAGGTACCAAAAGTATGAAGCTCTGTGGGAACCCTTTCCATGTTATCGGGTCCTAGGTGATGTGGTCTGCTGTATTTTCTATGAACTTTCGGACGGTTCGCGCGGTTGCTAGGAGAGTTGATTTCTGCATCGGTTTATACAGATACTCACTAAGACCCAGTCCTTTGATGTTCTGCAGGCGGTTCTTTGGTATCACTCCAGTTGTTGACAGTATTATGGGAATCGTTTGGACGCTGTTCATTGCCCATTGTCTTCGGATTTGCACCTCCAGTTCTCTGTATTTGGCGATCTTCTTGTTGTATTTTGGTCTTAGATTGTTGTTGTTAGGTACAGCGATGTCGATTAGTGTAGTTCGCCTAGAAATTTTATCTATTAGTTTAATATCTGGTCTATTATGAGCAACTGTTTAATCCGTCAGAACCGTTCGGTCCCAATATAACTTGAACTGGTTGTTCTCAAGAATAGGCTTTGGATTGTATTTGTAATAAGGCACTTTTCCCACCTGTAATAGGTTTAACTTTTCTGCTAACTCTTATTATTATTATTATCTTCCGACGTATAGGCCTTGAGAGCGAGCAACAAGAAAGACAGCGGTATATAATCGTCGGATTTCAAGACAGTAATAATTACGACAAAAAAGAAAGAAACGCAACCCAGTTTACCCATGCCGATGTATGCGATATTAGACTATATCTGAATTCAACCGTTTATCCCTACGAAAAATGGAATTTAGATTTCGCCAAGAAACTGTACACAGCAGCCTATTACAAATATGAAAACTTCCAATGCAGCTACTACGGGCGCGAAAGAAACGATCCAGTGATGACGGTCGCCGAATATATGAAAAATTCCATTTTTATTATCAATTGCAGTCATCAACCAGAGGCTATTAACTCATCGACCGTAGATGTGAAATTGAAGTTCCAAACCAGAAAGAATAAATTCCCCAAATACACTAAAGTGTACACATTACTTATTCACGATTCATTTTTTAGTTATAATGTATTAAATGGTTCAGTGACCAACAAATCTATATTTTAATGTAATTATCCGTTATCTGAAATACAAAGTAATGTTAAAATATGGAACTTCAATTAATATATTTGTAAAAAGTCAAGTAGTAATTTTATATTTATTTGGAACTAAATTAAAAAAAAAGTGGATTCCCTTAAGGAGGGAATGGAAGTTTAGATAATAAGGGATTATTTAATGGGAAAAAGTACTTAGATAACGCAATAAAAAAATTTTTCGCGAAAATAAGAACACAACGATTTAGAAAATTTGTAGAAAAGTAACGGTTAGGAATAGGAAAAAAATGTATGGAAAAAAATTATAGAGGAAGTCGAGTACTATAAGCAAGGCTTTAGACAGTAATAAAGTAAAAAAATAATTTTTTCAAAAATCAGTGAAAATGGTGAATGGGCTCTAAAGTTGAAGATTTTTAGCAAAACAATATTAGAAAATTAGAAAGAGAATTTTTTTTACATATTGTAGTATTTTTCAAAATACGGAAAGGTGAAAGACTAAGAGCATTTTAATTACCTATAATTTTGAGGAGAATGCAATGGTCTAAAAAATTTATTTTTGCTTTTTGGAGGAAAATGACAAATGACGAAAGATTTAGAGGCAAACGGTATTGGGAAATTTGAGAGAGAATTTTTTTCTACATATTGTAGTATTTTTCAAAATTTGGAAAGGTGAAATTTGAAAAAAAAGGGTTACGACAAGTTAGTAATTTGGATTGGCGCTGTAACTTGGGAATCATTCAAAATAGAGAAAAACTTAGAGCATAGAATTTTGAGGAGAATAGAACGATGAAAAAAATTGAAAAATTAAAAAAAAAATAGAGACCAAAAAAATTCTAAAATCAATAGGAAGGAAGCTTGACCGCCAAACGGGGTTATCGGAAAGTTGTAGGAGGCGGTTTTTTTTTTGTTCTTAAGAGGGCCGACCGGCCTATCGGCCTCCGGCCCTCCAAATTTGACCGTCAGGATGGAAGATACCCCGAAAAATTTTTTGCCATAGTAAGGCCATTCGTGCCCGGCAAATTGTATACGTGTGCGGAGTGCAGGGGTATCACACCAGCACCAGCACCTTCGGCATCGCCCGCAACGCCAGCACCAACGCCACCACCAGCAACGCCGACACCACCAGCGACGGCTACACCGCCAGTACAGCTTTGGCAGCCCGAGGTCCAGGTGTACCCAAGAAGAAGACCAAGGGCTGCACCTAGGTTGGTGTTAATATTGTTTTGTTTTGCTCCACGGTAAATACCCAACCCTCACCCCAGTATGTATTCGTGACAAAATGTTAGGAATTAGTCTTATTTTCTTGGTCAAAAAAAAATTCCGTGCTTTAAGTTTTTGAAAAAATTAATAATTCTATAAGCTCTTACCAACACACAACATTTAGAACACCCTCGTGGGGTGGGGGTAGTTCCATATAACCAAGGCCGTGCCAGTTACACAGTCATATCTATTTCAATTTTCATACTACTAACGTGGAAAAAGAAAGACCAACAAGCAGAGGCTCTTCAATATTTAGCGACGATACCGTCGCCGGCAACGTTGAAGACTTGGAGGATTTCGACGACGCGGACTTTGAGATTGACTTCCTACGTTGGGACAACTTGGATGAGCGAATTCCACGGCTCTATGACCACGATCTTTGTCTTGTAGAGTTGGACGACGTTGGTGACTGGGTGCTTCAGCGCCTCTAAGCTGACACTCCGCAGCCAGAGCCGGACTCAACGGAGGATGCCGTGTTGGAAATTCTAGCATCGCCGACGCTCGAAGGTCTCCAGGGTCCTTGCGACTCTTCGAGCTGGTGGACTGTCGATAAGGATGTGCCACCATAAGCTTCACACCTTCCCCTGCCCTTTTTAAGGGCACAAAATAACGGTCTTTTTCAGGACCAGAGAATATTTTGATTGTAGTTTTAGTTCGTATTAGTATTCTGTTACTAATTTTGTATTTATAGGACATACAATGTTGGATACATATATTAAATTTTAGGTGCTGATGGAACCCGGCAAAGTCGTTCGTTCGAATATGAAACCACATACAACTCTGGTCCCAATACGTAATACAACATTTGTCGTTACACCCATCACTAATTTATCTCTATATATACGACCACCAATACTTATTACAATCATTCGAAATCAAAATGAGCAAGATCAACCAATCCAATGTCCGGTGGTAGATTCTACAACGTAAAATTATCTCCAATGGGAGTTGGATGATCCTAGATTGGATGCCCTCTGTGACTTTATAATCCAATCGGTGGATAACAACGCCACCGACGAAGGACTGTGGGACTCTACAACACCATAAAGAGTCGCATGTTTCTGTAACACCACAAAACGGTCCTTTTCAGGATCACAAAATACTTTGATCGCAGTTTTAGTTGGTTATAATACTTTGTTCTTAAAAAACATACAATATTGAGATGCAAAGTATTAGACGTTGGCTACAGAACCTGAACCATGTTTTAGCATAGTTGTAAATATTATCAAAAAATAATTACAACTATTGCTATTACCTAGTTTTAGTGGATTATTGATACTTTTTTTTACTACCTAATATTATGCTATTTTTATTTGATATATAAAAATACATATTTGTAAAAAAATAAAAATCTTTTATATCAAACACATTTTCTTTTTATTAATCTAGAAAATAATTTTGCCAAATATATTTACAAACTTAATACTATAAATTAAAAACTAAAACTTTTGACTACTTAACACCTACTACACAACTTATCAAAGTCGGTCGATTGTGTTTTATACCACTCACCCGCACTTTTCCTAACTGTTGTTTGTTTTGTACATCTAGTAATTGTTCTTCAAGTTCAACTATTGCACTGTCATTCTCACTTACTTTGGTAATTAAGTCTTTTTTTACTCGTAACATATATGATAGTTTTGTCTTTTGCGAGCTGGTAAAGCCTTGAGTCCACTCCGGTTGAGATGTCTCAGAACATTTTGAAGCATCAGTTTCGTCCAGTGACGAAGACGATGAAACATCAGATGCTTCTTCGCCTTTATAACACTGCTTAGACCGCCTCTTTAATGCTTTGCGACATCCAAATATCGGAGACAGTGGCGCATCAGTCTTCACTGGTGAAGACTTTACCTCCGACACTTCCTCTACTCTGGCTGGTGTTGGTGGAGTTGGTCTATCGTTGCCTTCCATTACCATGACTTCAACGGACAAAGGTTCTGTCGGTCGAGGTGGTGGTGATGGCGTTGACAAGAAATCGGGTAGCAGTGCGGGCGTCTTTGGTTTCTTGAAGGTATATTTCTTTCTCGACTGCTCTACACCTTTAATCGCCGAATAAAAAATTGTTTTATCGGCGTTTTCCGATTTCGACATAGCTAACAGCTGCTGCAATTTTGAAGCTTTTGGTGAAGGTGCCCGATTTGTAAGCCACGCTTTTCGCACAACCACATTACTTATAACTTTTATTTTCGGCTCCTTCTCTTCACTCAAAATTTTAAGAAATCCCGAACATCGTTGAGGGCTTTGTCTTCGGCATTCTTTTGCTTTCTGTGCCAATTCTCGAACACGCCTAGAGTTAAGACTTCCAGATCAATCATGTTTTCCAACATCTCTTCCTGGGATCCGCAACTCACATTAAGCCCGTCCAAGAGTGAACTTACGCTTTGTGCTCTTGAAGACATCTTTATTTTTTTTCTTACTTTACTTCGACTTGTACTTACTACTGTACTGGTTGTTGTTCTGACGAACTGTGAAGAGCTCTAGCCAGCAAGTCTGCGTTTATGTCTATTTACCCCACTACACCATCTTTATTCCTTTTACTTGATGCATTAAGTATAGTATTTAAACTTGCTGAATGCAAGGCCAAGGCCAACATAACCAACAATGCCAGGGTTGTTTTCGAGCTTGTAATTTTCAAGGATCTTTTTTTGTCCCTGTCAAGGTTATTTTATGAACATATAAATATAGTACTAAACTTGTCAGATGCAAGGCCACGGTCAAGGTCAAAGTAACCGGCAATACCAGGGTCGTTTTCGAGGTGTTGTAATTTTTAAGGATTTTTTATGTCCCTGTCAAAGTTGTTTTCAAAATTAACACATAAATAGAGCACAGCGTTTGAAAAGTACAACATATTCAAATAGCACGTTGCCAACTGATGAACAACCTGGTGAAGCAGCCAAAACATACAATCATATACCAAGAGCTTTTTGTTTAACTTGTTATCGTTCTAAAAGACAAGGTATCTGCTGGCGAAATGATCTCACACATGATTTCAACTACATTGGTCTTCTCAGGGTCAAATTGGTACAATGCGCTTTTTGTGGACTAGTTCACTACCAGGGCAAGGACATTAATGAACGCGCCGTCCAGAGAATAAATTGGGTCATAGAAGAAGCTTTCCTGTACAGAAGAAATTAACTTCTGTATTCCATTTCTTTATTATATTTTTTGTTTGTCATATTTTCATTTTTTTTAATAATAAAATGTAAAGTGAATTTTTTTGTTATATTTTCATTTTTTACCAATAAAACAATAGTAGAATGAATCTCTATGTGCGTTTATTAAACATCACCTAAAATACGTTTTGCAATCCATATTTTTCTGCATATTATGTTTATTAATGAAATAGAACCATATATTAGTGAGAAATGTAACGGTTTCAAATCAGTGTCAAATAACAATGTCAGAAGTAAACACTATTGAGTTCGGTCGCAAAAAAAAATTAAGGATTTTAACTTTATGCGCGGACTTTCAGGAATGGGATTTAAACTTACACCTAATGGATATTACGACATGGGAGCAAAAGATTGGGCTACTTAGCGGGACCTCTTGAAGGAGACGATGCGGTCACACGAAGTTATGTTGATAATAATCTTGCTAAGTGTATGCAAGAAACGCAGAAAGCTGTACATGACTCAACAATTTGAAGATTATGTACGCAAGAAATTAATTGAAACTTCTCAGGAACTTAGACGATACATTTATGACTCTGTTATTGCAGTAAATGAGCTTAGACCAGACGAACTGCACGATGAACTTAATTTTAGAATGTTGAGAGTTGAGAAGACTAAGGAGGACCTTGTCAACAAAACTGCTCCATTTTCAACATTTACTCGTGGACATGTGCTTTTAATTAACTGTTAAACAAATTTTTCAACAGTGATTTTGCCGTTTATTATGGGTCAATACTTCATTATACTTATAATCTTAAAATAAAGGTTCAATAAAAAGCAATCAAGTAATGAATACATGTTTTTTTTTTATTAAAAAACATACAATACTACCGTTATACATTAATGTTTTATGTTCGATGGAATTAATAAAAACAATACAAATAATGAAATATGGAGTTTCCAGATTACGTGCTGCCTGACTTAGAAATGATTCCAACACAATGATCAAATTTGCTAACTTTTCTTCTGGGCCTGTTTTGTAAAAATCTATGTCTGCATGTTCCCAAAGTAGAATTTTGGTTGAACTGGAAATAACATAACGTTTATCATCGCTATGTGATAATGTTACTTTATTTATTATGTTGGTATAAATGTTATGTAATTCACTTTTAAATGTCTTCATCTTTTATAATATTAAACCACCCCGTTCAACAATTCGTTGATAGTGTTTTTTTTAAATTCATTATTGATGGACTTTACATAATAAGCCTTCGCGCCAGTACCATAAAAACTTTTTATGGGGTCACCAGGAAACTCATCTTTAATGCTACCAACTACAGAATTATTTTAATTATGTTGAAATTATTTATTTCGGGTAATTTAATGTATCAAATTTTTCGGGGTTATCTGATATAGTTTGATACAAGTTTTCTGTGTACACTTTTAATATATGCGAGTAAGTATATAATGTAAAATAACGAAGCATCATCACCAAACTTGGATTTAATAAAATTATAATAAAAATTTTATATACATATGCCCGGATTAATTCGGGCACCGATTGTATATGAGAAAAGAAGCTTCTATTTAATGTTTAAGATGGTTAAGAATCTAATTTCAGTCTAAAAAGTTAAAAGTTGATGAGGAAGGTATGATAATCTCTAAGATTGAAAATGACCTAACTTGTAGCTGCTCTGCTGCTAATGATTAGAAAATTATGGGAAATCGTCTTTTTAGTGTTGGAACACGAGATTCGGTACTTTTGTGGTATTGCGACTCTCAACGGTTGTTTAAGGAAGAGATTCACTAAAATGTAGTTGTCGGTCTTAAAAAGTCTTTATTTTTATTTATTTGCACAACGTCTCAATCAGGTTGTGGAGCTACTTCTTATCAATTATAAACAGAATATTTTCTCGTAAGGCTGCGAGCTTATATAAGGACGGTCTTCATTGAAGTGCGAAGTTTTGCCTCACTGTACACAGCTCAATGATTTGCAACGTAGTTGTTGCAAAATAGTGGACACTGGATTTGCTGAAGAATCCATGAATACTTTTTAACGTAAATTACTTATAAGAATTTTCTCTTTTTCATGTTAGGATCCCATATATATTCCTGCAGCTTAAGATCATTTCCTTTGGTGTTGTTTATCCCATGAGTATTCTGTCATACCTGATCTCGACGTTTTGTATTGGTTTATGAATTTTTTGTTCGTTAATTCAAACTTCTAGTGGACACTTGATTTCTCCAATAAACATTTCACCACACGCAGATAGAGGCTTGTAAACACATTCTTTCATATTGGTAGCTTTTGAAGGTTGTTTTCATGTTGTAACTACAGGCAATTCGTCTTATTTTCTCCGGGGTCCCTTAATATACAAAATTGCGAAGAAGGAATGTGTTATTGCTGTCTAGTGGCTTTTGTTCTAAGGTTGGTTAGAACATCGTCGATTAATTTCAGAGGACAACCATTCAGATTTAATATTTGCTACCTCTTTTTCAAGTGAATCTGCACTATTGTATACAGATTCTGCGCAATTAAAAAAGTTCTGTTTAATTCCACGTTTTGTTACAATAGCACGTTAGATTCATAGTTGAGATGTTGTCCCGTATGTGCTGGCTTCTTATATATATATATATATATATATATATATATATATATATATATATATATATATATATATAAGTATATATGAAAGTAATTTGTGTTTAGGACTAGGTCAACAGCATCCATAAAGTTGTTTTTTGATAATGATGTATGTTTCTTTAAACTTTCCCCTTTACTATAGGCAAGTTGATTTGGTATATTTGTATAGAAAGATATAACATCTACCGAAATGAGCCTGTAATTTTCGGGTAGATTTACTGTATCAATAAATTTTTTAAAAGCGAATGAACCTTTAATAAAAAAATCGTTTTTTCCTGTAATATTTGAAATGTAATCCGATAAGAATTTTGACAAACGATAGAATGGCGATTGATCTATGGTTCAAGAATCTGGAAATATATATATATATATATATATATATATATATATATATATATATATATATATATATATATATATCAGTATGAAAACACATTTTACAAACAACTCGATGGATATGCCATGGGATCACCAATTTCATCCACCATTGCTCAGTTAGTAATGGAATATTTGGAGGAAAAAGTTTTAGAAAAATTCAAATTCAGTATAATATTTTTCTAACGGTTTGTCGATGATTGCATAACAGTCGTACCACAGGATAAAATAAATGAAATTCTCCAACAGTTTGACAGTTTCAACGAAAAATTACAGTTCCTGTCCGAAACAGAAAGTAATAATAAAATAAATTTTCTAGATATGACACTTATACGCAGAGGAAACAAAATTTTAACTGAATAGTACACCAAACCAACTTGGACGAGTAGATATCTAAACGGTTTCTCACATCACTCAAAAACCCCAAAAAATAGTGTTATAATCGGTCTGTCTGATCATGCCATCTCTCTAACGTTTCCAGAATTCCGACAAAGAATACCGCAAAAAGTGAAAAATACGCTAATAAATAATAATTTAAATGAAAAGACTATCACCGAAATAATAAATCAACGAACATATAAACTTTAAATAACCTTATAACAAGAAACATAGAACATAAACAGCAAAAATATTACACTAGTGAACTGTCAGAAAAAATAAAACACATTTTAAAAAAGCATGATATTACCATATGTCACAGGTCTCATAATAAATTAAATACATTATTTACTGATTTAAGAAGTAAAACTCCTCTCATGAATAAGTCAAATGTAGTATATTCGATCCCATGCTCAAATTGTTCCAAAAAATATATAGGCATGACAAGCCAATTAGTAAAGAATAGATTAAATGGTCATAAATATACGAAAAATACCTCAATAGCGTTAAACAAACACACAAAAGATGAAAAACATACTTTCGATTATAAAAATAACATAATTAAGAACAAAGATATTAATTATCAAAAATTGCAGATAAACGAAATGATAGAAATTAAAAAAGATAAAGACACTGTTAACGACAGAACGGATATAGGAAATTTGAGCCACATTTACACCAACCTAATTTAAAGAAAAATATTAAGCATTCGATCCTCTTAGTAAATCAAAATTTGAATATCCTCTTAAACATAAAATTAAATGTATGCTTTCTTTCGCATACATATATCCTAAGTACCCAAATAGACGATATTAAAAATTTCATTTCATTATTACTAAATTAGCAAAATGTTAAGGTGTCTACTTGTAAAATTAAATACTTTTTTAGAAATTTGACTAGTTTTTTAAAGTGTTGTTTGTTTTTTGAAATTGTAAATATGTTTGTGTATGAATATTTTTAATTATATAAAAAATATTTTTAGGATGATCAATAATTAAAATAGCAAAAAATTTTTTTGAAGATGCCTTAAATAAAGGGCGAAACGTCAAATTGTTTTTTATTTTTTGGTAAATGAAGAACCTAATCCTAAGAAAATACAAAATAAGAAGAAAATTATATATATATATATATATATATATATATATATATATATATATATATATATATATATATATACCGGTCTGGAAAATCTGTGTAAATTACCAGTTTGGCCCTCGGATGAGGGGTAATACAGTGCTGGCGCGGTGAAAGCGGGCGGCAGCATACGCTACGCCTTAGCACAACAAGAGGATTCCAAGTTATTTGCATTCATTCAGGCCGTCGAAGTGTAAGTACTGAATATTGGTATTTCCGTGTTTCGAGTCAAATTTTTTTTATTTAAAATGGTAGTTTATTCCACGGAACAAAAGGTACAGGTTATTAAGTGGTATTATTCTGGTAAAAGTATACATGAGATAATCGGCAGATTTGCATTTACGTACGAAAATCATCCTATTCCTTCAAAATCTAGAATTTCAGAAATTATTAAAAAGTTTGAGACAACCGGTTGTCTAAAAATTTGTAAAAAATGCACTGATAACAATGAGGAGCAACCGGCTCCTCAAATTACTGAAGATCGAGCAAATCGGGAGACTGAGGTATGTAGTTTAGCGGAAATTAATTTTCCTTGCAATAGTACCGCAATTGCAGAAGAACTTGATATGAACGCTCGAACGGTTCGAAATATTTTAAAGCGTAACAAATATCGTTGTTACAAATTGCGAACAACTCAAGAAATTTTTCCGGAAGACCAGAAAAAACGTATAGTGTTTTGTGAGGACATGATGGAAAGGGCTAATAGGGACGACAGATTCATCAGCAACATTTTGTTTACGGATGAATCTTCATTCTCCTGGCACGGCCGTCACAATCCTTCTATTGCCGTAGGATACTCTGGAGAGAATCAACATCTCAATATTCCTCAGAGAACACAATACCAGCAAAAGGTTAATGTATGAGCTGGTATGTTAGGGAATTTTATCATTGGATCTTTTTATATTAATGGGAACCTAACTGCCAATAAATATTTGGACCTTTTGCGAAATCACGTCATTCCAGCTGTTGAATATTAATTTTTAGGAAATTTGGTTTCAGCAGGATGGTTGCCCTGCTCATAATGCGAGAGAAGTGTAACAGTTTTTACAAACTATATTTCCTGAGCGCCTTATAAGCACAAGGGGAACCATTCAAATGCCACCCAGGTCTCCCGATTTGGCCCCAAACGATTTTTTTCTTTGGGGTCATGTTTCCCAAAAAATTTATCGGCACATATATGATCGTGCTATGAATTTGGATGAATTGAGACAAAAAATTAATGAAGTTATTATAAATATAACACCTGAAATTTTGGCAAATATGCGAACCGGATTTTACAATAGGTTGGGTTATTATCTCACTCAAAGCGGAGGCCTGTTTGAACACCTCTTGTAGAATTTTAGATGTTTTTATTTACTTAAATAGAATTTAATTATTTGTTTATTTATTTATAACTACTGAATTTGTTACTTTTATTTTTGACCCGAATCAAAGTTTATTTTTGAGAATGATTTTTTTAATGTGGTTTATTAACTTATTTACTTAGAAACTACCGTTATTTTTATTAGAATCAATGTTTATTTTGTAACAGAAATACCAGTTTTCTTTACGCCCAACGGCCAGCAAAAAATAATTTTTTGTATTCGACTATTTGATGCATTTAAAACAATAAATGTATTAAATATTCCAAATTCCGTCGATTACGTTATAAGTTTAGGCAAAAGCAATGCACCCTCCCATTCGTTTCCAACTACTGATGGTTGGCTGTTCGTTTTTCGTGTCACACGGAAGTTAGAGGGGGTTATATGTCGCGTGGGTGTTCCCCGACAACGTCTGTCCCGAACTAATCCGAAAGGCTTAGTGGGTCACAATTAAGAAAATGTGGCCAAAATAAAAAAAAAATCTAATTAAGAAATTTTAACTAGAAGTTTGGCTATAGTACTTGTGGGAGCCGTACTTTTTCTATTAAATCTCGGTAATATGAGCGGCCAGGCTCCTTCAGGAGGTAGGCACTTAATTAAAAATAGCTATTTATTTTTTTTTTAACTTTTATACGAAAAGTTAAGCAAAGTATCCTAAAATGCAATGACAATTGAAGTATAGGTTACGACTTCTACACAATTCCACAGAATATCCAGTTTTTTCCGAACTTGCTTAATGCTACTGAAAGTGCCGCTCTTCTATTTGACATTGGATTGTCAAGAGACAAATATGGTGTGTAAAATACAAAAAAAGCATGGTATTCAATGACAGTTATCGAACCTCTACTAAGTCAAAAGCCGAGGATAAATTCCAAGGCTTACTGGATCACATAGTAGATCGAATTATACTGCTTCAATTAGACGTCCTTGAACAAATCGATAAATTAGATTTGTAAATATGAGTTTCATTTGCAAATGGGGCTTCGATGGAACGTCAGAACAGAGCCAGTATAAAATGAAATTTACTGATCCGATTATTTCTGATACAAACTTATTCCTCACCTCTCTTGTTCCATTTCAATTAGCAGGTGTTAAAGAAAAAGAAAATTATGAACTAAACAACTTGCACCATATTCAAGAGTTCCTTTTGCCACCCCACCTTCAGTACAGTACAACTTATCTTTGACGATATATATATATATATATATATATATATATATATATATATATATATATATATATATATATATATATATCATATAAGAAGCCAGCACATACGGGACAACATCTCAATTATGAATCTAACGTGCTATTGTAACAAAACATGGAATTAAACAGAACTTTTTTAATTGCGCAGAATCTGTATACAATAGTGCAGATTCACTTGAAAAAGAGGTAGCAAATATTAAATCTGAATGGTTATCCTCTGAAATTAATCGACGATGTTCTAACCAACCTTAGAACAAAAGCCACTAGACAGCAATAACACATTCCTTCTTCGCAATTTCGTATATTAAGGGAACCCCGGAGAAAATAAGACGAATTGCCTGTAGTTACAACATGAAAACAAATTTCAAAAGCTACCGATATGAAAGAATATGTTTACAAGCTTCCATCTGCGTGTGGTGAAAGGTTTATTGAAGAAACCAAGCGTCCACTAGAAGTTAGAATTAACGAACAAAAAATTCATAAACCAATACAAAACGTCGAGATTAGGTATGACAGAATACGCATGGGATAAACAACACCGAATGAAATGGTCTTAAGCTGCAGGAATATATATGGGATCCTAACATGAAAAAGAGAAAATTCATATAAGTAATTTACGTTAAAAAGTATTCATGGATTCTTCAGCAAATCCAGTGTCCACTATTTTGCAACAACTACGTTGCAAATCATTGAGCTGTGTACAGTGAGGAAAAACTTCGCACTTCAATGAAGACCGTCCTTATATAAGCTCGCAGCCTTACGAGAAAATATTCTGTTTATAATTGATAAGAAGTAGCTCCACAACCTGATAGAGACGTTGTGCAAATAAATAAAAATAAAGACTTTTTAAGACCGACAACTACATTTTAGTGAATCTCTTCCTTAAACGACCGTTGAGAGTCGCAATACCACAAAAGTACCGAATCTCGTGTTCCAACACTAAAAAGACGATTTCCCATAATTTTCTAACCATTAGCAGCAGAGCAGCTACAAGTTAGGTCATTTTCAATCTAAGAGATTATCATACCTTCGTCATCAACTTTTAACTTTTTAGACTGAAATTAGATTCTTAACCATCTCAAACATTAAATATTAGCTTCCTTTCTCGTATAGAATCGGTGCCCGAATTAATCCGGGCATATGTATTAATTTAATACCTAAATTTTTTTCTTTTAATTTTTTTAAATTTTTTAGTTAATAATATGGTTCAGTGAAATGATCAGCTAAAGGCAGACTTTAAACTTTTAATAATATCAGTTGTCCTAAATACGATATAAATTGTATTGTGTTTGAAATATTAATGCACCGTTTGTTAACTTGTCTACTAATTTTGGATTGGTGTAAAAAATTACACATTCTTGTGGATGATAAAATGGTGGTTCCTTTTAAAAGGATTCATGTCGCCAAAATATATCTGTCCGCAGAAAAACATGACTAATAAATTAAAATAACTAAAAGTCTCATCTTAAAAATAATATTAAAAATCAAGGACCTTTAAACTTACCATTACAAATGTCGTCAACAGGCATGAATTGCAGTCGGTTTTTATTTTTAAAATAATGAGACCAATTAGCAAATATTTGATTTAATATTGTTAGTTGCAGGAAGATCAATCTCGCCTTAAAAGCTTACACATGTGTAACTAATTCCATGTTATAATGTCTGTTTATAGTGTAATGCTGTTTTAGTCTTTGATCTTATATTACCTTCTCGAAGAAACGTAAATTTGATAATCGTGAACGGGAAATATAAAATTAGTTTTAGTATAATTGGAATATAAAAATTATTATTTCCTTTTTAATTATCTAAAAGGGACAAAGTGATATGGTACCATTTTTTTCCGTATTTAAAAATAAAGTAAAATTTACGGTCGTAGAATAAGTTTAACAAATTAGCCTTCTCCGCCTTCATAAAAGAAAAAGTAGACAGTTTATTTTCTGCGAATTCCACTCTGATTCTCTCACCATACGCTTTTCGGCCACCCAATGATTTCTTCACTGAAGCTGTAATGAACTGTCTGTATTAAATCTCAATTCCAATGTCGGTATTGACCAAAAGATAATAAAAATTCTTTATATTTAGCCATAGGTGGTAAAAGTTATGCTCATTTATTTACAGCATTTGCGTTATTATAGCGATCTTTTCAATAAAGAAGCATGCAGAAGAGGATATTGTTTTTAGTAGCCCTAAATGTAACGGATGTTTAATCAATCTAGTCATTATCTAGACCCTATATGACTTCCTTATTTATTTCTTGGACCTTTATTAAAATATTTTTTATTTTTTTTGTTTTTCTTGGGATTATGGTCCGTTAAAAATGGAATTAAAATGTAATGGTGGTGTTGTATTTTATATTACATTTTTTTTAATACATTTACGTTTCGGTAATTTTTTTTATTACCTTCGTCAGAATGTGTGTAGCTAAAAAAACAAAGTATTTGGTTGATTTTACTATTAAAATATTTACATATTATTTATTTACCTTGAACAATGATTCAGGAACAACACTGCACTTACATGTATACATTTATTTAAATATTTTGTTCTATTAAAAATTTAATTTTCGCGATATTCACAGAGTTCAAGATGACCACGTGTGTCATCTTGAAGTTAAGATGGTACTGAGAGAACAGATGGTATTTTTTTGTAGGTAATGAGGGTTGTTTTGGCTATTGTGGGTTAAAAGGGTCTAGTTCGAAAATGCAATGCGTTTTTGGTTTTAGAATTTTAATTTTTTTTTTTTTTGTTATTTTATAATGTTATTATATATTTTGCTAAGTTGTTTGGTATCTGCCTTAGCATTTACTGCATGTTTGTTTTTTTTTGTATTTCTATCATCTCCAGGATTTCTCGAGAAATCTATATATATATATATATATATATATATATATATATATATATATATATATATATATATATATATATATTATATTTTGTTTTCTTAAAAACACTTTTTAAAAAATTTATTTTATTTATTTGACAATTATTTTATACTTTCAAAATTAAATATACATCAAATCTTAAATCAGAACTTAAACTAGCAGAGTAACAGCATTAATTGCTTTGTTTACTATTACTAACTTACAATAAAATAAGGGAATGTATTTATACTTTCCTTATGGCAACATCAGCAAGTTTGCATGATTAAAGGTCACGTAGTCATGTGTTGCAACACTGCTGATTTTGCTTAATCGGAAAATTGTCTGGTTGTCATCGCGAAATCTGACCCCTGCGGTCAATGAATAATTCCTATTTATAACATGGGCGTAGATTCGCATGTAACATATATATAAATATGTATATATATATATATATATATATATATATATATATATATATACACATATATATATATATATATATATATATATATATATATATTTACTTATATATATATATATATATATTTACTTATATATATATATATATATATATATATATATACACATATATATATATATATATATATATATATATATATATATATATATATTTACTTATATATATATATATATATATATATATATATATATATATATATATATATATATATATATATATATATATGTATATGTAATCGAAGGTTTTCGGGCATCCCGTGTATGTGCTGAGTCCCTCTCAGGACTGTAAGGCAGCTGACGTTTCGGTGAAATCTCATTCACCATTTTCAAAGCTCACTGTATGGTGTCTACGAGCGAACTGATGCCCGCGATTCCGGTGTTGTCGGTACCGTGTGCGGGTCGGACGCGTTCGTTTTCCAAATGGTTCCGGACCATCAGGTGGCAGACCTGCTGCGCGTCATCAGCCTTGTTGCCAGTGTTTGTGGTTGCGTTGCCGAGTTGTAATCTGTTTCGTTACTAAGTGGTACTGGTTGATGTTTTGTAAGTAGATTTTTCCAAGTATTAGGCACACGTTGGCTATCATCTCTGCTATTTAAGTTGTTGGGCCTCTTTGCAATTTCAATGGCCTCCCTTATAATTCTTGTGGACAGGTTTTCACATCTCGATAGCATTTTTGTTCCCGAGAAATTTATCTTATGTCCTGTGTTTGACCAGTGTTGGGCCAGAGCAGACGAAGTTGTTTTTTGCTTAACAACATTTATATGTTCGTCTCTTCTGGCGCTTATTTTACGGTTGGTTTGGCCTACGTAAGATGAGCTGCATTCTCCACATGGAATTTCGTACACTCCCTGGTTTTCTAGAGGGATTCTTTCTTTAGATGTTGGCAAGAGATCTTTTACTTTACAGTCTGTGGGGAAAATGGTTTCAATGTTGTGTCTCCTGAGAATTTTTGCAATCTTCTCTGTGGTGCCTCTTACATAAGGAACAAAAGCTGTGGAGCTATTCTCTTGGTTTTCGCGTCGTGAAAAGAATTATGTTAGATTTAACTGTTTAAAACTAAGATACTCGGCTGTTATGGACACAAGTATTTATGTTAAATCCATAAGCAGAACTGGCCCTAGAAAAATATTTTTAAATAGCACGCTCATACAATTGAGTTATGAACAGAATTTTATATGTCTGTAATCTCAAATTTATTTAATATCCTTTTTTTATTTACAGACATATTCAACTTTCTAAGGATATTTTATTAAAAAATTTGAGAATATTAAAAATATCGGGGTACCACCTAATGAACGTTTCAACTGTTTATTGAAAAAATAAAATGTCTTAAAGAAACGGTTCGTCAACATATTATTTTTTTTAATGACGAGTTATTTTGAAGAACCAAAAATAAAATAAAAATTTTTAATATTATTTTATTTTTTGAAATCCGTGCGTTAAATATGTCATTTTGCGGCTGACATTTCATTTGCACACGTTTGACTGTTTGCTTGCCTTCCAATGGGCGAACGAGGATAAGAGTGATGAACATTTCAAGAATAGGCGTTCGCCACCTTTTCACCGTTCACTTCACGTTCTCCAGTTCGAGGATACGGCCCAGCACGTTGAAATCACCGAATTTACAGACGTAGACCTGAAATGAGACAGCAATTGGACATCTCAAAATTCATAATAAAAGTATATGAAAGCAGCCTCTTATTAAAGATAAAAATATTCTAAAAGATGTGTCTTGATGGAACAAAGAAACAATTTTTCGAAACAGTAAAAAATTCAGTAAATTGGGAAATATACAAAACATATCCCACTGAATATAATCTAGAACTTAAACAATCCAAAAATAGACATGGAGAAAAACGTGCTAAGGAATAATAGAACTAGCCCCAGCATAACGCGTCCAAAAAGTTCTCTCAAAAGCATACTCCAATGACATCGGGCTTATTAAAGAGACGAACGGAGAGTTTATAGACAATCAGGAAGAAAATTTGTGTTCTTCGCTCATTTCACAGGAAGCAATATCCTAAGTAAAGATGAACTGCAAAAGACTTAAAGAGAATAGGCTATTTGCAGATACAATAATACCAGCAGATGCATATTAGGCAAAATTTTCACCTAAAACAAAGTGAAATCAGCGATTAAATGCTTTAAACTTTTTAAATCGCTCTATTAAAAGTTGATAAAGAAATCATAGAGCCCTTGTTCAATAAACTGCTTAAGTCTAACTGCCCTTTAGATTATATACTTCAAGCATGGAAGGAGGTCAGGGTGATGTTCTTATCGAAAACAGTAAGATATTCACTGGATGAATCAAAATCGTGCCACTCAATCAGGCCCACTTTTTTCTTCTAAAAACATGACGAAAAGTATTGACCAACATCTAAGAAGAAAAACACTCAAACCGAAATAGCTTCGAAATATAATTTGCACATCAAGCTGGACATCGACAGTGAATGTCTTACACTGTCTTAGGTGTCTGGTGGATAATCAAAAAAAATACTTATAACCAAAGAAATCTCTTTGAATGCATTGACATAAACGATTGACCTGAATGATAGCGTCTCACACAAATCGATAGTTAAAACCCTAGAGACAACATAAAGAGATCAAACCAGATAGATTTAATCAATGTTAACAAGCAGAAGCATTATTGCCTGTATCAGTAACAAAATGGACAATCAAGGAATGTCTCCAAGAGGGACTTAGTTTCTTTGCTACGGTCTCTCTCTCTCGCTCTCTCTCTTTCTATACTTTTCGATAGCCTGTTGAGCCCACTAAATGACTCAAGATTTACAACCCAAAGTTAAGTTAATGACCTAGATGTCACTATCAGAAGAAAGAACGAAGGGACTATTACAAGCCTTATGCAAACTGCCTCGCACCAAAATACTAACTAGTGCATACAGAAAGGACTAGATATCCTATATCAGCAGAAAATCTTAATCTTCTTAGACATATGAAAATTCTAGATACATCCCTAATAAAACCCATACAAAAATCAACAGCATAAACTTTGACACGAATTATGAAGTAGTAACTAAATGCTACCAAGCAAACGTAAAAAGATTGCTGCGACTAGAGTAGGATTCACTGATATGGTTCGTTCAGGTCGTAGATAGAAGAGGGGGCCGGAGTAGAAGTATCAGGTTTATGTTTAAGGCTTTCAAAATCCTAGAAGTTAGCACTACTATCTTCCAAACAAAAATGAACATAATTCAAATCTGAGCAGACGGGTGTCTCAATAGAAATACTAAGAAGACAAAAATATACATACTGTCAGATATCCAAGCACCGCTAAAAGCTCTCAGATCAGACACCTAAGAGTCAAGGTTATCTTGAAACTATAAATAAGTCCTAAATCAATTTGCTAGGAACAATCGGCTTACCTTAATGTGGGTACCTGAGCAAAGGAAACGCGTAAGACAACAGCCTTTTAAAAAAAGAGATAAAAACTCCCTTTCTGGGCTTGAAACCTTTCTGTCAATTACGAAAAAACCAGATAAAAGACGATTTTCGAAGGTGTGAAAGTGTTTCTTGATCTTCTAAAGAAGGATATTCGAGTAATAACAAATATCTTCACAGGACACTGTCCTTTAAAATACCATCCTAAAAAATAGGCCAAACTGAAAACGAGATTTGCCTTTTCTGCAACCATGCAGCAACGGAACACCGGCTGTTCGAATACATGGCACTATTCTGGAAAACATCACTTTAACGCCGGAGGAAAATAAGTACTTACCACTAAGAAAAATAATACATTTAGTTAAAAGCTTATACATGTATTAAATTTGGTGGAGTATAAAAGATCTTATAGACCAAAGTGTAGCTGAGGCGCGAAGAAAGCCTAAATGATCCACTAGCAATCTGCACACTAATCTCACAGAGGGCAATGTAATAGATTTTCTCAGTATGCCATAAGTCGCTGCTCAAACGTTTCTTTAAAGAACCATCAATTGTGATTTAAAAAAAAACTGCACAAAATGTACGAGTACTCTTTTTCTTTTGAAACTACCCTTCTAATTTTAAATTCTACAGTTAATAAGAGATGTGTAATCTAGAGCGGCAGTCAAAGTAAACTCACTAGAAATTATTGATGCTTTCTAAGTTTTGTTTAGCTTATTTAACTTCTTCAGCAGTAATCTATTAATTTTAATTTTGAATAACTTATTTTCCCTCTAGCTACATAGACAGTGACTGTTTATAAAATTTTCGAAGCTACATCATCATTTCGAAACAAAGAAATTAAGGTATTTTGGCACAAATAATTTAAAACATTCAAAGATTTCATAGAATATAGTAGCATTCGGGATACGTTGTGTGTTTACTTTGGCTGCCGCTCTAGATTACACATCTCTTATTAACTGTAGAATTTAAAATTAGAAGGGTAGTTTATAGTTTCAAAAGAAAAAGAGTACTCGTACATTTTGTGCAGTGTTTTTACAATCACAATTGATGGTTCTTTAAAGAAACGTTTGAGCAGCGACTTATGGCATACTGAGAAAATCTATTACATTGCCCTCTGTGAGATTAGTGTGCAAATTGCTAGTAGATCATTTAGGCTTTCTTCGCGCCTCAGCTACACTTTGGTCTATAAGATCTTTTATACTCCACCAAATTTAATACATGTATAAGCTTTTAACTAAATGTATTATTTTTCTTAGTGGTAAGTACTTATTTTCCTCCGGCGTTAAAGTGATGTTTTCCAGAATAGTGCCATGTATTCGAACAGCCGGTGTTCCGTTGCTGCATGGTTGCAGAAAAGGCAAATCTCGTTTTCAGTTTAGCCTATTTTTTAGGATGATATTTTAAAGGACAGTGTCCTGTGAAGATATTTGTTATTACTCGAATATCCTTCCTTGGAAGATCAAGAAACACTTTCACACCTTCGAAAATCGTCTTTTATCTGGTTTTTTCGTAATTGACATAAAGGTTTCAAGCCCAGAAAGAGAGTTTTTATCTCTTTTTTTAAAAGGCTGTTGGCTTACGCATTTCCTTTGCTCAGGTACCCACATTAAGGTAAGCCGATTGTTCCTCGCAAATTGATTTAGGACTTATTTATAGTTTCAAGATAACCTTGACTCTTAGGTGTCTGATCTGAGAGCTTTTAGCGGTGCTTGGATATCTGACAGTATGTATATTTTTGTCTTCTTAGTATTTCTATTGAGGCACCCGTCTGCTCAGATTTGAATTATGTTCATTTCTGTTTGGAAGATAGTAGTGCTAACTTCTAGGATTTTGAAAGAATTAAACATGAACCTGATACTTCTACTCCGGCCCCCTCTTCTATCTACGACCTGAACGAACCATATCAGTGAATCCTACTCTAGTCGCAGCAATCCGTTTACGTTTGCTTGGTAGCATTTAGTTACTACTTCATAATTCGTGTCAAAGTTTATGCTGTTGATTTTTGTATGGGTTTTATTAGGGATGTATCTAGAATTTTCATATCTCTAAGAAGTTTAAGATTTTCTGCTGATATAGGATATCTAGTCCTTTCTGTATGCACTAGTTAGTATTTTGGTGCGAGGCAGTTTGCATAAGGCTTGTAATAGTCCTTTCGTTCTTTCTTCTGATAGTGACATCTAGGTCATTAACTTAACTTTGGGTTGTAAATCTTGAGTCATTTAGTGGGCTCAATAGGCTCTCAAAAAGTAGAGAGAGAGAGAGAGAGAGAGAGAGAGACCGTAGCAAAAAAAATAAGTCCCTCTTGGAGACATTCCTTGATTGTCCATTTTGTTACTGATACAGGCAATAATGCTTCTGCTTGTTAACATTGATTAAATCTATCTGGTTTGATCTCTTTATATTGTCTCTAGGGTTTTAACTATCGATTTGTGTGAGACGCTATCATTCAGGTCAATCTTTTATGTCAATGCATTCAAAGAGATTTCTTTGGTTATAAGTATTTTTTTTTTGATTATCCACCAGACACCTAAGACAGTGTAAGACATTCACTGTCGATGTCCAGCTTGATGTGCAAATTATATTTCGAAGCTATTTCAGTTTGAGTGTTTTTCTTCTTAGATGTTGGTCAATACTTTTCGTCATGTTTTTAGAAGAAAAAAGTGGGCCTGATTGAGTGGCACGATTTTGATTCATCCAGTGGATGTCTTACTGTTTTCGATAAGAACGTCACCCTGACCTCCTTCCATGCTTGAAGTATATAATCTAAAGGGCAGTTAGACTTAAGCGGTTTCTTGAACAAGGGCTCTATCTATGATTTCTTTATCAACTTTTAATAGAGCGATTTAAAAATTTAAAGCATTTAATCGCTGATTTCACTTTGTTTTAGGTGAAAATTTTCCCTAATATGCATCTGCTGGTATTATTGTATCTGCAAATAGCCTATTCTCTTTAAGTCTTTTGCAGTTCATCTTTACTTAGGATATTGCTTCCTGTGAAATGAGCGAAGAACACAAATTTTCTTCCTGATTGTCTATAAACTCTCCGTTCGTCTCTTTAATAAGCCCGATGTCATTGGAGTACGCTTTTGAGAGAACTTTTTGGACGCGTTATGCTGGGGCTAGTTCTATTATCCCTTAGCACGTTTCTCTCCATGTTTATTTTTGGATTGTTTAAGTTCTAGATTATATTCAGTGGGATAGGTTTTGTATATTTCCCAATTTACTGAATTTTTTACTGTTTCGAAAAATTGTTTCTTTGTTCCATCAAGACACATTTTTTAGAATATTTTTATCTTTAATAAGAGGCTGCTTTCATATACTTTTATTATGAATTTTGAGATGTCCAATTGCTGTCTCATTTCAGGTCTACGAACTTCAACTTTCCTGATAAGGTTAAGTTATATGTTTCCCAATTAGTCAGTTTTGCTTTTTTGCGTTAATACATCTGTAAATTCGGTGATTTCAACGTGCTGGGCCGTATCCTCGAACTGGAGAACGTGAAGTGAACGGTGAAAATGTGGCGAACGCCTAGTCTTGAAATGTTCATCACTCTTATCCTCGTTCGCCCATTGGAAGGCAAGCGAACAGTCAAACGTGTGCAAATGAAATGTCAGCCGCAAAATCACATATTTAACGCACGGATTTCAAAAAATAAAATAATATTAAAAATTTTTATTTTATTTTTGGTTCTTTAAAATAACTCGTCATTAAAAAAAATAATATGTTGACGAACCGTTTCTTTAAGACGTTTTATTTTTTGAATAAACAGTTGAAACGTTCATTAGGTGGTACCCCGATATTTTTAATATTCTCAAATTTTTTAATAAAATATCCTTAGAAAGTTGAATATGTCTGTAAATAAAAAAAGGATATTAAATAAATTTGAGATTACAGACATATAAAATTCTGTTCATAACTCAATTGTATGAGCGTGCTATTTAAAAATATTTTTCTAGGGCCAGTTCTGCTTATGGATTTAACATAAATACTTGTGTCCATAACAGCCGAGTATCTTAGTTTTAAACAGTTAAATCTAACATAATTCTTTTCAAGACGCAACTTATAATAAATTTGAGAAATCACAATTTGTAAGCTATTTGAAACTTTTATTTAAATAAGTAACTTCTTCTTCTTCTTTTTCCTCTTTTATTTAAGACGACGTCTTGTTTTTCTGCTATATTAAGCCTCCTGTGATGTTGATGTTCAACATTCGTGCCATCATTTTGGAGGTCGACCAGTGGGTCTTCTAGTGTTTGGTATCTCGTTCTTAGCCCATTTTGCCCATCGATCGTCGCCCATTCTGTCCACATGGTTCCTCCAATATCTGCGCCTTCACCTTATGAAGCGCACCACATCAGGCACCTTGAGCTCTTCCCTTATTTCGGAACTTCTTATTTGATCTCTTAGGGTTACTCCTTTGATTGTTCTTAACGTTCGCAGCATACTTTTTGTTTTAGAGGTTTCGGCTCGAGTTTCCGATTCATAAGTTAGTACTGGTCTTATCACAGTTCTGTAGATGCGTACCTTGCTCTCTGTGGAAATATACTTATTTGTCCAGATTATATCCCTCAGGCATCCTGATATCCTTGAGGCCTTGTTAGCCTCTGCTCTGACTTCCTGGTATAGATTTTTATTGCTTGATACATCAACTCCCAAGTATCTGCAAGACATGCTTTGTCTAATAGGATGGTTCTTCACCACCAATTAGCATCTGACAGGATCTTTTGAAATTACCATCGTTTCGGTCTTTTCTGTAGATATTTCCATATTTAAATTTTTTGATGTGGTCTGGAATCGGTATAGTAGTCGTTGCAGATCGTCTTCATTTTCTGCTAACAGTAAGGCGTCGTCGGCAAAACATGAGATTTTTAAAGATTTTCGTCCTATTTTGTATCCTCCATTGACTTCTTTTACATTTTGAATTATCTTGTCCATAATTAAATTATAACAAATTTTATATTTAAATTATGTTAACTACCGCACTTCTTAATTAGACTGTGTTAAACACTATACGACACTACAATTTAATAAATATTATGATTATAATTTATCGGGACATATAAATATGACCCTACAGACCAACGGATGAGGTCCTTCAGCATAAAAACCTTATTTATGGTACATTTGATCGTCAAGCCTCTACAAATCTTTATAAAATAAAAAAAATATATATTAAAAGTTGAATGTGAAATCCGCCGGTATCTTTAATGAACGTCTTCTGTCTGGGCTTTTGTTTTGGTCCCTGGTCATAAACAGTTTCTTTATCATTGTTCAAGTTTCAGGTTTTCTTTCAAATTTAGTTGTCACGACAGAATATCTTGCAGTAAGAGGCTGGATATTTTATGAATTGATAATTTCCGTAGTGGACTGGGATGATGACTTTTAGTCATACTACGTAGAGTTGTAATGTCCCCCATTTCAAGGTTTATCAGTGCTGGCTTTCTGCAATTATTGTCAGTATATTACTTCGTATATATGATTGCTGTTTTTCTTGATATCCCTTTTTCTTTATATATTAGAATTTTTAACCGACTTCTAAAAGAAGGAGCTTCTCAATTCATCGAGTATGTATGTTTTATTTATGTATGTACACCGATTACTCCGGAACGGTGGCACCTATTTGAATGAATTTTTTTACGTTATATTTAGGAAGTTGCTGCGTTGGTTCCATATTTTTTTGGATGAAATTGGTGCAGTAATGTCCAAGATGGCGCTGACAATATGGCGACCAAAAAAATTAATTTTATCTGATTTTCTCCAAAATTGATATGGGGGAATTTTTGGGGTCGTACACAATGTATCTGAAATTAATTTTAAAAAATTCGATATGGCAGATCGAACATGGCGGACATAAAAATTTAATTTGTCTGATTTTCTCCAAAATTGGTGTGGGGGAGCTTTCGGGTCGCACATAATGGATCCAAAATATTTTTCAAAATTCAATATGGCGGATCCAATATGGCAGACAAAAAAATTAATTTTGTCCGATTTTCTCCAAAATTGGTACAAGGGAGTTTTATGGCGGACTACACGATCAATTTTGTCCGATTTTCTTCAAAATTGGCACGGGGGAATTTTCGGGGTCGCATATAACCAATCTGAAATTATTTAAAAAAAAATTCAATATGGCGAATTCAAGATGGCGGATTAAAAATTTTACATCTCCCGATTTTGTCTAAAATCAGTATTAGGGTATTTTTGTTAGTATTAATTACGAATTTAAATTATTTTTTGAAAAACTCAATCTGGCAGATTCCATGTCCTAAAAATTTTGCATTTTTCGGTTTTCTCCCAAACTGATATAGGGGGTTTTTGAGGGTGTAAACAATGAATTTAAAAGTTTTTTTCAGGATTCAATACGGCAAATCCAAGATAGCGGACTAAAAATTCTACATTTTTCGATTTTGTTCAAAAGTGGGACTGTATCGATTTTGAGGATGTAAATAGCGAATATAAGTCTAGAAATTTTAAATTTCCGGATTTCATTCAAAATTGGTACTAGGGGGCAGATGCGATATGGTGGGTTGAAAATTTTACCTTATTCGCACTTTTCAGATTTGGTATTAGAGGGTTTTCGGGGTCGTGTATTACGAATATGAAATTTATTTTTTACAACTATTAAATTGATAAGATACAATATGAGGGACGGAAAATTTTACATATTCCGATTTTGTCTAAAATTGATATTGTGGGATTTTTGAGGCGTATACAAACTCAATATGCAGTATAAAATATTCTGACAAATTTTTTCAGGTATTGTGTTGCTTTAAATTTATAATTTAAAAAACAAATTAGTTGTTATTAATTCCAACTTTATTTTTAACAAAATTAAGTTTAGAATTGTGTGACGGGCAATATTTTTAAATTTATGTTCCTTACAAATTTTTGATGGTAAAGCTCAGGGTGAGTTCCAAGATTTAGAAAATGTCGGATTAAGAAGAAAGAGTGTTGTGGCCAAATAAAAATCAAAAAAATTTATTAATAATAAATATATATGATTCTAAACAAATGATAAAATGCTAGAGGGTTAATAACTCCCAAATCGTACAAAACTTATTACACAACCTATATAAAAAATTAAGTTAAAATCCTTTTAAACGTTGTCAATAAATAAGAATTCTGTGACTGTTTAACCTTTTTAAAATTAACAAGGATATTCAGATACTAAAAGTTACAATAGTAAAAAAATAAGACCAGACCAGAAGTTAGCTGAATACGAAGAACAACGGTATGTTTTAATCGATAAAAGTGGATCTGTCCTTTTGCTAGTTATATCAAAAATGGATCTGAAAATAATATATATATATATATATATATATATATATATATATATATATATATATATATATATATATATATATATATGTATATATATATATATATATATATATATATATATATATATATATATATACAGGGTGTCCAAGATAAGGATCCTAAGCATGGGGATCTCAGTACCTGTTGGAATTACAGCTTAGGTTAAATTAGAAAAAAGTTGCGTACTTTGAAGCGTATTTACATGCCGTTGAGAAACTTTAAAAATTTTCATGGCCAGCTGAGATATTGGGGAAAAACGAAAATTTGATGAAATAGATTTTATTTTTTTGTGACTTTATTTTAAAAGATATTAAAAAACTAATAAAACTTTTTCATTAGCAGTTTTTAGGTACTACGTGATGGAGTTTTCAAATTTTATATCCGACGTTTCGTTTTCGAGAAACCATCATCAACTTTATTTTTTTATAAGGGCCAAAAAAAAAGTATACCCTGTATCTGATTCTCTTTTTTATTACAAATTCAACGATGTATCACATGTCACATTTTTTGGTTAGATAAAAGAATAAATGCGATTTTTCTATTTTTTTAAACATATTTTTAAGTAGGCTTTGCAAACAAATAATGCTTTGACACTTTGACGTAAATACCTGTTATGAGTTATTGATCTCAAATATTAGTTAATATCTATTTACAGAGCAATGAAGCTGAATGGAGCATAGTACTACTTAGAAACAAGAAAATTTAATCTACCATAAATTTAACCATAAGATAATCATTATTTTAATGATATACAAAGAATGATAAATTATTTAAAAATAACTAAAACAACAAATAAATTAACAATTTTTTTTATTCAATTTAAAGCAGGTGTTCAAACAGATTTCCGTTATTTTCCAGACATAAATATGATCTTCTTATGGTAGAATTTAAAACATCACGCAACATGTCAGGTGTAATACTGTTGAATGCATTAGTTACACATTCTCGTAACTGCTGCTCAGTCTCAAAAGAATGATGGTATATTTGGCTTTTAAGAAACCCCCAAAGAAAGAAGTCCATAGGGGTTAAGTCCGGAGATCGCGCTGGCCAAGGCACTTCACTGGAGGTTCCAATCCACTTTCCAGGAAATCGCTGCGTAAGATACTCGCGAACCTGCCTAGAATTATGTGCAGGAGCACCGTCTTGTTGAAACCAACAGGTATTAACCTGTGCCAGAGGTAAATCCTCCAAGCAGTCTTCTAAATTATTTTGTAATAATTGAAGGTATTGTTCTCCAGTTAACGAACTATGGTAGATAAATGGACCTAGTATTTTGGTACCGAAAATTCCACACCACATATTAAACCCAAAACGCTCCTGATGTCTTGAAATTTTTTGAACACGCGGATTCTGTTGCGCCCAGTAATGAGTATTCCGGCGGTTAAAGACACCATTATTAGTGACTAGACTTTCGTCAGACCATATTATTTTTGCAGGGAAATTGATATCATCTTCACATGCGCGTGTATACCACTCACAGAAATGCCGGCGTCGTTCAAGATCCCTTGGTTTAAGTGCTTGGCAAATCCTAAATTTATAGGGGTGATATCTATTTTTACGCAAAATAAATTGAGCAGTGGATTTGGCTACTCCTATATTTTTTTCAATTTGCCTGCAAGAGATGTCAGGGTTCTCAACAACTGCTTGTAATACGTTATTTTGGGTTTCTTCGGAAGAATCCTTTTTTCGGGATGAAACTGGCTTTTTAAATGATCCATATTGTTTTAAATTTGGCGCCAACTGTAAGAAAATGGACTTACATGGTTGCTTTCTATCTGGAAATTTATTTAGATACATTGCTGCAGTATTTATAGTATTCTTCTGGCACAAAATGTAGCAGGTCAGCATGTCAAACTTTTCTTCATGACTATAATGGCCACCCGGCATATTCGACGATAATAACACAATAATAATTATTCAACAATAAACAATAACAACAGTAACAACAACGACAAGAACTCTACAAACAACTTAATAACTCTAAATCAACTTAACAATTATTATTTTATCTTACCATAAACATTAAATTAAGTCATATGTGACAGAATAACAGGTATTTACGTCAAAGTGTCAAAGCATTATTTGTTTGCAAAGCCTACTTAAAAATATGTTTAAAAAAATAGAAAAATCGCATTTTTTTTTGTCTAACAAAAAAAATATGACATGTGATACATCGTTGAATTTGTAATAAAAAATGGAATCAGATACAGGGTATACTTTTTTTTTGGGCCATATAAAAAAATAAAGTTGATGATGGTTTCTCGAAAACAAAACGTCGGATATAAAATTTAAAAACGCCATCACGTATTATCTAAAAAGTGCCAATGAAAAAGTTTTATTAGTTTTTTAATATCTTTTAAAATAAAGTCACAAAAAAATAAAATCTATTTCGTCAAATTTTCGTTTTTCCCCAATATCTCAGCTGGTCATGAAAATTTTTAAAGTTTCTCAACGGCATGTAAATACGCTTCAAAGTACGCAACTTTTTTCTAATTTAACCTAAGCTGTAACTCCAACAGGTACTGAGATCCCCATGCTTAGGATCCTTATCTTGGACACCCTGTATATATATATATATATATATATATATATATATATATATATATATATATATATATATTTAGGATATTATGATAATGACTTTTGGTTTAAGAGAATATGTTGTTAAAGGTATTTTAAGATAAGCTTTCTTCTACTAAGACACGATAAGATAGGAAGAATAGTCGAGCTCCTTAAACTAGAAATGGACTAGGTGTGGTCAAAATTCTACAGATAAGCTTTAAATAAGCCAAAAATAAAAGATAAAAACTGAGGAAGTAGGTTGGAATTCGAATAACAAATGATAAAATGCTAGAGGGTTAATAACTCCCAAATCGTATTATAAACTTATTACACAACCTATATAAAAAATTAAGTTAAAATTCTTTTAAACGTTGTCAATAAACAAGAATTCTGTGACAGTTTAACCTTTTTAAAATTAACAAGGATATTCAGATACTAAAAGTTAAAATAATAAAAAAATAAGACAAGAAAGTTGACCAGAAGTTAGCTGAATACGAAGAACAACGGTATGTTTTAATCGATAAAAGTGGATCTGTCCTTTTGCTAGTTATATCAAAAATGGATCTGAAAATAATATATATATATATAGGATATTATGATAATGACTTTTGGTTTAAGATAATATGTTGTTAAAGGTATTTTAAGATAAGATGTCTTCTACTAAGACACGAAAAGATAGGAAGAATAGTCGAGCTCCTTAAACTAGAAATGGACTAGGTAGGGTCAAAATTCTACAGATAAGCTTTAAATAAGCCAAACATAAAAGATAAAAACTGAGGAAGTAGGTTGGAATTCGAATAACTTTTTCCATATGACTTTTGCCCCAATGTGCTTCGTAGAGTGTTTGTCAGCCAAGTTCCCTTAGATAAGCATCAGCTCAGGACTTTATAGATTACATATTGGCAAGTACCTTTTAGATTCGTTTTATCCTAGTAGTAGTGCTAAAAAACATAAAATTAATTAGTACAAATCTTTACACAGGATTAGGTTTTACAAAATATAGTTTATATAGAGAAAATAGGTAGTTTAGACCCGCAACAGACCTTTAAAATATTTCTCATAGATACGCTCATAACTCCTTAAGTAGTGAACATAACCCGATCCTCTTCATCCCCCCACTCCTCGACCTTGACCTTGACCTTGCCCATCCTCTTTAACCCCGCCCATATGCCCTTGTCATTGACCTTGAAAGTGCACGTGTGCTTTGTCCTTGGCCTTGACCTTGTGTTCAAGGTTGTGTGTGTGACCTTGGCCTTGACCGTGGTCGAGACGACCTTGATTTTGTTGGCAGCCATCTTGGGTGTGTGACCTTGAAGTAGTTATTTGTGCATTGTAATAGTGTGGGATGATCTTGAAATGATTTTGACCTTGCAAATTGTTCTATAAAATTTTGTGAGTCTATTTACATTCATTCAGTGTGAAATGTCAGATACGAAACTATCTAAAGAAAAAATTATAGAGCAAGTCGGCAGAGTAATTTGTTTATATCAGAGTAATTTAAAAAGTTTGTGTGATTTTGAAGAGAAGGATCTAGCATTTTTTCCTCTCGAATATTTAAAAACTTGCGTTGATACGCTGAGTTTACGGCAAATTTGGGATAAGCTGCCAGCGCCATATCGGTGTGACAAGGAACTACAGTTAAGCTTACCCTGTTACATTCACTATGAACAAATATATCGTCATTATATAGATGGGCCACCACCAGCAATAAAAAAGTGTCGTGAATGTAAAAAATGAGTGAATAATATGAATAGTGCTTTGCAAGAGACAGTAAAAAAATTGGGTGATGAGTTCACTGAAACGGCTAATAATTATTTCAATGATGCAATGAAAAGTCGAGCAGAATGGGCGTCGCGCTATTGTGATTTGGCTTATGAATATGAAAAGGCTGCGAATGCATGTCGTAAATATTGCAGCAAAACAATAAATTTACAAGACTTTGTTCGTGAGATAAAAAAGTTGGGGTTTAGTGATTGTTTGGAAAAACTGATTAGGTTCATTGCAGATCCGGTTGTGTTAGATGAAATTAGAGTGTAGGACTTAAGTTTAACGTAGTAGTAGTTAATATGGAAAGTTTAGTGCGAGAAATGTACGAAGAATTTCTAATTTCTGCAGCCTGTTCGGAATTTTACGCATATGAAATGCAAGATTCGGAGGCTCAGGACTTTAGTGTATTTTTTAAGTATATGGACCATGCCGAAGTGTGTCTTTTAGCTAGTATAGTTTGTAAGAATTTTCTAAGAAATAAAAACAAACAATTATTATTGAACAAATTAAGGAAATTAGGTTTAGGTGATAATGTTACACCCATAGAAGAATGGCAGAAAAAAATCAATGAATAAAGTACATAAAATGTAGTTATTTGTTTCATTATATTTTGTCCTTGAAGTTATCCTTATACCAATTTAAATGTGTGACGTCATTTGACCTTGAATACTCCTCCCACTATTTCTATCGTTAAGCTACCCCCACCATTGTTACAATTCGACCTTGAAAACTCGCTATAAAGGTTAGTGGGAAAAGAAGTGACTTCAAATAGTCGCAGATATCAGTGGCATAAACATCAAATATTGTGTTCGTGTAGTGTTTGAAAAAAAGGATGTAATTAAATTTAAAATATAGTTGCACATGTCAGAATACTTACGCGTGTTCATTATTTCTGTTAAGGATGTCTGCTGATGCGACGACGACGACCGCCAACGAATGTGTAGATAGATACATATTTTGGTTGGGGAGAGAATTAAGAAGTATGGCTCACGATATGTTAGATAGCGTAAATGATTGGTCGCATATTGATGCAACCAAAGATCAATATAAGAACGAAATCAGGGATGCAATCAATTTTATGGCTGGTACACACTTGTGCGACAAATTTTTATATGGTTCCATAGACATGGATACATTTTGTGCTGAAATGGTTGAAGAAGAATTAAAAGAATACCTCGTCAATATTCCACATTTACCAGGTGAGCTTGCTGCAAAATATGAATTGGTTTCTGCAACAGCAACAGCCCAAGACGTTGACGATCGAAATAGTGTCGGATGGGATAGAATTTTGAACAACGAAAATGAAGACATGGAAAATTAATTTTTTATAATTTTTGTATTTGTGCAATTAAATAACTGTAAATAAATATCTGTTACAATCACAGTTTTGTTTTATTTCTTTTATAAACATACCAACCCAGTAGATCATAGTCAGTGCTTCTTTTCTCAGCTGAAATATTTAATATAAGTAGGGCAAATAAAAATAAAATAGTTTAGTAAAGATTGAAAATGAGTCGAGGAAACAACACAATTGATAAATTTGGTCGTCAGAAATGTAATGAAAAATATCATATATTATCTGGGCCACAAGGGATTGGTTTTAAACTTACAGCGGATGGGCAGTATGATATGGGTGGAAAAATCATAACCAACTTAGGCGAACCTAAAGATGATGACGATGCTGTGACAAAACACTTTGTTAATAGAAAGTTTTACAATTTTGCAGTTGTAATATGTGACATATTTAACAAGGATGTCCTCCCCATGATATACCAAAATAATAGTGAGCTTAAAACAAAAATTGAAGTTATTCAGAAAATACTCTATCATCAGCCTTTAAATGACTCATTAAGCGCACTGTCGTACGGCTCGACTTCAAAAAAAATCTAAAAAAGGGAAAGCAGGTTAAAGAATAGGAGAACGCACTCCGAGTGGCATAGCCTTGAAGATAACGTCGTAGTCGTCGGTGAATTGGACCTTCCCTCCAAGAATATTGAAATGTTATTTATGTATATGATGTTTTATTGTCATTGTTTTTAATGATGAAGATTGAAATAAAAAACTTTATTTTACAATATATTGTTTATTTATTTTACATTTTAAATTAAAAATATAGTCATACAATATGTTATTTAAACAATATTAGCTTTATCTATCCAAGAGTTGAAGTGGTTGGGAAATCCTAGCCATTTGACAAATAATTGATCGGTGTGATTTTTCTTGCGTTTTCTAAGGACCTTTTCTACTAGATAAACGCCAGGACTGCTTGTTTTTTGTAGTTCTGATTCGTAAAAACACCCTCTTATAGGCTGACCTTGTAACGATTCCAACAAGTAAGTAGGTGGATTTGTAACGTTAACTTTTACAACTTTAAACAATTCGGTTGACCAAGAGGGCGTATATCCTTTCTCGAATAAGCTTTTGTACTTGCTAATACGCACAATGTCACCCATGGAAAACTTAAATTTTTTAGGTACAATTTTTAAATAATCGTATGCTTTAATTTGTGTTTTTTCTTGCACGTCTGCAGGCTCCATTCCAATGGTGCGATGTTTCGAATGGTTATAGGTTTTTGTTACTGCCGATAATATATGTATCCATTTGTAAGATCCTCTTGTCGAGAATGGTTTATATAAATTATTTTTTAAAGTCATTATGACTTGCTCAACAATTGCAGCTTTCTTTGTGCTGTAAGTGGAATAATGATTTATATTATATTTTTTCATCAGGGCTTGAAAGTTTGTATTATAGAACTCCTTTCCTTGATCACTTTGCAGATTGTTGGTGTATATGATGCCTCTTCAATGATGCTTTTCATCGCATTAGTAACTTCTATACCAGTCTTGTTTTTTATGGCTTTGGTATAGACAAATTTAGAGTAACAATTTATACAGACCAAAATATAACGATAACCATCGTTTTCATCAGCATACTGTTGCATTTCAGCCAAATCAATTTGCCACAAATCTTTGTATCCTTTTATTATCGTGCGCCGTCTTACAAAATTTTTTCTAGCTGTTCTATGTAGTTCATTAACAATCTTGATTTTTTCTAGACTGGGCTCCATATTATTAGTAATACTAAAGGTTTCAGATCGAAGGAAGAACTGAATAATATCATTAAATATTGAGCTTAATATATTATATTTTCTTCTCGTAATTCCTCTATGATTGACATAATTTCATTTTCGTGTCCAGTGTGACCGGCCATTTTGGAACTCCACAACAAACGTAAACGATCCACCAACTCTTTAGCTTTGTTCCAGTAGACATATTGAAATTTTTTCGAAGATAATTTCTTTTTTGTGGGTAACTGTAGTTTTTCAGAGAGATTTTTGCTTGTAATAGTACCACCTAATTTTGTGCCCATTATCAGAGGTTTAATAATTCGTAAATATTTGTTCCATCTGGTCTCCCGTAAACCATCACTTTTTTTAAAATTGTTGTAGACAGCACTCGTTGATTCCAAAATTTCCTTGTACGTTGAAAGTACATTATCACTTAATTGTTGTTCCTTGCCTACACTTGGGGGTGTTTTAAGAAATAACAAATCATAAAGTGCCGGTGATCCACCATATTCTGCAATATTTTTCCCTTTTCTGTATAAGACAATATTTCCATTTCGAAAACGCACCTCTAAATTACCAATAAAATTTTTGTTATAATCTGTTTTTGAACCAAAACGTACATCATATACAGTATCGTATAGAGATGGTTTCGAACGTAATCCTTTCAGGTGTGCGTTTAAAGTATCGGAAGTTGTGGTGTCAGCGGATGCGAGAGATGTATTAGTTGATGTCGAGGGTGTATCAAACACCGATTGGCTAATATCTTCTTTTGAAATGCGATGCTGCTGCTGCTTCTGAATAGGTGTGGAGGTTTGAAAGGAATGTGTAGGTTGGGGAAAACCTGATATTTGAGTCGACAGCACTGATGTACTGGGACTATGTGACTTTGTAGCTGGATAATGTTGTTGTTGTTGTTGTTGTTGCTGCTGCTGCTGACGTTGCTTGACCACATCAGATATAGTTGTCAACGGCTTAGAAATTGGTTCATAAAACTTTTCCAATTCCACAACATGAAATTCTTTAGCCGCTTTAATTTGTTTAAATTTTTTTCTGACGGCATTGGTAGCTTCCACTAGTTTACGTTTTAAGTCGATCGCGTTATTCATGATGTTAACAAAGGACGTTTCAACAATCAAATGAGTGTTTTCTCTTATTATTACAGTAATATATAGCTACCAAATCCTTTGCGGTATCTTCTCGATTTTACATCACTGTCAATTACTAAAAATCCATACTTATTATCCCAACATTTTGAGCACATTTCTAGAAATTGAGTAAAAGTTAGATCCGGTGAAACATGGTCGGAAAATATGTGTTTCATATTCAACTCATCTTGTTTAAACATAATAATAAAATTGGCATTGTCTCGCACAAGCTGTTTAGGCACTCGCGAATATGTTTGCGCTAGATAAAAGGAGTCGATATTTTTAAGACGTCCCATGCTAAAGTACGATCTTATAACATCTTGTTTTTCACATATAACATCATCAAAGATAAATATAGAGTTTGGTTTTGCATCGGACGATTCCACAATATTACTGGAATCACTAAAGGCATAGTAGCCTAAACCTTTGATGGGTGCTAAAATTTTCCTTAAATACTCATATTTCGGTTGATACAGAGATTTCGAGTAAATATAGACATTTTCGACCCGTATCCCAAGGGGGTGTGTAAGCAGCGAAATCATGACATTAGTTTTTCCACAATTGGATGGACCAATTAACAGGCCGCGAATAGAGGAAGGAAGTAGAGGACCGTGTCTCTTCATTATCTTCTTTTCAAATCCAAGTCCGACTTTTTCATTGAGATTGTCAATAGGAAGTTTTTGTTTAAGATCGATAACGCGCATCTTAGGAAAATTTGATATTTTATAGGCAATTTTTCACAAAAACTGTCATTCAGATGCCGAGCGTCAAACGAAGTGGACGGTCTCACGTTTCCAATAAAACTGGACACGGTATTGTGAATTCGTTAATAAATAAATTACCATTCGAGGTACATATTCCCGGTTATCAATATTGCGGATCCGGAACAAAAGTAATAAAACGTGTAACAAGGGGTGATCCAGGCATTAATCCTTTGGATGCCGCATGCAAAAAACACGATTTAGCCTATTTACATAATAAAGACAACATAAGTGCGAGACATCGAGCTGATTACGAGCTCGAACAAAGTACTTGGAATAGAGTAAAATCGAAAGATTCCAGTTTAGGTGAAAAAACAGCAGCTTGGTTAGTTACAAACATTATGAAAGGAAAACAACGTTTTGGTATGGGTGTACCATCATCATTATCAACAAAAAAACATCTAGTAAAGACACACGTCGTACAAAAAGGAAAGATGTTAATAAAAATCGACATGTTCGGAAAGTCAGTTTCGGTACAGCTATTCGACAAGCAGTTCGAAAGGAATTACTAAAAGCCGGAAGTAAAAATGTGTTGGAAAAAAATGTCATGAATGCATCTTAAATAGCTCTGTCGGCAGCGCGTAGATCGGTAAAAGCGGCAGGTGGCAAAAGGAAGGTTCGTACACCGAGAATAATACCGATTCCTAAAACTGGTGGAATATTACCATTAATACCAATTTTTGCCGGGCTATCAGCTTTGGGTTCATTAGCCGGTGGGGCAGCGGGAATTGTGCGCGCCATAAAAGCTGTAAAAAAAGCAGCGAAGATAAAACCGGTGCCGGCCTGTACAGGCGCGGATCCAAGGGGGGGGGCGGTGGGGGCGATCGCTCCCCCCCCCCCCCCAAGAGCTTTGAGTTTAGGAAAATGGACCCGATTTTTTCCTCTTATACTATAGTTTATTCAAGAACTAGAGAGAGTAATAAATCATTTTTTACTCTTTTTCTCTTCGCAGACTACCTGTGTTCTTTAGTCTGGTGTTTTTAGCAAAATTTGTTAGACACATATATTTTTCATAGAAATGGGTTAGAAATTTTATAATCAAAAATACCGGTCTATAATAATAGACTAAAACGTAGGATTATTCTCTCAAAAAATTCTAAGTTATAATTTAAATACTTACAAAATATCCATTGTCAAAAATACAAAAAGTTAAACATATATAAAAAAATAAATTCGTCCATATAATAATCAAATATTTTTGGGGCTATCGGTCATTTTATTATTAATTAAAAACATTTTTAGGGTATTTGACGTTTCAGTTTATTTATTTATTTAACCATCTGCAGAATCACAATTAAACACTAAAAACGGATTCAAATGTAATTACTTTTTTTTATGTTGTAATTAAAATTAGACCTACTTATTATTATTTCTATTGTACTTATATATTAATTTAATTTACTTTTATATATGGAAATACGATAGCCCCAACAAAATAAGATAAACATGTTAATTCTACACTCTTAAGAAAAAGACGCAAACACAATAATAAAAGAATGAAAAATTTACGGCTAATTAGAATTAAATATATATAAAATTAAAAAAACATATAAACAACATTAAACAATAAATAAATACGTATCTAATTCCTAATCAAAGTCAGTGAAACTATCTTCGCTAAAATTAATTATAATTGGTTCCTCTATCTCACCGATTATGACATCGAGTTCTCACATTTTGTTTTATTCTTTTATTATATGGATTTTTCCCAATTTTCCGCAGTAACTTTATTAAAAAAAATCTTTCAAAATTTAGTTAAATTACCAATTTTATTAATTGTGTTATTTCTAGCAACTCTACCTTTTACTTGAGAGAGATATTTACGTCTCCAACGGACAGTTTCCGGACGATATATAAGAACAGATTTTCTATGTGGTTTTTCCCTGCAAAAATTAAGTTCTCTGAACAATTTCCAGAGATCCGTTTTTTTAATTTCAGTTAAATCGCGATCTTCAATGATTTTAGTTAGAATTTTGTAGATGGTTGGAATCTGCTTCTCATAATAAAATGTATATACAACCCCTTTAATTGCAGTTTTCATCTCTTCTTCCAACGAGGTTTTTCGTTTGCCTGTGATCGAATGTGGCTTGGGAGTACTAACAATTTCAGTCGTTTTTTCTCCTTCAGTATTCGGTACACAGTAGATTTTTTAACTCCTGTCATGTTGGAACACAGCTCAACAGAGCTTTTAACATTATTCTCTAGATATTGATATCTTAAAGTAGCATAAACATTCATAATAAGTAATAAGTTTTTCGTTAACGAAAAAATGCCTGGTTTAACGATTTTGGAATAAATATAGAGGTGAAAGCCATATCTTTTGGGTATCTCATTAATCTCAAATAATATATAAAATCAAGCGCAAACAAGATAAATCACTAAGAAAAAACTGTAAGTTGTACTTTGCTCACTGACAGAAATTAAATTAAACTATCAGAAATTCTATGTTGCAGTAAATTTATAAAATATATTTAAAGATAATGAAATATAATTAGATTTACGGCAGTTCTCAGTTACCTGCGGCACGTTAGAGGTTTCGGTAACAGTTTTATTACTCTCTCTAGTTCTTGAATAGAGTATATGAGTCTGTATGCTTGCGATCGCCCCCCCCCACCTCCCAAAAGCTTTGAGTTCAGGAAAAGAGAACCCATTCTGCCTTTTATATTAGGAATGAGTATACTGCTTGCATCCCCCCCCCCCCCCCCGTTGACAACTTGTTTTTCTTGCCATACTGTACTTTTGTGATATTACCGCCCCCCCCCCCAAAAAAAAAAGAGAGAGGCTGGATCCGCCCCTGGGCCTGTATTTAAAATCGAAAGGAAATGGTTTGTTTCTAAAGCCATATCGTAAAGGAATGGGATTATTTTTAAATCGTAGATCAAAAAACTAATTGAATCCCTACCTCGAAGACCACTATCTAACATCGATATAGAAAAATATGCCAAAAAGAAAAGAATAGGACACTTTCGAGGCGTTTATATGAGGGATTCATTACCTAGACAAGGTCCTCGACGTTACGAAGCAGCAATAGTGAATTTGGATAGTACGCGTTGTGCAGGGACTCATTGGGTAGCTTATAGAAAAAATAATTCTAAAGTAACATATTATGACAGCTTCGGCGATTTACCCCCACCGATCGAATTGGTACGATATCTACAAACGGGATCAGAACCATCAAAAATTATTTACTATACATACGATCGTCAACAGGATTTTGGAACAGTCTGATGTGGACATTTGTGCTTAAAGTTTCTTGTCGAATCATCAGGGTAAAAGATGTCATCATCATCGTCACCATTAACACCGCAAATGGATCGTAATAACTATACTAAAATGTTGCAATCACGGAAAACATTTCATCTAGCCGGTGGATTAAGGAAAATGACCGTGAAACAGTTAGAAAACATGCCCAAGGAAGTAATGATTGCATTAGCCCCAAATGAAATTCCATTCGTTTGGGAAAAGTTGCCCGAGCACCTCAAAAGCGATATCGATATACTAAAATATCAGTGCGGTTGCAAACATTATTTCAGCAGCAATTTAAACGAGGTTACGGCTGATAAGGATCTTACGGCTAGAAAAATATTTTGTTGTTATTGCAAAATCAGCGATATGCCATAAAAGCAGAAAATAGCATAAAAACATCACTATCTAATGCAGTGAGAAAAGGTGTGAAGATGAATTTTTTTAAATGTTGCCGCTAAGAATAAAACCGAGATGGGTGATGTTTTAATGGTTAGTCATATCTTATACGTTCACACTAACACGACACTCGAGCGTCTTAAGCGCCAATTTTTTTCCACCAGTCGAATTAAATAGAGAAAACAAATATGGTCTGGCATTGCTGGGATTTTACACATACAATTCAATTTTTAATGTGGACGAAAGCAACAATAAGTTTGCCTACATGAAGGAGGGTTACACCACCGAGCCGATACAATTGCAGATTCCACCTGGGGCCTTTGAAATAGATGTCGGAGGTTTTGAGGATTTCAACTGAAGAAAAGAACGATGGAATCTTTTACTTGGTCGCTAATAATAATAAGCTAAAATGTGAACTGAAATCCCAATATACTATAGATTTCCGGAGAGAGGCGAGTATCGGTAAAATGTTAGGATTTAATCATACAGTGTTAAAAAGAGACAAAAAGCACGAATCAACCGAGATGGTGGAAATAATGAAAGTACGCATCATACGCGTAGATTGTAATATAATTTCCGGAGCATATATGAATTCTGTGGAAGGTCATACCTTGTTCGAATTTGATATCGACGTGGAGCCCGGTTACAAAATCAGTAAAGAACCACAAAATAATATTTATATGCCGTTAATGCCGGCAGGACGTCAGTTTATCGACAACATTACTCTTCGCATCTTGGACGATAGCGGTGTTCTAATCAATTTTCAAGGAGAGAAAATAATCGTGAAATTGGAACTGAAGAAACTTTCATAGAAATGGGTTTTTGCTTCAATCGTCAATTGTGTGTGCTGTCGACTAAGATGGGAGAACCGCCGAAACATAATAAAAGTAATAGAAGAGTTAACGTCAAGGTTAGTCGTCGTCCAGACTTTAGATCACAAACATCTCAACAGTTATCTGCCGAAGACTATAAATTTTTAAAATCAATCGGTCTTAAAGTGCGAAAATGATATCCACCACCAGCGATAAAATAGAGGTTTTCTCCGAACCCATCTTAGACAATTCCATTATTAGTCTAGAAGAGCATACGTATAAACCATATGGATCTCCATCATTCAACAATTCGGATGAAGTCCGTATCCCCATTAATTTTCAAGATATTATACTGGATATCGCCGAAAGTTACATATATATCGAAGGAAAATTTAAACCCATAGACGCAACGAAAAGATGTTTTTTATCAAATAATGCCCTCGCATTTTTGTTCGATGAAATTCGCTACGAGATGGGAGGTGAGCAGGTCGCCGTGGTTCGTAAACCTGGAGTTACGACGACATTAAAAACCATGGTTTCATTCGGAAGTTTGCAACAAAGATCTCTCATGACGTGCGGATGGAGTCTCGACGAAGCAAACCAAGATATCGTAGACACGGCAAGTAACGTATTCTCCGGGAAATTACCCTTAAAATATCTTATGGGATTCGCCGAAGATTACGCAAAAGGATTTTTCAACGTAAAACAAGAGCTTATTATGATTATAGCTCGCACTTTTACCAATTGCTACGTCGGCGAAGTAGACGCAGAAATTAGTATCGACAAAATCGAATGGAAAATTCGTCACATCATTCCAGACGACAAGCAAAAATTGAAAATACTGTCTCGCATTAATAAAGGTGGAAACAATGCCAGTATTCAAATGGCATATCGTAAATGGGATCTGTACGAATTACCAGCTTTAAGGCAAACATCTTCCGACGTGTGGGCCTTGAGAACGAGTACAAGTCTGGAAAGACCGCGCTATATAATCGTCGGGTTTCAAGACAGCAATAATTGCGACAAGAAAGAAAAAAACGCAACCCAGTTTACCCACGCCGACGTATGCGACATTAGACTGTATCTGAATTCAACCGTTTATCCCTACGAAAGATGGAATTTAGATTTCGCCAAGAAACTGTACGCAGCAGCCTATTACAATTACGAAAACTTCCAAAGCAGCTACTACGGGCGCGAGATAAAAGATCCGATGATAACGTTCGCGGAATATATGAAAAACCCCGTTTTTATTATCAATTGCAGTCATCAACCAGAGGCGATTAACTCATCGACAGTGGATGTGAAATTGGAGTTCCAAACGAGAAAGAATAAATTCCCCAAAGACACTAAACTGTACGCATTAGTTATTCACGACTCATTTTTTAGTTATAATGTATTAAACGGTTCGGTGACCAATAAATCTATATTTTAATGTATCGATTATATGTAACACAAAATAATGTTAAAATAAGGTACTTGAATCAATAAATTTTTAATGAGTGAAGTAGTAGTTTTATATTTATTTTAAACCCAACAAAAAAAGAAGCGGACGGAAAAGCCCGCTCTTTAAGAAAGGAGTACGGGAGATTAGATAATGGTGGTTTATTAAGTGGAAAAAAGAGCTTAAATAACACAAGAAAAAGTTTTTAAGGCAAAATATGAAAACAACGATTTAGAAAATTTGTAGGAAAGTAACGGTTAGGAATAGGGAAAAAAGTTATAAGAAAAAATTATAGAGGAAATCGAGTACTATAAGCAAGCATTTTTCCCGATAGTAAAAACGTAAAAAAAAAAAATTTCAAAAAAAAATTGAAAAATGGTAAATGCGCGCCAAAGTTGAAGTTTTGAAGCAAAATAATATTAAGAAATTAGAAAGAGAATTTTTTTCTACATATGGTAGTACTTTTCAAAATTCGGAAAGATGAAATTTCAAGAAAAGGGTTATAGTAAGTTAGTAATTTGGATTTTTTAAAGCGCTGTAGCTCGGAAACCGTTCAAGATAGAAAAAAAATAAAAGCACTTTAATTATCTAGAATTTTAAGGAGAATACAATGGTGGAAAAAAAATTTGAAAAATCTTAAAAATGAAAAAAATTTAGACGAAAAAATTGAAATTCTCGAGTTTGGAGGCTAGAGCGCCGAACGGGAGTATGTGGAAGTTGTAGGGGAGGTTAAAAGTTTTTTTTTTTTTTTTTTTTTTGTGGTGCTTTCGCGCTAACGCGCTACGCACCACCAAAAATTTATTTGAAAAAAATTTAGAGGAAGTTTAGTACTATATGCTAGAAAAGTGGAGGGGGGTAGTTTGTGTCCATAACAGAGATACGGTGAGTTATAAAATCATATTATTCTCAAACCTATATATAATGCATATATGCACTCCACCTTACCCCCTCCAACTTTTTGAATGTATATAGAGGCCGGTATTAGAATTATTTCATCATTACACATTCGACCGTCAAGATGGAAGATACACCAAAGAAGATCATTGGCATTGTCAGGCCATTCGTACCTGGCAAACTATGCAAGTGTGAAGAGTGCGGGGGTACCGCACCAGGAGCAGCACCTTCGGCACCACCCGCAACACCGACACCACCAGCGACGGCGACGGTGCCGCCAATGAGAGGACCAAGGGCTGCACCTAGGTCGGTGTTAATATCGTTGGGTATTACTTCACGGTAGGCACCCGACCCTCCCCCCAGGCCCTTTTAGGGCCACAAAAACGGTCCTTTTCAGGACCACATTTTATTTTGATCGTAGTTTAGTAATCATCACTTATGGGGCGAGATATTCGTTTAACGACGATTTGTCTCGTAGCTTAAGTGCCAAGTTATATGCTTGAGAACCTATGAACAATTTGTTATGTTAACAGTCCAAACAAGGTTTCTATTATTTTTTTTTTTTTTTGTAATGTATTCTTCACAAAATATTAAGAATAAGTCTTATTGTCTAAACAAAAAAAAAACAAATCTAATTCCTTATTTAAAGTTTTTGAAAAAATCAATAATTCTATAAGCTCTCACCAATACACAACATTTAGAATCCGTTGGTGGGGTGGGGGTAGTTCTATATATATGAGACTGGGCCAGTTACACAGTCATATATTCATCAACTCTCATACGATGAACATGGAGGAAGAAAGACCCGCCAGCAGAGGCTCATCCATCTTTAGTGATGACCCCGTCGCCGACAACGTTGGAGACCTGCAAGTCTTCGACGACGAAGAGGTGGATTTTGAAATTGACGTCCTACGTTGGGACGACTTGGATGAGCCGATTCCGCTAGTGTATGACCACGATCCGGGTCTAGTGGAATTAAACGATGCGGGCGATTGGGTCTTACAAAGACTCGAAACTCCGTCGCCGCAGCCAGAGCCGGACTCGACGGAAGATGCGGTGCTGGAAATTCCAGCATCACCGACACCCGACGATCCGCAGGGCCCCTGCTATTCGTCAAGCTGGTGGTCGACCAGCGAGAATGGGGCACCATAAGCCTCACACTCTCCCTGGCCCTTTTTAAGGGCACACAACAACGGTCCTTTTCAGGACCACAAAATACTTTGATCGTAGTTTTAGCACATATTAGTACTTTGTTACTAATATTGTATGTATAGAATATACAATATTAGATACAAAGTATTAAAAGTTTAGGTGCTGGTGGAACCCAGCTAAATCGTTCGTTCGTATTTGAGAGCACAAACAACTTTTGGTCTCAATATGTAATACGACATTTGTTTTCACCCCCCACCATTAATTTGTCTCTATATATACGACCACCAATACTTATTACAATCATTTTAGTTCAACATGTCTGCGAGTGAACAGCAACCTATCCAATGCCCTGTGGTAGATTCTACCACAGAGAATTGTCTCGAGTGGGAGTCGGATGATCCCAGATGGGATGAACTTTCGCGGTTCATAATCCAATATGCTGAGGACAGCACCGCCACCACCGCCGTTGATGATGACGGGCCGTGCGACTCCACAACACAATAAAGAGTCGCATGTTTTTACAACCAAACGGTCCTTTTCAGGACCACAAAATACTTTGATCGTAGTTTTAGTTGGTTATAATACTTTGTAACCAATATTTTATGTTTTTTTTCATAAAAACATACAATATTGAGATGCAAAGTATTAGAAGTTCTGGCGACAGAACCTTAACTTCTTAAACCGAACCATGTTTTAACATACTTGTAAATATTATCAAAAAATATTTACAACTATTGCTATTGCGTAGTTTTAGTAGATTATTCACTCTTTTCTATTAGCTAATATTATGTGGGAAAGGGCCTATATGAAATAACACACAAAAATAAATTTTCAAGTCATTTTTATTCTCTTTATAAAATATAAAAATCTGATCAAAGACTTTTTTTTTATTAACTACAATATATATATATATATATATATATATATATATATATATATATATATATATATATATATATATATATCTTGACAAACTTAATACTATAAATTAAAAGCTAATACCTACAACTATCTAACACCTACTACATAATTTCTCTCACTCAACTCTCAGAAGAGCAAACTATCAGACATTTATCGAATGAAAAAACACTTCGTGAAAAAAGTGAGTGCGTGTGAGAGTGACATTTTAGAACTGGAAAGACAATTAGAGTTAAAAAAGATGGAATGTGTGCGGTATAAAAGACAATTAGAGGACTTTAATAAATTATGTAGTAGGTGTTAGATAGTTGTAGGTATTAGCTTTTAATTTATAGTATTAAGTTTGTAAATATTTATATATATATATATATATATATATATATATATATATATATATATATATATATATATATATATATATATATATATATTGTAGTTAATAAAAAAAAAGTCTTTGATCAGATTTTTATATTTTATAAAAAGAATAAAAATGACTTGAAAATTTATTTTTGTGTGTTATTTCATATAGGCCCTTTCCCACATAATATTAGGTAATAGAAAAGAGTGAATAATCTACTAAAACTACGCAATAGCAATAGTTGTAAATATTTTTTGATAATATTTACAAGTATGTTAAAACATGGTTCGGTTTAAGAAGTTAAGGTTCTGTCGCCAGAACTTCTAATACTTTGCATCTCAATATTGTATGTTTTTATGAAAAAAAAACATAAAATATTGGTTACAAAGTATTATAACCAACTAAAACTACGATCAAAGTATTTTGTGGTCCTGAAAAGGACCGTTGTTGTGTGCCCTTAAAAAGGGCCAGGGAGAGTGTGAGGCTTATGGTGCCCCATTCTCGCTGGTCGACCACCAGCTTGACGAATCGCAGGGGCCCTGCGGATCGTCGGGTGTCGGTGATGCTGGAATTTCCAGCACCGCATCTTCCGTCGAGTCCGGCTCTGGCTGCGGCGACGGAGTTTCGAGTCTTTGTAAGACCCAATCGCCCGCATCGTTTAATTCCACTAGACCCGGATCGTGGTCATACACTAGCGGAATCGGCTCATCCAAGTCGTCCCAACGTAGGACGTCAATTTCAAAATCCACCTCTTCGTCGTCGAAGACTTGCAGGTCTCCAACGTTGTCGGCGACGGGGTCATCACTAAAGATGGATGAGCCTCTGCTGGCGGGTCTTTCTTCCTCCATGTTCATCGTATGAGAGTTGATGAATATATGACTGTGTAACTGGCCCAGTCTCATATATATAGAACTACCCCCACCCCACCAACGGATTCTAAATGTTGTGTATTGGTGAGAGCTTATAGAATTATTGATTTTTTCAAAAACTTTAAATAAGGAATTAGATTTGTTTTTTTTTGTTTAGACAGTAAGACTTATTCTTAATATTTTGTGAAGAATACATTACAAAAAAAAAAAAAAATAATAGAAACCTTGTTTGGACTGTTAACATAACAAACTGTTCATAGGTTCTCAAGCATATAACTTGGCACTTAAGCTACGAGACAAATCGTCGTTAAACGAATATCTCGCCCCATAAGTGATGATTACTAAACTACGATCAAAATATAATGTGGTCCTGAAAAGGACCGTTTTTGTGGCCCTAAAAGGGCCTGGGGGGAGGGTCGGGTGCCTACCGTGAAGTAATACCCAACGATATTAACACCGACCTAGGTGCAGCCCTTGGTCCTCTCATTGGCGGCACCGTCGCCGGTGGTGTCGGTGTTGCAGGTGGTGCCGAAGGTGCTGCTCCTGGTGCGGTACCCCCGCACTCCTCACACTTGCATAGTTTGCCAGGTACGAATGGCCTGACAATGCCAATGATCTTCTTTGGTGTATCTTCCATCTTGACGGTCGAATGTGTAATGATGAAATAATTCTAATACCGGCCTCTATATACATTCAAAAAGTTGGAGGGGGTAAGGTGGAGTGCATATATGCACTATATATAAGTTTGAGAATAATATGATTTTATAACTCACCGTATCTCTGTTATGGACACAAACTACCCCCCTCCACTTTTCTAGAATATAGTACTAAACTTCCTCTAAATTTTTTTCAAATAAATTTTTGGTGGTGCGTAGCGCGTTAGCGCAAAAGCACCACAAAAAAAAAAACCTAATAACCTCCCCTACAACTTCCACATACTCCCCCGTTCGGCGCTCTAGCCTCCTAACTCGAGAATTTCAATTTTTTCGTCTAAATTCAGATGCAAAGTATCAGAAGTTCTGGCGACAGAACCTTAACTTCTTAAAACGAACCATGTTTTAACATACTTGTTAATATTATCAAAAAATATTTACAACTATTGCTATTGCGTAGTTTTAGTAGATTATTCACTCTTTTCTATTACCTAATATTATGTGGGAAAGGGCCTATATGAAATAACACACAAAAATAAATTTTCAAGTCATTTTTATTCTCTTTATAAAATATAAAAATCTGATCAAAGACTTTTTTTTATTAACTACAATATATATATATATATATATATATATATATATATATATATATATATATATATATATATATATATATATATATATATATATATATTTACAAACTTAATACTATAAATTAAAAGCTAATACCTACAACTATCTAACACCTACTACATAATTTATTAAAGTCCTCTACTAATTGTCTTTTATACCGCACACATTCCATGTTTTTTAACTCTAATTGTCTTTCCAGTTCTAAAATGTCACTCTCACACGCACTCACTTTTTTCACTAAGTGTTTTTTCATTCGATAAATGTCTGATAGTTTGCTCTTCTGAGAGTTGGTGAAGTCTTCAACCCACTCCGGTTGCGATGTCTCGGAACATATTAAAGAAGAAGAAGCGGTTTCGTTTGGTGAAGACGACGATGACGACGACGACGACGAAGCAGCGGAAAATTCATCGCCTTCAAAACACCGCTTAAACCGCTTCTTCATAGGTTTCCGGCACCCCAATATCGGCGACAGTGGCGCTGGGGAAGACTTTACCTCCGACACTACTTCCTGCTCTACGCTGGCCGGTGTTGGTGGCGTTGGTGGTGTTGGTCCATCGGGGCCTTCTATCACTTTCACTTCTACCGACAACGGCTCTTGTGGTGCTGTTTTCAGGAAGTCGGGTAATGGAACAGTGGTGGAGGGATGCTTAAAGTTAAACTTCTTCTTCTTTCCTTGTCCCATACCTTTAATCGCCGAATAAAAGGTTTTTTTATCGGCGATTTCCGACTTCCGCATAGTCAAAAGCTTCTTTAATTTAGAAGCTTTCGGAGAAGATTCCCTGTTAGGCCGCGATGCTTTTCGCACAACCACGTCACTTATTACGTTGATCTTCGGCTCCTTCTCCTCCGTCCATCATTCGAGGAATTGCGCAGCCGACTGAACCAACTCTTCGTCGCGACTATCATTCAGGGCTCTGTCTTCGGCATCTTCTTGCTCCCTGCCATTCCAATTTTTGAATACCCCGGGACTTAACACTTCCAAGCCACTAATGTTTTCCAACATGCCTTGTTGCGAACCGCAGCTCACGTCAAGAGCATCCAAAAGAGACCTTACACTCGATGACATCTTCGATATTACAACTCACACTATAACTTTATCTTACTACTGCACTGTTTGGTGTTCTGACGAACTGTGAAGAGCTCGAGCCAGCAAGTCTGCTTTTATGCCCATTTCCCCCACTACACCACCTTTATTCCTTTTGTTCGATGCATTAACTATAATATTTAAACTTGTCAGATGCAAGGCCAAGACCAAGGCCGACGTAACCGACAATACCAGGGTCGTTTTCAAGGTTGTAATTTTCATGGATTTTTTTTGTCCCTGTCAAGGTTATTTTAAAGAAACGTATAAATATAGTACTAAACTTGTCAGATGCAAGGCCAAGGCCAAGGTCAAAGTACCCGTCAATGTCAGGGTCGTTTTCGAGGTTGTAATTTTCAAGGATTTTTTTTTTTTGGTCCTGTCAAGGTTATTTTAAAAAGTAATACATAAATAGAGTACAGCGATTGAAAAGTACAACATATTCAAACATCATGTTGCCAACTGATGAACAACCTAGTGAAGCAGCCAAAACATACAGTCATATACCAAAAGCTTTTTATTTAACTTGTCATCATGGTAAAAGACTAGGTATCTGCTGGCGAAATGATCTTACATACGACTTCAACTACATTGACCATTTCAGGGTTAAATTTGTACAATGCGGCTTTTGTGGACTAGTTTACTACCAGTTCAAGGACATTAATGAACGTGCCATCCAGAGAAGAAATTGGGTCACAGAAGAAGCTTACCTGTACAGAAGAAATTAACATGTATTTTATTTCTTAATTTTTTAATTTTTTTGTTTGTTATATTTTTTTATTTTTAAATAATAAAAAGTAAACTCAATCTTTTGTTATATTTTAATTTTTTTTTTCAATAAAACAATAGTAAAATGAATCTGTATGTGTATTTATTAAACATCACCTAAAATACGTTTTGCAATCCATATTTTTCTGCAGAGTCCGTTTATTAATGAAATAGAACCATATATTAGGGTGAAATCTAATGGTTTCAAATCAGTCTCTCATAACAATGTCAGAAGTAAACACTATTGATAAGTTCGGTCACAAAAGAAAATTTAAGGATTTTAACTTTATGCGAGGTCCTTCAGGAATAGGTTTCAAACTTATACCTAATGGAGATTACGACATGGGAAGCAAAAGATTGTGCTATTTAGCAGAACCTCTTGAAGCAGACGATGCGACCACAGGAAATTATGTTGATAATAACCTTGCTCAGTGTGTGCAAGATACGCAGAAAGCTTCACATGACTCAACAATTGTTATTAAAGATATATTCAGAAACCAACTTGAAGGTTACGTACACAAGAAATTAATTGAAACCGGTCAAGAACTTAGAGGATACATTGATGATACTGTTATTGCAATATATGAACTTAGGCAAGACGAACTGCGTGATGAACTTAACTCTAGAATGTTGAAAATTGAAAAGACTATGGAGGATCTTGTCAGCAAACCTGTTTCACATTAAACATTTACTCGTAGACCTGTGCGTTTAATTTACTGTTAGACAAATTTTTCAACAATAACTTTTACAGTTTGTTATTTGTCGACACTTCATTATATTTATAATTTTAAAATAAAGGTTCAATTTAAAAGCAATCAAGTAATGAATACATGTTTTTTATTTAAAAAAAAAAATAATACTATCGTTACATATTAATGTTGTATGTTCAATAGAAATAATAAAAACAATACAAATAATGAAATATGGATTTTCCAGATTACGTGCTGTCCTGACTTAGAAATGATTCCAACACGGTGACTAAATTTGCTAAGTTTTCTTCCGGGTCTGTTTTGTAAAAATCTATGTCTGCATGCCCCCAAGTTAGAGTTTTGGTTGAACTGGGAATTACATAACGTTTATCATCGCTATGTGACAATGCTACTTTATTTATTATGTTGGTATAAATGTTATGTAATTCACTTCTTAATATCTTCATCTTTCTTAATATCAAACCACCCCGTTCAACAATTCTTTGGTAGTCTTCCTGATGAAGGTCTTTCTCGATAACACATTTTTTTATGCCTTTGGCTTTCTTTAATTCATTATTAATGGACTTTACATAATAAGCCTTCGCGCCGGTACCATAAAAACTTATTATCGGATCACCAGGAAACTCATCTTTCATTCTACCAACGACAGAATTACTTTTAATTATGTTGCAATTATTAATTTCGGGGTAATTTGATGTATCAAATTTTTCTGGGTTTTCTGATATAGTTTGATAAAAGTTTTCCGTATACACTTTTAATATAAGCGAGTCAGTATCGGTGTAAAGTAACGAAGCATCATCGCCAAACTTGGATTTAATAAAATTATAATAAAAATCGTATATTACAGTCTTTGATATATCTAATATGGAAAAACCGATATAAATTGGTTTATTGTACAATATTTTAACTTTATTCATATGTATAGCAACAAAGTTCTCGGTAAATATCGAGCTACTATTGAAATTGGGGCGGGATATTAGTGCTCTAGCTCCATTTCTGCCTACACTGTTATCCCAATGTGGTACTAATTTTATATCCTTTCGATTTTCCACATTTTCCATAGTTTTACCAAAAATCGCATTATTTTTTAATTTAAAAGTGTCCTTCGCAAATTTTGTGGTGGCCTTGTTACGTAAATTGGTATTAAAATCAATATACGATTTTAGCCATTTTGATTGCTTAAACTGTAATACTCGATGGGTTTGCATTACCACTAAGCCGTTGGCGATGGCTTGTTTTAAAGTTCTATAGTGTACAATGTATTTTTTTTTATCTTGTAAATTAGGAATTAATTTCGGTAATTTAGCGTTTTCTGTTGGCGGTATGATATTTTCTACTAGAAATGGAAGATCAGAATGTGCATCATGCAACTCAGTCGGATAATACACATCCACTTCCAAAACGTAGCCATGTAAACTATCATCACCAACAGCCATAATATTTAAATCCAGAATTTCGCGCTCGGTTAACCATCGAAAACTATCATATGGTAATCTTTGTGACATACTATGACCATATAGATTTGTAGCATCAAGGTATGTTATAAATGAAGAAGGTTTTGTTGGGTCATAGTCTGGTAAAAAAATATTATTAGCGATGTGCTTCTTTTCTGTACACTGGCTTATGCCGCCGCGTATACCTTTCTTAAAAAAATGTATCATGTCTATATCAGTTAAGAGCTCTAACTCTACCTTAGTCATACGTAGCATACAATCAAATGATAAACTTGGAAGAGTATAGTAATGTGCTGGATCAAGTTTATCGAATTTTAAACAATTATTCCGAAATTGCTCAAAAACATCACACAATAGCAACACATCTGATTTTAAATACACGTCCGAATAGTCCCCCAATGTTTTACACCCAAACAAGCGCCATACTTCTTTTGCTCTTCTATAGCTTTCATCGCTAATATGTTCTTCCCGTAAATTATCATAAAATTGATCTTTACTTGGAAGACATGTATTTTCCATTTTTTCTATAGAGTCAATAAAGCTATAGGGAAAAATACCCTTTTGACGCATCAAATTAAATTGGTTGATATTTGAAAAATGTTTCCGCGTTTCAATAAAATCGTCGTCGTTTAAACCGCTGCCTAAATTTTCCAAAGACGTTGACAGAAATTTAAAACTGTCAATAAATCGCAACTTTAAATATTTCCTCTTGACTTTTCCACATTTACTATCAAAATAATCGTGCACATAAATGCTTTTGGTAAATGATATGTACTTTTCCTTACTTTGAGCCAAAACACCAATTTTATCCCCATATTTACATAACTCTTTTATAAATAAATGGCTGTCGTAGCCGCTTAAGTTATGAAATATGATAGGGATAAAAGAGGGTAATTTATAATTTAAATTACAAACGGAATGTGCAGCACCAAGTCTTTTTGCACCAGTTATGTGACAGTGGTCTCGTACTTTAATCTCACCTTCTTCAAAAGGGCCTTCATATATACCACATATTTTAGCATCATTAAACTCCCTTTTTTCTTCAGGCGTTAACGGTTTCATAGGCTTAATGTCTTTTAAATATGTGTTGTATAGAGCCCTTAAATCACACTCGATACGATCCACAAAGACTTGAGCTGCATTATTGCCACGAAATAGCTCAAATTTCGAAAGTGAGTCGTCAAAAGAGCATTTAATTAAATAAACAAAAGAATATGGTTCATGTTTAAAACTTTTTACGGTGTAAGAATTTTGTGGGTTTGGTTGTATCGTTTCAACGGGTTTTAAAACAGATTCGAAATGTGCATAAACCACGAATGGAACGCGCATTTGCTTTTCTATACCCTCGAATTTTAAAATATTTTCCGGCACACACTTTCCAAATTTATCGATTTTTAAATCCACTGAGGGTGTTTGCGTGAAAATGTGGTTACAATCGTAGCTTTGATGTAAAGTTAAAGCTGACGGTGTACTAAAATAAATGAGGCAACCATCACAGAAATATATTTTATGTTGTTGACAACTAATTTGACTTGAAACTAAACGTGATAAATCCCGAATCCAACAATAATGACTCTTTGAACAAGTCGTATCACAAAAATGTTCACCGCCATCTTTACTACCACAGTCTTTTGTAATTAACAATAAATTTACATGTCTATCCAACTTTTTTGACGCATACCTCAGTGAACCAATAACTTCATGTATTACTTCATTATTTTCATATTTAGATTCCAGACCGTATACGTTAATTGATATGTTGTTCATTTCCTCAAATTTTTTAATGTCACGTAATTTTACTGGAAAATCCATACCTGTTAAATTTAGCACTCTAGAAAAATGGGGGTAGGATGTCTTCTGTGAAGGCGCTGCTGTTGGAGGAAACAATGCTGATGTTACAGCCCACGCAAAGCAAAATTCGTCCTGGTTAATATCATTGACGACAGCTCCTTTCTTTTCAATAGAACACTGCAACTTGATGTATGATGAGCCACCCATAGGCATATACTTGTTGATACTAACTTCCAAGTATAAAATTCTCACAAGAGCCCATCCTATAACAAGAAAAATAATATATAAAAATCAGTTTAATATATCGGGTTTTGATTTTTCCATACCTGAATCTTTCTCCTGGAACTCTGTCGCCTACGTTTTTATTAATTAGGTGAAAGAATGGTAAACGGCATCCAAATCACTTTCTACACTAATTATTTGATTAGCAGTGTTGAAGGATTTTTCACTGAATATTTCTTGTGATGGAAGCATGTACTCGCCAACAGCTGTCATGTTAACTTTTAAAGCATGATGCACACGCAGTAAATTATTAACAAGTTCCACCACCTTGGATTTAATGTCTGCAAAGAACATTACGTAATCGGAATGCTCCATATCACTGCTAACCCGATAGGTTGCAATTCTCCTTTTGAAGGCACATTCAACGAGTTGCACACCATGACATACCGGCAAACATGAATTATTTTTATGTTGTTGTGTTCGTTTATGCGGTGACATATGATTTATTGGAACATGTACATTACATGTAGCGCAATTAATTACCGGAATCGTCGATGTATACTCTTCAATTCGGAGCCGTTTTCCTCCAGGCACTTCATTAAATCTCGCCGCACACGATTCTCTTTTATGACGTCTCATATTATAACTATTAGTAAACTTAGAACCGCAATTTTCACAAACATATGCCATGATTTGTCAAATATTAACACATGTACTACCTATACAAGTCAGAGCCAACTGATGAATGAAACTGCCCCATACCTTATATAAAACCATTCAAGGTTACCCCAAACCACTAACATACTTCAAGGTCACACACCCAAGATGACCTCCAACAAAGTCAAGGTCGTCTCGACCAAGGTCATGGTCAAGGTCGCACACACAACCTTGAACACAAGGTCAAGGGCAAGGACAAAGCACACGTGCACTTTCAAGGTCAATGACAAGGCCATGTGGGCGGGGCCAAAGAGGGGTGGGGCAAGGTCAAGGTCAAGGTCGAGGAGTGGGGGGATGAAGAGGATCGAGTTATGTTCACTACTTCCTTAGAAACCATATGCCATCTTTATTATGCCAAGAAGGCCTACCATAAATTGAAAAAATTGCTGTAAAATTAATATTATCGTTAAATACCAAATAAATCCATTCTCTATAGATAAATTTAAACATGCTTAAGCAAAAACAAAAGAGAACAAATAATCCTACCTCAGTCTTTACAAGTAGAAGTCCGCTAACGTGGTCGCTTCAGTTCATGTCCCACCACAGAAAACCTCTCAAATAAAGCTAATTGACAGATTTTTAGAGTTTTGCGGAACAAACCAACTGAAAGAAAAAAGTAACTAAAAAAATAATCCAAAAGTCTTTTAAACTAAATAACCTTTCAAGAATGAGAAAAAACTTTCTATGAAGTTATTACAATTTTTGATGTAAAACACATTACATAGAAAAAAATTATGTACTAACTGGGAGAAAATTTATATGAATGATAAACCAGTTTCGGAAAAGCTGTTCTTGTGATCTTGAAAGATAACGACGATAATATAATATTTAAGACATTTTTATGAAATGTGTGTATCTGAAATACACCATGACAAAATTTAAAAATTCTGAGTTGGTCTAATTTCCATGGCTTATTTGGAACAAAATACTTGTATGTTAGAGTATAAAATAACATTAGATTAGCTGAAAAATGTAATTATAAATATTTTTTTAATGCCTGAGCCAGTCAAAACATTTTTGTATTATCTTTTTTAATATATCTGTTGATGATTTTAACAAGAATGTATAGATACTTACAAGATCGGGTTTGGACGTAAATTGAGATTTATGACAAGATATACCTCTTTCTGCAATATTTGATGGGATAAATGTAGATAAAACCGAAAATAATATCAAAAAATAATAAAAGAACTTACGCGCAGAATATTTGTCTGGTTCTATAACGATAATAACACTGAACAACAGCCAAAATGTATCTAAAATAAAAGCGACTAAATCTTACCAATTTGGTATGCTAAAACTGAAACAAAACTTATGTTTTTAATATTAGTTCCAGTTTTAGAGGTACATGATGTATTGTCTCCCTATATATTAATAATGTAATCACAAGAATTCACGTGTTTTTTTTTTTGTTTTGTTAATAAAAACACTTGTTCTTGAAAATTACAACTAAGTTTTTAATTTCGTTGCCATTTTTGTGTTCAGCTCCCCAAAATTAACAAAAAATGCACTTTTCATACGAGATACAAAAAATAAATTAAAATTTGTTGCGTAGTATAATCGTTGTGGGATAAGTCCAATTTATTTTTCACTTTTTTATGTAGTTTTTATAATTGTATAATCACATCGGAATGTTTTTATTTTTCTTAATATTATCTGATTGATAATAGATTTGGTGAAGTTCCCTATCAATAACATATTAATTTTGTCTTTTGCTTTTCTTTAAATTCATTATTTATCGACTTCACTTAAATAGTCTTAGCTGAAATATGGTAAAAACATACTATACTGTTACTAGGATAATCATCTTTCATTCTACCCATGATCACCCACAGGCTTCAGCCTTTGACATCACTGCTCTACAGAACTTTGAAATGAAAATATGGTAAGGATCTTTTATTTATCTAGAAACTACATTATAATGGAAAATTGTAAGACATACCCGCTATAAAAAAATAGTACCTTAAATTATTATTACAGGAGAGAGACAATTCTCGTTTCTCGATTTTCTTTTGTATTTTAAATGAAATCATAATTTTATTTAAGACAATATCCACAGAATAGTAGAATAAAAATATAGACTTATATGAACAATTTTTGAATATTTTAAATAATATTAATTTCGCTATAAAAACAAAAAGCATTAACCTAAAACAATCTAATTATACTTTAGAAAGCTAAACATTTTGTTTTCAGATTAGATATTTTATAATTTCAACTGGGAGGAAATAAGAAAAGTTTATATGACTGTTTCAGCACTTCATTATTCCTTTATACTTTTATTAGATGGCAAATTTGGAAGATAGCAAGGAGTTTTATATAAGGCTTTGTCAGGTTTGTTAAATTAACCGTGGGGAGAAGATGTTTGAATAACATTTTGCACAACGAAAAAGTTTTTAACTTACTTTCTCTTGAATACATGCTTCTGCGTGATTACCCAGCCCTATACTTTAACATAAATTTGAACAGCTATAATGCCGTATATTTTGAACAGTAATATGTATTATATATTATATGTAAGATATTTTATACTTTTAGACCTTAAAAAATAATTTTTGAATATTTTAAAATAAATTTTAGGTCAATATTAAACTTAAAACTATATACTCAGTTTGAAAAAATATATTCATCTGTACAAGAAAAAAAGATCATTTTTAGGTATACAATAATTTAAATTTATACTGGAAATTGATTTTAGATAAAATTTATTAAATTCTACTTTTATTCCTCCTTATTTTCTAATAGCATATCAATTAATGAGTCTTAATGAAACTACTATATACATCTTCATTTTTTTTCAAGGATATATCGACTTCAAGTTCTTGGAAGAGTGTTTTGGTATCAAAATAATGCTTGTCGAGCAACAAGCAGCCGTGCAATATACAGGGGGACTTCAGGTACTGTTAGGAATCAATAAAACATTTTACATATTATTTTGCAAGACAGGCAACTGACATTGAGAAACCTAAAGAAACGCAGTTGTTATATCACGCTATTTATGACATGTTAAAAAAACTTTTGGAGAGAAAAAATCTATCGGCAAGAACGATATCCTAAAAGCGAACTAATAGTGATTTTAAAGCTGTTATTAATTCCTCCTATGAAAACTAATCAAATAATTACGACGACGAAACACCAAAACCAGTTGTTCGATGATTAATATTGCTACGATTTTCGGTCTTCATTTTCTCTCAACACGAATTTAGGTTAGGCTTTTTCTTTTTTATTTTTCATTAGATTGAAATGAAGTCCACAATATATTTTTCATACTTTTAGCTTCATTTATGGTTCCTTTTCAATCGGAAAAAAGAACCGTTTTTGAGTTATTTTCTTAAAACTTTCAAGACTTTTAATCTTCACAATTAAAATTACATTATTTTGTCACAAACCACTATTTTATCTTATACCTTATATACTGAAGCTTATTTGCATATATTTGTATAAACTGTAGAGTAATTATTAACTCTAAAGCCTATTACACCGTGATGTTCGTCTACAAAACTGGTACCTTTACTACCTACAAAACGTGATCTTAGAAATTATATTCTCGAGCACCAAATTACGCAACGAACCATATGTACATCATATTACCGAACTAGACTATCTGTTTCATTATTTTTCAGATTACATTTAAATTTCAGTATTACAAAAAAATTTATTTGCTTCATATTATGATATTTACGATATAGAAATCATTTACACCTTTTTATGAAATTGCCTTCATTTATTAGCATTATGTGGTACATATTTAGCGAATTTTTAAAAACTATTGCTTAATTAGCCAATGCATTTTGTTTAACAATATATCATTCAAGCTATTTTTCTTATTTTCCATTTTAACTTCCATAAGGTGCAAATTATATTTCAGCATTGACTGATGCATGTTTTGCGAATTTTTTATAAACAATATTTTTTTTCAACACAGTTTGCTTAACATTGTATCATTTAATCTTTCTATTTTTTCTTTTGCGTTCCGCTCTCCATATGCGTGCAAAATACATTGATTAAGAATTGGAAATCTACTTACATTGTTTCTATTCATATTTTGCTGATTATTAATCTTTAAAGGCATATAAACTGATTTCATGTAAGATTATCTTAACAGTGGTCACATGTCTTTAGTGCTACTAGTCAGTGTAAGTGAACTAAATTTAAAGCTGAAATGCCAAAGCTTGCTGATATCAAAATACCTTATTGTGTAGGCTCTAATTCGATATCTTGAATTGAACTACATGGATTTTGAGATGCTTCGCAGGTTGGATATGCTAACGTTGTTCATTTTCATATGGCAGACAAATTAAACAATATATAAACTTTTCTTATATACACTAAATATCACGTTTTACCATTAAAAACTATAAATTGCAAGGCTTGAGCTTTTTACAGCAGTTTTACTAACAGTTCTATTGGCATTCGTTAAAAAAAATTATGCACATTCAGGAAATTTTACCCATTTCATCTTGGCACCACGTTCCTACCTAGCATAATCTACCAGATTGTGCCAGTCATGGTCAAATTGTTTAGCAACATTTGGATACTTCTATTACGATTAGACCCACAATTCTGATCTCAAAATCGAGATCTCTGGCCAACACAGCTTGCCTGCTCATCAAACTAATCTAGAAATATCTAAGGAAGAAAAACAAACAGCTTTAAATGTTTCGCTTTCTTCTGCTAATTTTATTATTTTGCTAAACCGATTTCCTTCAATCCTTAAGATACAAAGAATTCTTACATGCCCCCTTCAATTTATTTCAGGGCTAGTAGAGGCCATCATAAAACCTTTCAAGAGCCATTTTATCATATCTTAGGAAATAAAATACTGGCTTAGGAAGAATTCTATATATTAATAACCCAAACATAATATCCCTTAAATTCATGCCCTTTATGTGTAATTAATGCCGATCCAAATGACTTTCAGAATGTTACTCGGGGTCATTTTTTGGTTCAAAAACATTTATATAGTTCTGAACTCTATACCTTTAAATAGGCTAAATCGTTAGCAGCTCATCCAGCGTCTACAGGATCATTTTTGGAAATTATGGTTTAAAGAATATATCAATTCTCTCCAAGAGAGGCACAAATGGACTCAGCCATCATCTCCAATTAATGAAAGTACTAGCATCTTAATTAAAAATGAGCAAAATCAACTCCTTCGGTGGAAGATAGGCAGAATACTTAAACAGCATCCAGGTCAAGATGACGTGGTTTGAGTGATTATGCTTATAAAGAACCCACAGTGTTAAGACTTCCTGTGGTCAAAAATTGCCCATTATTTGGCAACTAAACTCTGTTTTTTTTTTGCAACAAAACATTATTATTATTTCTTGTTTTCCCTTTTAAATTATAATAGACTAACTATTTTTTTTTAAATTTTGTTTTTATTTATTTTAAGAGGTTTAAAACGTTTGTTATTGATGAGTTGAATATTTAGGAATTTTGGGTTATTTTATGTTAATTAAATACTTAAATAATTTACTTGTGTGACATAATAATGTAGTTTAAAATTATATATATTTAATCTTCCACATATTTTTCTCTGATTCTCTTTAATCATTTTCATCTCCTGCATACTACTAGTACTGCCGATCTAAAGGAGACTGGCCACTCAGAGTAGAATAATGTATCGGTACGTATTTAATTTAGCATTCTAACAAAATATCCAATAAGTTTTCTAAAAACAATTCCTGTAAATTTTAAAATCAGGGTAGCAATAAAGTAAAGAAACAGGGGACTCTGCCGACACCAGCAAGAAGGTAACCTAGGAAAAAATTGTGCCATATTGACCCTACAGAAAGGAAAGCGATTTGTGCAAGTTTTCCTTTTTTACTTTTCACTTCATTAAAATATAGTTCACCATATATTTTTTATATCTTCTACTTCACATATAAAAAAGTGACACTTAAGCCATATATGTGTTATTTTTTTTTTGTGAAAATATATAAAATCGTTTGTTTTCATCGGATTTAAATAAATATTGAAATTGTGGCAAAATTAAACTAAAAGTAAGTAAATTAACCAATTGTGGAAAGATAGCAAATGGAACAAACAAAAATATATTTGGACAAATCAAAATATTCCAGAGAAGTTTTTACCTGCTAATATATGCACTTAAGCCCAAAAAAATATTTGGTATGCCTTATAAACTGATTTTTATTTTTATGTACTCTTAAGTGAGTAGCAGACGATTATAGATCTTTAAAGAAGTAATAGATGGACCCTTTCTTACCTATGCTAATGAAAATGGGGGAATGTATGGCTTGTCTATATTTCTAGTTAGGTTACAATTTACATGGTCGCACATTTTAAATTTATTTATCCACGTATGATACGCCTTCACTTATATAAAAATTAAAAACAGTAGATCTTTAATTTTCTACACATATTTGCTTATAAGAATATCTAAGTTTTAAACCAAAATCTTGATTTTGAATGTATTTCGGTATAGTAGGACGTAATTCAATTTGTATTCCAGTATCGATTAGTTCTCTAGATCCTGGTTTAATGGAACGATTTTGGCAGCTATATATGTCAAATTCATCTGTTCCAAGGGTAAGTTTCTTTGATTCAATAGCATCAGGATGTTGTTTTGTATATTTTATCCAAAATTAAAAATAAATTATATACATTTTTACTTCTTTCGTTACGTTTTGGTAAGTATCAGGGCAGTATTCAGTGTTTTGTTCTTTCAGAACTCTTCAGAAAGGCTAGGAAGCCTGTTACACTTAAATTATTTACAGTTTACTATATTTGCTATAAATTTGTTTTAAAAAAATTATATTTTTAAAATTTTATTTTGTAGACTAATAGGATCAAAATTACTCCTTCTTTTTTTTTTCTCCTCCTCCTCCCCTTTCTTGTTCTTCGTAATTATTAAAAAAGGTGAATATATATTTTTTCCCTAATCTTTGAATAATTGTTCAAATGTTTATTGTTTATTACAATTTTTAATAGAACCCCAGGTTAATGTGAATGCATATTTATAATGTCAATCACGAATGGTCAACTGAAAAGATTAAAGTGGATATTTTAGAAATGTTTAAAAGACTCGAAATATTTTATAAGGTACGATATAGTAATTAAGTAGGCGATGGAAACAGTAAGACTTATAAAGAAATTGTTGACTCAAAGTCGTATGAAAATTTAGTTTTAAAAAAAAAATGCATAGATCACGTGCCAACGTGAATGGGTATGTAGTTAAGCAAAGAAAAAATCCTGGCATAAGTGGCAAAGGGAAGTTGACAGCCAAGTTTACAGATCAGTTAACAATTTATTACGAACTTACAATTAGAGGGAGTATAAGTACATCAACTGAAACAATAAAAGCTGCAGCATGGGCAATTTATTACCATAAAATACGACAAGTACTCGTTCGGCGAAGATATCTGGTCAGAAACTTCGGATTCTTATAAACATAAAAATGCTATTCCTGTAGAAAGGCAAAAAGTAATTTTATCGGTATATAATAGATTAGCTGATGTTGATTTATAAGAACGCTCTTTACAGGATGCACTCAGAGTAACAACGAAAGCCCAAACTCTGTCATTTGGTTTATGGCTCCAAAAGTGCATTAGAGTGGTGCGAAAATTGTTGAAATAGCTTCTTATATTGCAGCTAGTATATTTAGGGGCGGATATACCGGTGTATTAAAAATTATGTAATTAATTAAACTTTTTTTTCTCGAAACTTCATTTTTTAAAATAGTGGACAAGATATTTCAAGCTGTACTCAACCGATTTCAATAAAATTTTAACCATGGATTTTTATATTATCTAAGATTTTTTTTTGAATATATGGCCTCTTAATTTTTCTTATAAATTTTTTAATCTCAAAATTCCGATAAAAATCAGATTTTTTAAAACCAGCTGTTATTTTTTGTGATACATCTTATTTATTAATTTTCTATAATAGAAAATTTTTCAGAAGGTAGGGAAAAAATCATCATCAAGGAATACAAGCACGAGTCCTACTTGATAGCCTATATGTACGTTATTTCTTCTTATTTTTTTTTATAAATTATTCACAAAAGTACTATGTATACGTGCAAAATATTTTTTTTATATAAATTTAATAGCTGCATCAAAAAAAATATTCAACTAGAAATTAAAAATTGACAAGTAATCACTCAGAAGTTGACCAACATTAAATTCTGAGTTTATTTTTTAATTTTGACTTAATTCGCTTCTGCTTTTGGACATTTTCGGCTGAAGGAAAAATTAACAAGTATATGAAAATAGAAAAAATAACATAAACAACTAATGCCCAATGAAAATATATTATATAATAATCAAGTACTTAAAAAAATTATCAAACAACCAGAATTGACAAGCAGGTAAGATTATCAATGGTGAGTGTTAATTTAGTGGAAATTCTTAGTATTAGTTGTTAATTTAAGTTCGTAGTAATTACTTTTAAACTTCGACTTTAAGAAAACTATTTTTATGAAACTATGATGACAAAATAGTTCTTTTAAATAATGTGTTTCTATGTAATGTCTTATAATTTTTAGTGATTTAAATAATTTTTTCTTAAAATTTGGCCATAATTTACTTATTTATTATACAAAATGGAACAAAATAAACGGATATTACGAATTATGTTGTTATTGAAAAAACGAACTAATATGAAGTCAACCCGTCCTGCATTACAAAACTGTATTAGATACACTAAAATCATAAATAAAAACGTAGGAGTATTTAAAATATATTGATGATCTAATAATTAGGAGCAAAGAAGTTTGAATACAAATATCTAACACTGATTTTGTCGCATCACTCTCCGCTAATATATGGGCTTGGGGGTATTTAGCATAAAGTTTTAAACTACATTTCCAAATGATAATTTTTTTCTATATATAGAAAAAATTATAAATCTTTATTTCTTTGCTTTCATTTTTAATTAAAATGAAGTTGTATTGTTATGGGATTTAAGGTATACGAATATCAAACGTTTCCGATTAATATTTTGCACTTTCATAGTGAAAAGAAACCATAAACGGCATTTATGTGCTTAAAAAACTTCGAATGGAAAAAAATTGCTACCAATATGTAAAACAGGTCATGAAATAAAGTAAAACTAGAAAACACAGTTAGTTCTAATTATTTATCCCATTCAGGTTCCAAATAAATTTCCGGAAGAAGTTTTTACTTTACGATTAACAAATTATTTTCAAAACGGTTTTCTATATATTTTAGGAAAAGAAGATGAGTTAACGTCTATTTTAGATTTAATTTTTATATTTTTTCGTTAAGAAGATATTTCGACTTTGATAGTTTTTTACCCAAATTTTACTATCCTTTCTATTTTTACAATAAGGTATTGGCCTAGTATTTGAAAGTCTCTAAAACGTGTATTTTAAAATTTTGAAAAGATAAACCAGATGCAGAGTGACATAGTCATTCTTTATATGTTACGTTACTGTATTTCAAAATGCATTTAAGTAATAGACTGAAGTTTTATCATATTTTACTGTGGACTGAAACGATGTAGTACTTTTCTAGTCAATGGTGCTAATGAATAGTATGAAAGGCAGATCATTTATTTAAAACAATTCTTGAGATTACAGTGGATTTTGGAATTTATCATAAAAAATTGATTATTTGGCCGAATAATGTATGAAAAATATCTCTTAATTGAAAATAATCTTATTAGCAGAGGTATTTCAGTATAAAATAGGATGTTGGTAGTATATAAACAACTGGTTGGGTCATTATAATATGGTCGATGCAATTAAAAGAAAGATATCATTATATTAACGACAAACATTACGTTATAGATTAGTTTCTTTGGGCAGGTTCTAAACAAGGAATGAACTTGTTTACGACTTGTGGATGTTTGTAGTACTAGTATGTAAATTAAATATTTTTCAACAAAATTTGTTGAAAAATGTTTTTATATGTATGTATTTATTACATTGCATATTTTTATATAACTTTATAATAAAATGATTCCTAATTTTAACTTGTTAAATCTGACCATTAAAAAACTTAAAAATAGCTGTGGTTACATAGTGAAGAGAGGCTGTGATGGAAAAAAATATTTAAAAATTTGTTGGAAAAAAATTACCTATTTTGTATTTATTATCTATCGTTTCCCAAAAAAATAAACAAAACAAATACGTTAAAATTAATTAACTTTAATTAAAATAAGAAATCAGTTTACAAGGTGGGAGATTTAACTAGAGAAATTCCGGAAACTCAAGCGCAAGCTATTTTACACAAAACTTCAAAAAAACATCAGTTTAGATTTTTATTCGGGCACATTTTCGATATATTGTTTTGAAGATTAAATCGCTTCACTTTTTTTGAATGAACCACTCTGTATTGTCGTACTTCATTTGAAAGACCTTACAGAAAACCATTCGTCGTACATTTTCTTATTTGATTTAAAAAAAAACTAATTATAATTCAATCAAGATAATTTATTTAAAGAATATTAAATGGTACATCTATAGTTTTTTAAACTAATATTTTTTTTCCATTTTTTTCGTTTAAAGAATTAGTTACCATCATCATACGCTTGGTCCAAAATATCACAGGTCTATTTCTATTTCACCGAATCGCATAAATTAAGTCATATTCTATAAGTTAGAAAAACAGTTATTAACTCGATATTTTTAGAAGAACCTATGTATGATATAACGACTTTATTCAGGAAGATTTAATTCAAGTTCTATTTTTTATACAGATTCCGCTAGATTTACCTGACGATAAGATATGATTTCAAGAGGAAGAATCACCACATCATCATCAATACTCCGACAAAATTTTTTCCAATAAACAGATAAAAGAAGATTGCCTGAATTCAACTATTTCACTTTTTTATGGTTCGATTTAAGTCAATAGTTTTTCCAAGCAAGCTGGTTAATGTGGACGATTTTAAGAAATACCCGTTTTTTTCATCTCTACATTCCTGGCCTTGATCTGGTCATGCACACGTGTCCTTGACTTTGACTCTGAAAGTCGACATGTGTGTCTTTAAGAGACATTATGTGCTCACTGGGGTGCAATCTTCACCTTAATCAAGGTCATCTAAGTAAATCTGTATTGGGTAGAATGAAAGATGGGTTTTTTAGTAAGCCGATAACAGCTTTATCGAGCCAGAGCGAAGGTTTATTATGTAAAGTTCGTTAATAATAAACTTTAAAAAAGCAAACGATATCAAAAAAGCTGATATCGAAAAAGATTTTCATTACGGAAATTTAAGAAAAAATTGTTGAACTGGGTAGTTTAATATTAAGAGAGATTGATACTCTGAGAAGTGAATTACATAATATTTATTCAAATATAATAAATAAAGTAGCATATATAGTAGCAATAATAAATGTTATGTAATTCTCAATTCAACCAAAAATCTACTTTGGGAGCATGAAGATACAGATATTACAACACGGACACAAAATTTGGTGAGTATACTCATTGTGTTTAAATAATTTTCAAGTTAGGACAATACGTCATCTAGAACACTTTTGTTTAATTATTATTGTTTGTGGAATGATGTTCAATATGTAACATTGATAAATAAAGCTAGTCTTGTAATTTTGTTAGAGTAAAAAATATATGTTCATTACTGGATTCTCTCAACCTTTTTAGAAATTATAAATATAACACAGATAAATGGCAAAATTATCGATGGAAATTTGTTTTTTCCCTAGACACTCCAATTGTCTTTGGTATTTTTATATAATGTAACTATCCCATCATCGATATATTCTTTAAGTGATTGAATAGTCTTAATTATTCTATTGTGAATGTTACCTTCAATATGAGTATTGGCTGTATCTTTAATAATCGATATAAAATCTTTCACAGCTTTCTGCGTATGTTGAATACACTGGGCAAGGTTAGTATTAAGATAATTATGAGGAAAGAAGAATGCCAGGATTAAAATTATAAGCGAAGTTTTGTAAGAAAAACTCTAGTCTGCCAAATCCTCCAGTTACCCCAAAGTTAAAGAAGCTCCTTTCCCTACCCAAAAACAAAAACAGTCGATAAAAAAGACATTTTAGTTGACCTTTTAAAGCAAGGCGGAAGTTAAAAAGAAGTTTATATTTAAGCGTTACCTAATTTCCTACAAATGTACCCACAACAAGAGCCCTTATCTATTAATGTGAAAATAAATTCTGGCTCTGAAGTACCCACACTACCAACACCTTTTACGAATTATTTGTAATTCTTTCACTTTATTTTTTCTAACATCCATAAAAATACTCCATGTTCTGTCATAATCAGCTGATGTGTTCGGAAGTAGTCGTTGTTCATTAAGCCATTTCTTCAGATTTGCCAGTGTTTTGTTTTCAAAAGAATGTTTTAGTGAAAAATGTAATTAATTTTGAAAGAGTTTTGGATTATTTTTGTTGTTTAGTCTCTTTAAATAGCTTGATACAGAGTACCTTGAAACAGCAGGCTTTATCGTATATTTTTTATTAACAGGTGTCTATTATAAACGTACTATTGGTCGTGGTCTTTGGCTAATGTTTGACCAAACTTTCTTCTCGTGTCATATTAGTATTGTAGCTCTCTTGTCTAATTTTATTATGGTAAATTTTAATTTCTATATATCTTATTAATTTTAAGAGATTGTAGAAGGTGAAGTTATTTAACTTTCTGATATACTATAAGGTGGGTATAAAAGAAATTTTTTGTTTTATTTTAAACCCATTAAGAAATTTCAGTTTTTAACTTTGACATCAAGTATAATCTCAATTCGAGAGTACCAACCTTCTAGTATGCCATTTAAATTTTTGTGTATGTAATAATTTTCAACAATTGTTGCTAATAAATTGTTTATTGTTCTTTCTGACTTTTATTTTACACACACACACACACACACACACACACTGTTTCTTCCTAACCCTACATTTTCTAAATTTAGATTGGTACACCCCTTAGCATTCATTACTACCAATAATGTGTAGGGGATGCAAATTTAAAAATAATGTCTTTTACACGATTCTAAACTCTATTGTGTAGGAATAAAGTTGGAATTGTTAACCACAAGTTCGTTATTTAAATTACAAATTGTAAAGTAAGAGTAATTCATCACGGTATTAAGATACCACAAATCAATCAAAAAGCGGTTTAAGCGATATTATAAAATCAAAGAAGCATCTATTGTGTCTTTATCCTCAAAGAACCAAATCGGTATAAAGATATTTTCAGTGTAGTGCAGACATTTGCACATATCATACAACCACACATGTTTCGATACTTGTGTCTAACCTATTATGCAATGATTTGGACAAAACCATAAATTTATATAATCTAAATCCCAATATTTGCTCGACATAACATCTTTATATATTGCCATCTTATGTATCATTTTAAAGTTGGCAATAAAATAAATTTAAATGTAAAGGATTTTTATTTTTATTGTCTAAGCTTCGCCGCTGTCCCATGCATGCGTTTTTATCGAACATTTTCTGTTACACGTGTTACATATACTGATTTTGGTGTGTAATGAAAGTTTAAATAGTTTTCTGTATGATATCTATCAGACACAAGGTCCGTGCCATAAAGTATCTACAACAACATTGTATAGATTAGGAAGTTCAGGTTTTGTAGACTGAAAATTTAATACTTTGTTTCTCAACTAGAACTAAAATCAAAGTTATTTTGTCGCCCTGAATCCATCCTGATTCTGAGTTTTCTGTGTACTCGCTTTTCTCTAGGAGTAAAGTTGAAAGCTAGTTTCTAACGATGTCGCGGTAGGCTTTCAACCTAGCTACTGATGCAGTGGTGCCCTGAATAACCCACTCCTACTCTCCAGTATTGGGGTTAGCTCGGTATTTTTGCTCACTGTTGCGGCTACTAGTCTTCAATTAAACTCTGGCGATTTTACTTTAGTTTTATTTAGTTTTTTTTTATTGAATCTCTTTTCACATAATTGTAAGGTTTTGTCTTTTAAAAACTAGCATAGTAATTTGACGCCCAACGTGGTGGACCAAAAGATGGTTAAAAGTGCTATAAGCATTGTGGGTTTAAGTAACTCCATCAAACCAAGTTCATTTTTTTATACGTTTACTGACTTCCTTACTTTTGTGATTTTATTTGATTGATATCTTGCCTATTATTTTAATTTATATTGCCTGTTTCATTTTTAATAATTTTTGTTTACCTTTAAGTATTAATTATTTATTTTCGTTCGAATATATTTTCGTTTTATTGATTTTTATCACTTTAAGTTAAAGACGGATGACCAGCTGCGAGTTAGTTACCTTAAAAAGGATATACCTGCTCATGATTTAAAAATTTGCGATATACCTACTGATGAATTCACTTCACTAGATAACATGTGTGCGTCCTTGCGTCCATTAATTTAAAAAGAGAAGAAGAACTTATCCTTAAACTACTATTCTTACAACTTTGATTTTAATGAAGAAATACAACACGTCCAGGATTCCTCAAGAAACAATACATTCCATCCGGACTGTTTCAGGAAAAAAAAACCAAAAAAGTTTGAGAGATCTCAGACTCATCTTGTTCATCTTTTAAATTAAGTTGACCGCATCCCTGTTGAATAATTAACTCCGCAAGATGCTGAGATGAGAGCGAAATTAATCGTGAAGATTCCATCAGCGTCGGATAGTTTGGAGTCAATGTGTAAACAAGATCCCATTTTGAATGAAATGTTGGATTATGATGAAACTTCAGAATAAGAGACAGCTTCTGCTGAAGATTAAGATCACCCAACCTTTTCTACATCTCGCGTAGTGAACACATCAGTAAAAGCTCAAAGTATTGAAAAGTGGGGTGTTAAGTTCATCGGTGAACAGAAGACTTCATCTGTTTATAATACCCTAGAGAGAGTTACAGAGCTGAAATTTGCAAGCAATGACACCGATAAAGAGCTGTTTAACTCAGCGATAAATCTTTTTGGTGGAAAAGCATTAAATCGTACTAAAGTGCACGATTGGAACAGTCTATCACAATTATTGTGCACATATTTTGAGCCTTCAGACTATCGCTCTCGATTGTATTCAAAGAGATTTTGGATAGCACTCAAAACACCTCTCGTCGTTTTGGATCAATGACCGATGGCATTATTTTGGAAATTATATCATGAGACTTAGCACCGTCCTACACTACTCAACTTCGGTTCATCAATTGACTGGAAGAGTTGGAAGAGGCTTGTCTGAAACTAGAGATCAAGAAATACAGAGTGAAATATTACGTCCCATCATCTGGAACCAGATTTTGCATTTGTTGCTGAATCAGAAGAGAATCTGTTGTTAGTGAAGCCAGACTCAAAGATCAACTCACATTTACTAGTCGAAGAGAGGCCACCTGTTGGAATTATCAGAAAACTGGCCAGCATATTAGAGAATGTCCCAGCTCAAGGAAAACTTATTGCTCTCTTTGTGGCACGCCTAAAGTTACAGTGGATCATGCCCAAAGTGCGCTAATTCCGAAAACGTGTCCTGGGAGGATCTATAAAAGATCGTGAAATATCTCCCGGCCTTCCTTCTAAAACGACCGATGACTCAACTTTTGTACAAAAATATTATTAGAATACATTATTCGCCATGCGCAAGGAGACCAATGTCCATATGTGGAAGTGTTAGTCCTAGGTATAACTATTAGAGGATTATTGGATTCCTGAGCTACTCGCACGATTGTTTGACTGCCTGGATATGAAACGCTACAACGATTTGGTCAAGGATTGATTAAGAAATCAATGAATTGTACAGTTGCCAACGGACAGAGCTGAACCTATATTGGTTATATGCAAGTTTCTTTAATTTAATGGATAAAACCCTCATTATTGACTTTCTAGTTCTTCCGGAAATTCCTCACATACTGCTCTTAGACATTAGTTTTTGGAAACAATGCAGGTTGTCACAGACTTTTAGCATTTTGCAGTTAAGCCGAGTCCTACGTATCTGAAAAACATTCAGTATAAATCTACGCTTTCTAATGAACAACCTAACTGGACAGCTTGATTAAAGAAAATTTGGATAAAGTGGATTATGGCATTGGATACTATAAAGTAGCCTCGCACGTAATTGAAGTGGAACTCATGTCAATTAAACAAAGATACTACCCCATATTTCTATTCAAATAAAGGATTATCGACAAAAAGCTAAAAAAAAGTTGCAAGATGGGGTCATTAAACCTTCTAAGAGTGCTTGGTTTAGGCCAGTGGGCCTAGTGTGCAGAAAGGATGACAGCTTTAGATTTTGCGTGAACTTCAGGAAATTTAATGAAGTTACTAAGAAAGACGCTTATCTGGACCGTTCCCTTAGGCGATACCACACTGCATTCATCGTCCCAAAAAGAGGATTTTATCATTTAACCTGTATGCCGTTTGACTTGTCTAATATCCCAGCTACTTGGCAGCGTATAGTGGGTACTGTTCTCGGCGCTGACCTCGAACCTTCAGTGATGGTTCACCTGGACGACATCATCCTAATTTCCCACAATTTTAGCGGACACCTGCGACTTTCGAACTTAATTCTAGATACGCTATTTAAGACAGGTTTGGTTATTTCCTTAGATAAATGAAAGTTTTACCGACCTGAGTTAAGACATTTGGGCTACGTATTTGATAAACAAAAACTTCAATCAGGTCCAGGAAAAGTAGAAGCCATCTTGAATATACTTCCTCCTTGCAAAGTTCAGTAAATATGACGATTTCTAGGTACAACGTCATGGTGCAGCCGTTTTGTACCCAATTTCTCATCCACATAGCTTCACTCACCAAATTAACCAAAAAGAGCCTTACATGGTGGTTCAGGTAAAGTCTAATGTCGGTTATATCCGCCATAATAATCGGTGTGGATTTTTCTGTTACATAATTTACTGTCTTGGAACCCGATTATCAAGTACCGTGTCTTCGCCAGATGCCAACATTAAATATGAAGTTTGGCGCAATGCTCATATGGAAGATGAAATTTGGTGCATTACCGGCAGTTCGTAATGATCCTACATACGAAAAAATATTTTAAATTTTCATCTATCGTTAGATACAATATGACGGATCATCCATTCGATCAATTGTTAAGACGACATGTGCCTCAACGATGTAATAATTCCTTTAAGTTAAAAATATCTTCATCGAAACCCATAAGGAATTTTGAGGTAGTTGTCTTGAGAATTCACCGCTTGTGCTGTTCAAAATACCTTGGTTGTTTTAGTTGAGGTCCCACCTTCAAGTAATAACAGGTCTTTTTGAGACATTCCATAGGACAAAATTGTTTTCAGTGATTTTATGATACCTGGTTTTCAAACCACGGTAACTTGCTCGCCCCTCATGTCATAACAAATTTCATCAAATATAAAGGCAAGTGAATTGTTGCATAAGTAACACATTTTGTTGATCTCTTCCGAAATAAATAGTAATGGAATACTAAATTCATCAAAGTTGCAAAATGTTGGGGAATCGTAAGGATTATACGTGTGCTCCAGTAAACCATGTTTGTAATTGTTTAAAATTCAGTCTTCCACATTGTTGCTAGTGGTCATTATTTTCTAGATTATCGTATATTCATTTCTAGAAATTCTAACAAATTGTAGTATATGGCTGACAGGCACTGACGATGATAACAACAACAATGACGACGTATTTTTTCATGAATGTTGCCCTACTATTTTCTCTCTTCTTATGCAGTTTCATGATTTTTTTTTCGTAAACTTTATATACAGTAGATCATATTATAGAAAACCATAATTATTGCAATTTTTTTAATACAAATTTTAGGTATATCTTCTTTCACTTTCATAATAGCTACTAGGGAAGCCGATTCGTATTTTTGACCACTGTTTAATACCATATACCTATATTATTTTCTTTTCTAAAGTTAAAAATATAGCCGAATTTTATTATACACTTTAGAGCATTATTATTCCTCATCAGCATTATGCTTTTTCCATCAGTCTATATTAATATGCATCAGATGGCATTTTGATTGTTACAGAACTCATATTACTATTTTCCTTGCAGGTGAAACAATTGTTACTTTAGGTAATGTTAAAAATTGAGTTCTACTTACAGAATCTCAAAAGTACTAATCCGTATTACCGTGACACATCTAATTCGATTGGTGGATAAAAATCTGAGTTGAATTTGCTCGAATGTCTGCTACCGAAAAAAAATACTATTATATTGCTGCCAGAAGAAAAAAATTAAAACACAATTAATTTTAGGTATATTGTGTGTTTTTATGCGGTTTCGGTACAGGTGGTGATTTTTTGGGGTTGATCACTTTTTCTTTCAGGGCAGTACCTAGAGTGGCATGCCGAAAATTAGGGTGGCTCTATATTTAAAGCGCTACCTGTTTTTAGATCCGTCGGTAAGGCGATGATGTTGGCGAAAACAGGAGAAACGATTTTCAAAAATAATACATCAAAATACCAAAAACAATTAAAATTTATATTTAAACAATATGTGAAAATGATTTTGATATATAAATAAAATATGTACCTGTAGTAACTAATGGCTATTTGCTATGGAATAAATTATAAAAAAAAAGAAATGAAACGATGAATGAAACTATGGTAAGTATGACGTCATGCGCGTAAAACGGAATTTCAATTAAATTTTCTCTATCTTTGTATTTTGTACTATTAAATTATCAAATAGACCGATTAATGAAAAAATTAGCTTTATTTAAAACTAATTACAAGTGATGGGCTGCTAATGTGTGAAATGGTGTTCTAATTTACCTTGTTTATACGTATACTTTCGGTTTACAACATATTTTATATTAAATTAAACATAGACTGCCCTGTAATTGCGCACAGAAAGTCTTATTATTTACCAGTCATTGGCGAAAAATTAAATTATACGAGTATGTGATAACTTAATTTATAATGATGTTCTAATATCTAAAAGGCAGTTTTATTACTGAGTTCAAGCACTTTCAGCAAGCTGGATAACCGGTGGTCTCTATGGCTGCAGTTGTGTGTTATATATCCGGTTCTGGTTTTCTCTTAGGGTGTACCAAGTATTAAAAAGCAGGAAGGAGCTGTATTATTTATATATATATATATATATATATATATATATATATATATATATATATATACAATATTAAAAAGCAGGAACGAGCAGTAACACAAGATATCTGCTGTTCTACCAGCTCAAAGTGGGCAGTCCAATAAAAATTTTTATTAATAGTAACAGCCCACCAGTTCTTGGAATTCCTATAATTCTGGGAACGAGAAATATTCATTTATTGTCTTTGAATTTTTAATATTTACGTGCGGCTGCCACAGCTATTTTAGCTGCTTTCGTCACATTTTTGTCAATCATTTTAGCCTCACCTGTTTTTAACAAATTAGCTCGAATTGTTTTTCTTAGTTACAGAAAAAACTTTACGTCTCATGCCACTTTTATTAACACTTTTCCTTTAGCACACCTTTTACAACGAACAGCCGAGTTTTATCAGTTATGGCTGTTTTCTTTTCTTTTCAAGACACACTTATACCCAAACGTTGTTTTGCTTTCATCATTATATTGGCCACTAATAACCCAGCTTCTCTTTCTCTTACACTGGCATCTTTAGACCTAACTCTATTCCAAACACTTTATTCCAGCTCGTTACCGGCCTTGTACAGCTGTTTAAATTTTCTGGATGATTTAATTAAGCTTTTTTATGTTATTTGTATGAGACATTGAGAGGATTAATTTCTTGACATCCCACGATACACGTTTCATCACTATGACTCCGGATTTATTATATTAATAACCGGGAAGATATAACCTCAACTCTAATCTATTATTTACAATGCCTTTCACAGTCTTGCGTCCGCTTCGGTTGACGGACGACGTCTAGTTGATTGCAGTGCTCTGCAGTTCTTTTCTTTTAACGCATGTTGTCAAATTTAAACATAATCTTTCTATTGAAAACCTCTATGAAAAGTGAGACTTGAAGAAGGAAGCACGTTATCTAAGAAACACGACCCTTCGCTTCCATCATATATTTGTGAGCTCATAAGAGGACTATTGCATTCGAAAGAAACAGTAGTTGTGATTTCACTGCTCACCCATCTTTTGAGGGTACTATTCGGAAATATTTATATTTATTTAAAATAATTGTATCAGCCAAAATAATAACTTTTATGGGAAATATTATCACCCTTCAAAAATCATGATTAATATGTTTTTAGTGACGGATTTAATATTGTGGAACTAATCGACGTAAAACCAAACTCTTTGTTTATAATTGAATATATTGTGTGTGAGAAAAATGATATTATCAGATGATATCTCAGTAAGGCTCATCATTAAAATATCGAGACATTTTATTTGCCGCAAACTTATTCCAATGTTCCGGAAAAATTTATGCGTAATACCAATATGATTATTATATTTAAGTGATAAATTTATACTACATAAATTCTGATCAGGTTTCACCAGACGTCACATCAAAAATTTAATGAATTGTATTCCAAATCTTGGAATTATAAGTATGATTTTTTAGTGGTTGAGAAGAACAATGATCTAAATTGTGGAAAATATCGTAATGGATTAAATAGCTATATATTTTTATAATAATAAGAATAGAGTATCACTTGAGTTTTGAGCATTGTTATGGAAACATAATGGTTGAAGCCACATATATAAGACAAAAATTTAAACAGATAAATGACAATCAAAGACAATTGAAGTAAATTGAAATTGGAAAAAATTTATGAAGGGATCTCAAAACCCATCTATATCTAATGTGATATAGCAGAAAAGTAGCTGTGTGTCACAAGCTACTCAAATAAATCTCAAGTTCGGACCACTATTACTGCTACTACTAAATCATGAAAGCTCTTAGAAGCGTTCACTTTAAGTGATCCATCACAATTTTTTGAAACATCTACACTTATTGCACAACAACAAAAACCAAAACAAAACTTTAACTAATACACCAGATGCTGAAACAGTGGAATATTTATATAACGCATCACCTCAGCGAATCAAAGATACAAATTTCTAGGTATAAAACAGGCTAAAAGAATTGCTTATAACACTGTCAAGGTCGAATTGACAAATGAATTTGTTAGAAGGGCAAGGCGTGTATTACGAACTGACTTAACTAGTAGAAATTTATTTAAGGCTCTCAACATATACGCATGCTCTCCACTTACGTACTCTTTTCGAACTGTGAAATGAAGCAGAACGGACATCGAAAACCTGCAAAGAAAAATAAGAACACTTCTAACAAAAGCACACAAACACCATCCTCGTAGTTATATTGAACGTACAATGCTTCCAAGACATCAAGAAGGAAGAGGATTGGTGGATATTGGTAAGCAGTTCGACCAACAAATAATAAACTTCATATTTCCACAGGTCAGCGGACTCTTCCACACTACATCGAGCAATACGCGAGGCAGACGATTCAACGCCGCTACAGCTGAGGGAACAGAATATTGCATTTCACCATCAAACAGATGAAGAAAAGTTACAAGTCTGGCTACGAAAGCCACTTCATGGGTGGCATCCAAATGAGATCAATCAGAACAATGTCGACAACTCAGCGTCGAACTACTGGTTGATTTAAAGAAAGATGTCTCCGGAAACGGAGGGCTTTGTGTTAGCTATCCAAGATCAGATTATTCCGACGAAAATCTATCGGAAGTTCTTCATCAGAGATCCCTCAATAGATAGCGACCAATATAGATGCGGCTGTCAAACATTAGAGATAATCCAGCACATGAGTGGAGGATGCCAAGCGTTTACCGCAATGGAGAATAACGAGAGACATGATTCAGCCGCTAAGATACTCCACCAAGGGTAAGCAGATAAGTTAACTCTATTGCAGGTAGGAAAAGAGCCTTATTACAAATAGAACCCAGAGCCTATTTTTGAGAACAACGACTTCAAGTTATATTGGGGCCAAACGGTTCTAACAGATCAAACAGTTGCTCATAATAGACCAGACATAATACTAACAGATAAAGTTTCTAGGTGAACTACACTAATCGACATTGCTGTACCTAACAACAACAATCTAACGCTAAAATAAAACGAGGAGCCAAATACAAAGATCTGGAGACGAAAATTCGAAGACCATTAGCAATGAACAGCGTCCAAACGATTCTCATTTTCATGAAAAAACGCATGACTAATTACCCAGGCGGTTCTAGAAAATCCAGAGATAAGTTTAAGAGATGTAGACTGGGCCAGGATTTAGTAATATAAAAATCGTCTGTAGCAAAATGCCTGCAGCAAAATAAATTTTACCTCTATCATGTTCAGCTACATGAAAAATTTACAGGAAATGATTTGAAAAAAGTATAACATTTTGTTGATGAACATAATGTCAAACCGCCGGAAAATAAGGATTTTTAAATTAGTGCTCTTTTATCAATGAATGAATTTCAGAGAAATGGTTTTGTGAACAGGCACAACTTTGATTTTTAACTATACCCAAAATCCCCATGCAATTCATATCAGCAATTATCAACATAAATGGGTATCAATGTTTATGGTGAAATTATGCATGATTTGTGATAAGTCCATATTTTTGTTTTTGAAAATCGTGTAAACCCTTCCCTAAATTTCTTAAGAGGCGATTTTCCACGCTTGGCCCAATATCTTCCTGTCTTTATAAGACATCGGGTATGACTTCAGCTCGACTATATAATAGCTCACTGTGGCGAAAATGTCAGAGAATATATTTTATATCAATTTCCTACTAGATACCTTGGGAGGCATGAATTGTTTTAGTAAATAATTGGCTCTTGTTCGCTTTATTTAATTTTATACTTCTAAGTTTCACTAGATCGCCAGAGTTAACGATACTGGATTTCATCTTATGGGGAAATATTAAATCTGGTGTGTATCGTTATGTATCGATAACTAGAGAAGACATGGTGGAACGAATACAACAGTCATTCAGAAGGATCATCCCCGCTATGCTTCAGAAAGTTAGAAAATCTTTCGCATGTAGATTTCATTTGTCCAGAAAAATGGTAAACATTTTTCGCAGTTACTGGTCTAGAGATTATTTACATCAATAATAATTAGTTTACACTGTTATTTTAGTCTCACGAAAAGTAGTTGTTCTCTCCCAATCACCGTACGTAACATTCTGATAATAATTGAATTTATTATGGAAGATACTTATATTGTTCGATGTTTGTATCTTAAAATCCTTACTAAACAGTCTTACAAGTATCAGCTCCGAATTAACCACGACCGCCAAAATTATTTTCAATTCTTCTTTTTCATTTAAAGTCGTTTTTCTTATCGTTTTCTTTTTGTCAAAACAAAGAAAAGAAGTTCCTAAGTCATTCGTCAATTACATAAATTACATTTTATTATTTATCTAATTTTAACTCCAATTGTTTGTCATTTTAACTGATAATATTGTTAATTACTTGACTAAAAGGTGCTAATAAGTTAATATAAAATCGATTCCAATTATTTTGTTTAACTTACCTTGAGAGTATAGTGGGAGTGTAATATATTCCAATAAAACAGGTTTCTATCGATGTACGGTAATTAAATTATTATTAAACGTCAAATCGTCATACATACATACACATAAAATAAATAAAAATAATAGTTTCCTGTTCATAAGTAATTTACTGATTTTGAAAAGAAGTAAGTATAAGATATTAATACTAATTTTTTATTATTTTAAAATCTACAAGGGCGTGAAAACACGTACAACATTTATAATTTAAATAAAAAAACATAACAGGTCCGCGTAAAAGTCGAAACGCATAGGTAAAAATGGTCCATTTGTAGTTTAATAAAAATTTTTGAAAAAACTCTTTGGCAATCTTTGGTATCAATTTGAGGAAAAATAAATTATCTATTGTTATAGAATTCTATCTACAAGAACCTAAAAAATTATAAAAATAAAATAAACATCTAAAGACTGTTGAAATTTCGAGAAATAAACTGCACGTTGTCGGCGGTAACGGCGCATAGATACCGACACAGACGGCGGCGCAGATATAAAGCTTTGGCGGACCGCGCTAAGCGCTGATTGGTTCCTTTCGGAAGATCCGACGGAGTGCCGAGAAAGTATAAATAACACCCGATGTTGCGATTCGTTAATATAATCTGATTGTCTTTTAAAGAGCACAGATCTCTCAAATTTCTTACACACGCGCACACGAGTATCTAAGTCTTTTGAACTCAAATTTTAGTAAAATTCCAGCGCCGTCGGAAAAAATAAGTTTCTCTAAAACTTTTCCACGCCGGTTCTTTTTTTTTAATTCTTGCGGAAACTGTTTAAAATTAATTTACAGAGTATTCACGCGCCTACTTCTACGAATGTAATAATTTGTATTTTTATACAAAACATTCCAATTTAAGAGGAAAAATAATTTATTTAAAAATGTCCAATCCCTTCTCTCACAGTTCCTTCCAGTCTGATGAGGCGGGTGGCATTTCAGGCTGTCCGGATGGATTTGGTGGAACCTCCGCGGCCCCTCGTGGGGTCGCGCCAAACCTAACAGGACTCTATACTCATAATAAATCTGACACGACCCGAATAAATCAAAATGCTCAATTATATCCCAACATTTTAATTTCCCCAATGGAACAACTTTTAAATGACATCCAAGTTTTAATTCAAGGTGGGGATCACGTAATGCAGGGACAAACGCATACCAAAAATGACCAATTTCCTGATACGCAAGTCACTCATAGCTCGTATACGTCGTTCGCGTTCGATCGAAACGTACCTCGTGGCGTTCTCGAGGAAAATCCGATCTCCACAAATAATTTTTCAGAAACGACGGACGTGCATATACGACATGGCATCCCTGGTGGGGACCTCTTCTGCAATACAAATATCGAACGTCAAATTAACTACGGAAAGTCTCTACAAGAGCCACGATCGCAATTAAATATACGAGATAGCCTTGATGGAAATTTCTTCGGCAACGTAGCGGAGATCACAGGAGAGAATCATGTTGAAGTTAACACGGCGACACCCCAAAATGAAACGGCTTACGGTCAGGAAAATCGACTAGACACAAATTCGTTTAGAATGAGCTTTGAACAAAAGCCTGTTGAAATCAGTGCGTCGTCAATTAACACCACCTTTCAACGTGATACGGAACTCTTAATTCAACTAGAAAATGCAAAAACTATGGCTAATTTAGCGCAAACATTAAATAGACCAATCTTTTTAAGAGATTTGGAAAACTGGATAGTTGGAAATAACATACCAGTAAGTGAAAAAATTTATTACGCCCGTGATAAATTAAGCGGAAAGGCTAAGGTATGGTTTGAATCATATCGTCCTTATGTGAAAACATTCGACGATTTTGCTCCATGGAGCGTCTAACCACGTTGGCTAGAATGATCGAACAAGATTTGAAAGAAGAACAAAGAAATGTGCAAAGTACTTCGACTAGATTAACTTCTAGAGAAGGAAGGAAAGACTTGGATACTCGAGATCATAAAAAAACGCCAAATCTTAGAAATGATGACAGAAATTAACTGCGTTCGAATGTAAATAATAATATCTACATTGATAACAGAATCATGCGACCTTGTCGGCATTGCCAGAGCCAGCACATGAACTCGCGATGTCCGGAAATAGGCTGAAATAATTTACGCCGAAACAATACGGAAAATCAAGAAAATAAAAGCGAACATAACAGAAACGGTTACCGGATGAGAAAAATTCGAGCGATTCGACATTCCTCTGCAAAACACAATAACAACACCAATTTGAATGTTGTAAAAAATACCGACAAGAAACGTCAACGTACAGCATTGCGTGTGCGCAATCAACCGTTCCTCAAAGCCGTTTGTAATGGAAAGACATACAACGCCTTACTGGATTCTGGTGCAGATTGTAACATAGTATCTCAGAAAGTGGCTAACAATCATCTTAGACCCATAAAGCTAAAAAGCATACATCTAGCATGTAACGACGTAAAAGTTAAGGTTATTGGATCGTGTGAACTGAACTTCAAATTAGGAGATCAGAAATACACCGCTACATTCTTTGTTGTTGACAATTTAAACCCCAGCTTCTTATTAGGAATTCCCTATTTGGAGCAGGAAAAAGTTGTAATTGATTTTTTCCGAAAATGTGTCGACGTTGGCAGTACTGACCGGCAAACGTTATACTGGAATCAAAACCAGAAAACTGACGATAGCCGAGACGCAAAGCGTTTAGCAAATAGCCAAAATAATTTAAAAAATTCAGCTTCGAATTTTAATGTTAACTTTTGTAAAAAAGCTGGACGACTTAACAAATCTACGCCAAAATGAAAAAAGAAGAGTAAATTGTAACGGACTCGACCAACGACTCTGTTACGAGCTCTTACACTGAACTTGCCCTTCCGAGAAATCTCGAGAGACGTCATAGAGGTATCCACTTCACCTGTTTTTAAAATAAAAAGACACAAACCTATGACGGCTTCAAGGCAAATAATAATGAAAAAATTACTGACAATGAGCACATTTGTCAGTATGGCATCCCTGGAAAACAGAATTCAAAACCAAACGGTTTGAAAAAATTAAAAGTAAATAACGTGAATGAATTACCGGCTGTGACCAAAACGCACAATGGGTTACAAAAACCGTTAGAGCAGGTACAGACCCGGACCGAAACAAATTCGAGGAACCGAGTGTTCTATAATTCAAACTTTCACGACTACTTCTTGCTACGACAGCGACCTAAGAAGGACAACTTAGATATACGAGCTCGTCTAAGGGGGAGGGTGTTGTAGAATTTTATCTACAAGAATCTAAAATTATAAAAATAAAATAAACATCTAAAGACCGTTGACATTCCGAGAAATAAACTGCACGTTGTCGGCGGTAACGGCGCATAGACACCGACACAGACGGCGGCGCAGATATAAAGCTTTGGCGGACCGCGCTAAGCGCTGATCGGTTCCTTTCGGAAGACTCGACGGAGTGCCGAGAAAGTATAAATAGCACCCGATGTCGTGATTCGTTAGCAGAATCTGGTTGTCTTTTCAAGAGCACAGATCTCTCAAATTTCTTACACACGCACACATGAGTATCTAAATCTTTTGAACTCAAATTTTAGTAAAATTCCAGCGCCGTCGGAAAAAATAAGTTTCTCTAAAAACCTTTCCACGCCGATTCTTTTTTTTTTTTAATTCTTGCGGAAACTGTTTAAAATTAATATACAGAGTATTCACGCGCCTACTTCTACGAATATAATAATTTGCGTAAAGGAAATCTGATAGCGACATACCCGATTTAGACATTCCCGATTGCGACTTAAATAATCTTCTATTAAAAGAAAATTAGTGATAACCTGATAGTGACATCGTTAACGGATCTAAGAACACTAAACGTGCCTTAGTTTGCGCTTAACACCAAAACAAAAATTTTCGGAATAATTAAATTTCAGAAATTTTATAAGAGTCCCAACACTAGATTTTAATTTCGACGCAAAAACTTAAGAGCCCCAGTCTAAAAAAAACTTTTACTGTAAAAAAATTCTATAAGAGCTCACGTCTAATAAAAAACAAATTAAAGTAAATATTGGCCAAGTTCACATTCAACCAAAATTCCATATACTTAATTTTTCTCATATATTAAGTATATTAATATTAAAGCCCAGCCCTCCATGATTTTTGTATTTTTATACAAAACATTCCAATTTAAGAGAAAAAATAACTTATATAAAAATGTCCAATCCCTTCTCTCACAGTGCCTTCCAGTCTGATGAGGCGGGTGCATTTCAGGCTGTCCCGGTGGTTTTGGTGGGACCTCCGCGGCCCCTCGTGGGGTCGCGCCAGACCTAACAGGATTCTATACTCATAATGAATCTGACATGACCCAAATAAATCAAAATGCTCAATTATATACCAACATTTCAATTTCCCCAATGGAACAATTTTTAAATGACATCCAAGTTTTACTTCAAGATGGGGACCACGTAATGCAGGGACAAACGCATACCAAAAATGACCAATTTCCTGATACGCAAGTCACTCATAGCTCGTATAGGTCGTTCGGGTTCGATCGAAACGTACCTCGTGGCGTTCTCGAGGAAAATCCGATCTCCACAAATAATTTTCCAGAAACGACGGGCGTGCATATACGACACTATCAACATATGTCATTAGGTACAGGGTGTCCTATTTAAAACAATGACGTTAAATAAAAATGAAAATGTAATAGATATAACAATAATAAAAAGGTGGCAGATATTTCCGGGAAATAGCAACCCTGCATACACCAGCTCTTGATCTCTCTCTCTCTCTCTCTCTCTCCTCCTGCTAGAGAGAATCAAATCAATCATGACATAACCTTTATTCCATCTAACTTCTTTGCATTTTTATTCCCCCGTGACCCCCTCATATGAGACTGAAACCTGGGAAAAAAAGCATATTGTCTAGTAAAATGAAGGAAATGTTACCCCGGTAGGTATTTCAGACTCCTAGACTGTTTTGTTAGGCTGCCGCAAGGATTTTGGAGAGCGAGTCACCTTGACACCAGAGAAGAATGCTTCTATATCTAAGACTAAATCTGGGACAACTATTTCAATTGAAAAACAAAATTCGCCGCTTAACGAGTATCAGGGCATTTATGAAGCCGCCGTTGACCATGACAGCATCTGAAATTTAGGTGGCAGGGTGTTGAGGACGCGAGCTTTTGTCGCACAAGAAGCTACAGCTAAACAACAACAATAACAACTACATCAGCACTAGGGTCAGATAACACCGAGAGCTCTACACACTTAAGTGGACGACCAAGACAACGTATGAACCAAATTTTGTCTCTGAATAAGTCGAAAAAGTGTATTTTTTACAGAGTAACTCATCCAAAATGAAAAATGATCGGTTACAGAAAACAACTACATACCGAATTCTACAGGAAGTACCTACATACAAGTATCATGGCAGAAAATAGCAGAACAATACAGAGTTATTCTCAGAAATATACCAATCCAAGAAATGCAATTTAGGATCATAAACATGGAAATCGAGCAAGAGACATTGACGATAACAATGAACAAGTCGCTGAACTTAAACCACAGACAGAATCCTAGCTCGAAGAATAACCAAACAATGATAATTGAGAAAACAACGCTGAACTCTACCAGAAACTGCAATGAGTAGAACAATGCTGGAGTACGGTGGAATCACTCATTATGCAGGTCTCAACTGCCACGAATCAATTTATCTAAAAAACTCGGTATTATTTAGATATCATAAAAACAAAGTTTTGTCAGTTTGTGTTTCCGAGTGTCACATGCTAGAGCATCTACATATGCTGATCTATGCACCGTAACTGTTGCAGCTAGAATTACGGCGGTTAGGATCACCACAAAACAGTAAAAGGGCTACTTAAGTCCAAAACCTAGACTTGCGCAATGAGAAAAAATACTTAATAAAAAAAATCGATGCTAAGATTTTCAGGAAGATATAAAGTAACTGACAGAGTATATAAGAGTTGTTCGAGCCCTTCACCACTGAGGACATGGCTATTGAAAAGCCTAGGGCCTGATTATGTCTACAACTACTGACTTAAAAAGTTCTTGAGTATTCACCAACGATTGACTGTTCTTATTAATAATATTTTGAGTAACCCACAGAAAATGTCATTGTTTTATACAGAAGTTGCCATGTATCTCTCGGCAAAAGATCAGTCTAATACACAAGATCCAGACAAATATGGGCTAAACTGCTGCCTTCCCTCGCTCTATGAGGTGATCACATCCTGCTTGATACAACGAAACCATGCATACTGCGAGCAAAACAACATCATTGCAATTCAGCCAAAACGATATACCAGAGGCTCAATGGGTTGCAAGGAGCAACTTATTATCAACTCAGTCATCTACAATCAGGCCTATACAACAAAAGGTATCATTTTACCGCCTATGTGGACCGCCTACCAAAAGGTGTTCTATTCAATGCCACAATACTGGCTAGCAGCTATACTGAAAATATATAGAGTCGATCCACATATTGTGTTTCTTTTTAAAACATCTCGTATTAACTTGAAGAACTAGGATCAAAATGGAAATACTATTCAGCGATAACGTCGAGGCAGACACAATCCCAATATAAGATGGAATATTTCAAGGAGATTCGTTGAGACCTTATGATTCTGCCTTGCCAGAAGCTTATAATTACGCCATTTAAATTCCACCAGATGCGGCTTCAGTATTCAGAACAATCGTAAAGAAATTGTCAGATTAAATGATTGTCCGTATATGGGTGACATTAAATTAATGACTGCCAACAGAAATCAGCTGAAATAAATAAATGATCAAAATTGTAGAGGAGTTCTCCGGAGATATAGGAATGCTGTCCGGCCTTGATACAACCAGGAGCATTTTAAACGCAGAACCGTCAAACCATTGAGGCAATGGAGCCAAAACAGATATTAAATATTTAGACAGAAACAGGCATAAAAAATTGACCAACGAACTATAGAGACAGAATTAATCAACGAGTTTGTGAGACAGGTGAGGCAGGTATAACCCAAAAAGTAAAACTCTACATAAAAAACCCAATACTTGCGAAATTCGTACTTACTTTCTCTTTTGGAGTAAAATGGAGTAGGACAGACATAAAAAGTCTGCCGAAGAAAGTCAAGATATTCCCTACAGATGCATATAAATATCATCTTCTTAGTGCAAATGAATGAACAATGCTATCAAAATACCACGGAGGAAGAAGAATTCACGCAATTGAATAATTAATTTACGCGTTTTTGCTCATTTCTTTGCAGGTTAGCACACTCTTCTTGAAAATTTGATGTTGGCAATTGTTAACCTTAAAGGATATTGAATATTCAGTTTAAAATAAGAAGTTAGATCCTCTACACATTATGATGCTAAAAGAGGAATCACTATCTTAAGTCAACAATCAGTAGTTTATTAGTTAATGCGCCTGTATTTCAATGGCGTCGTGCACATAAAGCTATAAATTACTGAACAATTAGTAACTCATTAGTAAAATACTCTCGTGAAGCTACATGCTTGTCGTCAAGCTACTGGACCAAAAAGATAGATGACACACCGAATTTAAAGTTAATTCACGCAGTTGAAAAACATTCGCAGTAGGTATATACATAGTGAATACTCTCTACATAAAATTTCTTTCAGTATGAGGGGGATCTAGTACTTTTACGGACGCCATATTGATTACACCATTTTTAATTTTATTAAAGAAGAAGAGAAAGATATTTTCATTATTTGACTCACTGGACATTTGGCGAGGGATAATCAAGAAATTAATTTTAATCACTCATTAGTTTAGTTTCAGAAGCGTCATCTTAGAGAACAATAGATTATCGATTTTGTCACCTGCAATCAGGACTATATGAACTGAAAATACCTTTTCGTCGCCTACAATCATCAAAGGACCTTCGACTTAGTACATTATAGCTAACATCTACACTGAAGAAATAAAGAGTCGATTACACATGAGTTCTTTTTAGAACATCGCATGTCTATCTTCTACTTCTTCTTTCAAGTGCTCTGTCCAGTCAACCGGACGTTGGCGATCATTATAGCAAGTCGTTCTGTTTTCGGCCATATGGAAAACTGTTCAGCACTTCGTATGCCAGTTCATTTTCGGATGTTTCAAAGCCATGTTTGTTATTTTCTTCCAATTCCCCGATGGCCTTAAATTTTACCTTTGAGTATAGTTGTATTAAGCGGTAATTTTTTCCTCTCAGCACGTGCCTCAGATACGATATTTTTCTGCATTTTATTGTGGTCAATAATGTCTTCTTATTATCTGCCCTTTGTAGAACATGTGTGTTATATATATGTTCTACCCATCAGATGCAAAGCATTCTTCTATGTAACCATATCTCGAAAGCCTCAAGATGATTGATTGTTTTTATTTTTAATGTCCATGTTTCGACACCATATAATAATACTGACCACACATAGCATTCTGTCATTTCTTGTCTTAGTTTTGAATTTAGATTATCATCGCATAAAAATGGCCGCATTTTGTTGAATGTTGCTCGTACCATTTTTACTCTACTCCTAATCTCACAGTCAGGAACCAGGTCTCGCGTAATAATGCTTCCCAAGTATTTAAATCTTTCGACGTTTTCTATTTGCACTCCATTTATTTTTAACGTGATGTTATTGTATGTTGTTCGACTAAATATCATGAACTTAGTTTTAGCTACGTTTATGAGTCTGTCTAGAGAGATATAATTCAAATGTAAATAACTCCCATCAACAACATCAATTCAAATACAATCCCAATAAGAATGCGAATTTTTCATATTAAGCCTATTATGGTTCTTCCTTGCAATAAACCTACTACCACGTACTACCAGATCCGACTTAAGTATTAGGAACAATCGTGAAGAGGTGATAAAACTGAATTATCTTCTTTATATGGATGATTTTAGATTGATGACTGCCAGCTAAAACAACTACTCAAAATTTTGTATGAATTTTCTGGGGATATAAGAATGACATTTGGCCTACTATAAAAAAAGATACTCGGTTTGACTATTGTGGACATAATGGCAATTAACAAAAAAATTCATAAGATAGGTAAATCAGATATAGCGAAGTAAACTAAACAGTAAAAATATATTTAAGATACTTAATGCCAATACGTGCTTTCTCCTTAGCTACTTTTTCGGAATTGTGAAATGTGGCAAGACGGACATAGAAAATCTGCAAGGAAAAGCCAGAACACCTTTGATAAAGAGTCAAGAACTGTGTTTATACTTTCATAGGTTGGCAGATTCCTCTGTACTACATCAGACAATATGCGAGGCAGAAAACTCAACACACTTGTTGCTAAGGGAACATAAACTAGCTTTTCGTCACCAATAATCCCAAGAGACTCTTCTTTAAGTTTCAACATGTCAACAAAATAGCATCACGGAGAAGGCCTCTAGGAATCGAAGCGAAGGCTTCTTATAAGCTATTTAAGTCAAGGCAATTCTAACAAGAACTATCAGAAACATATCATCATCAAAGACGCTTTTATCCAAAATATGCAATGCCAATATGGATGTCAAACATCAGAGACAATCTAATAGATAAGGGGAGTGTTCCAAGCATCTGTCGCGTTGAAGTATAAGGAGATCTACGATTCAAGATTCAAAGAGAAGTTAACATTTTTGCGTGCAGAGGAAGTACCACACTATAAATACAGCCTATAACCTATACTAGAAAATAATGAGTTGAAGCTGTTACAAGGATCGAACTATGCTACAGTTGCTCACAACACATTTGACTTTATTTTATTAGATTAAACATCCAAACGATCAACACTAACAGATGTTGTCATTCCTAATAACAATCTACGGGACAAACAGAATGACAAAATCATCAAATACAGAGATCTGGAAGTACAAATACCCAGAAAATGGAAAATGTAGCGGACCATAACGCTACTTAGCACACACATAGAATATTTTTGATATCTGAATATGTTAGGGACGAGTGAATATTTCCTGGAGGAAATGCGTCGTTAAATGAATCCAAATGGCTATTGCGTTCCCTACAAGGCACATTTGCTCATCCTAAGTATACTTTTCTATCAAAAGAACGAAAAATGTATCGATGTACACTGCGAGTAAAACATTATTGCAATTCAACAAAAAGAATGTGCCAAAGGCGCAATGGGTTGCCTGAAATAAATTATTATCGACTCTGTTAACTATCGATGAAATCTTCTTATCACCTACGTAAGCTACTAAGAAGCCTTCGAATTAGTGCCATACGGCTGGCTAGAAGCTATGAGGATATAGAGTCGATGTTAATATTGTGTAATTTTTAGAGTATTTGATGTCAACCTGAAGGACTAGGATCCGAATGCAAAAGTTTTTCAACAACACCATCGAGACAGATACAATCTTAACATGAAGAGGAAAATTTGTGGTCGACTTATTAAGGTATCATAGTTTTGACTTGCAACGAACTAACTATAAGACTATTTAAACTTGGCCACATACAGTTTCAAAATACGGAACAATAACGAAAAGCTGATTAATTTAAATCATCATATGTATATTAAAAATCATAAAATTGGGGGACAACTATCCATAACTGAGGAGAAGTTCTCCGAAGATATTATAATTTTGTTTATTCTTTGTAAATGTCGCACTTTGATGATATAGTCGGGTGTATCTGAGATGCAGAGTAGTCAAACAATTGCGGTAATGGAGATAGAACAGTTATATAAGTACCTGGGCTCTAAACAGGTTTCAATAATTGATCAACGTACTTTAAACACCAAATATACATGGAAATATTTTATTTGACAAATTTACGTTGGACTACTGGTTGAAGTCTTGGTAAATATTTTTAGCAACTGAAGCTTAATAGCTCTTCAAGACCAGGCCATTCCAATAAAAGGTATCTGAAATATATAACCAGAGGTCTATTAATTTAGAATGACCAATATTGATATGGATGTCAAACGTCACAGACAATCCAGCACATTGCGAAAGGATACCAAATATTTGATTTATGATTCAATTGCCAAGATCTTCCACCAAGAGTTAATAGAGAAGTTAAAACTTTTTTAGACAAAGAAAGTGTATAATAGAGCTACTGCCCATAATATATACTGTTTATGGAAAATAATGGAAACCATGACACTTAGGATCCTATAACGTAAAAGAGGCCTAGACTGTAACCTCCAAGTATGTATGTGATAAGTGCATGTTCCTTGGAACGAGTGCGAAAGCCGGGTAACTCGATACAAATTTTTAGTTCTAAATATTCGTTTACAGGATATATAGTATTTGAAAAAATTCGAAGTTCAAATGAGGCATCTGTAAATACTTTCCTGATCATACTCACCTTATATCAAGATTCATCCTGTCATTTTATATTACGTGGCTTGTATTAGATGAAGATGAAATTAAAATAAAGGATGTAGCTACACAAAAATGTACTAATGGGCAGCGACTATTCATAATATTTTTAATATAATCTATTTTAAAGAAAATGTGAGAAAGATTTTTCATAGGGTAAAAAGTTATAAAATTTGGAGAATTTGGGTAAAAATTTCACTCAAATAGTGTAGTTCGATACTATGATGGTATTACTGTACCCTTAAATACAATGTGTTTATATAAGATATTTTTAAACAACACAATGTAGATGTTTTCACTACCCAATATTTAACCAATCAGATTTCATCATCTAATATCATTAAACCATGTGGAAATTAAAAAGTCTCTCCATACGATTCAGTTATAAGCACATAAAAAAAATTAATTCCCATGTATTCCCAGATATACTGGAATACTAACAAGTGCCTTATTTTTGATACTGTGTGGAACTATGGATACTTTTAATATAAAGAATTATGCAGCATGGTAAGTTAAAATGCTAATAAATTATTAAAAATTATTTTTCCAGGTACAAAATAATTTATTTTTTTCAAAAAAAAACAAATTTTGATAAATAAAAAAAGGTTTTAATAGTACTTTCATGAAACTGAAATGTTAATAATAACATCTTCTTTTAAAACAATATTTATTTATTGCTTAAATATAGCAAATTACAGATTAATATAACTTCATTCTAAAGTGCTTAGACTAAATAATAATAAGTAAAATATCTACTTGTTTTCCTTAATTTTTTGGTAAGTATTGATGGATATAAAAATACTATTAAACCTTCTTTCCATAAAAAATCATATTCGATCTGTATTTAATCTTAAGATTCAAAGGTAATACTTTAATTTTTTGAAATATGAAGATTTTCCTGTATCTGATGGTAATAATTACGATTTGTATTTAAAGCTATTTTCCCATTATCATTGTACGATATCATGTATTTCTCGCTATTTACCAATTTTTCTACCCATTTCTAAACAATTTTTTTTTTGAGAAAATTTATGGCATTTTTTTCCTACTGAATGGTTATGATACCATCAAGATTGTAGGAACCAGAAATATAATTAACTTGTATTACCAATAGCAATTTTAACACATAAGATATGAACAAGTGTGAATAAAATAGATAATAATAAAGCAAATATGGAATGCCAGTAATATACAAAAAAACAACAACAAAAAAAAGTTTTATGATTAAGAATTTCTGAATAAATACTTACTTATTTACCAATAAGATTTTTAAACAGGTCATCAGGATATCGGTCTATGTGATAAGCTGATAAACTGGTTCCAAAATTACTTTCAGTTACGTGAAACTTTTTTGTTAGATACCAATTAATGACCCGTTTTTGTTCAAAATATTTAATTTTCTTAGATTAGTTGATTAAATCATCAGACAAAGTAATGTCTTCAATAATCGCAAATTTACATCTAACCCTGCTGTAGTAGCTGCTTGCAGAACCAAATAAATCCTGTAGTTTTGAGCTTAATTTACTTTATTTACTCGATAGCATTATAAGATTTGGGAGATATATTTCTTCAGTAATTTTTACTGGCACGTTTCCTGTATTTTGTAACAGATATGTTGACATTTTATTCTCCTTGGATAAGCACAGGTGGCAATTTCAAGATCTGCTGACCAGTTTAATTTAATCTGTAATAAAAAATTTATAATTCAAAATTGATAACGCTGAACAAAAATTTACAGTTTATCTCAACAATGTATGATTTTTTTCTTCATACTAGCGAGGATTTCTTTTCAATAATCTTTGCCCTTTTTAATGACCTTATTATCGTTTTTTAAAAAATTGTTTATGCTAGAAAGTTTTAGGATATGCTTGGAAGCCCTACTTTTCTAATAAATAATTTAAAAACAATCTCAAATATTACAATGTTTAACAAAAACATAACCTCAATATGTTTAAATGTACGATTACAATATTAATAAGACTTACTTTTTGACAATATTTTACAAATTTTTGAAGCTGACCGCCCTTATTTGCAATGAAATTAAAAATCAACAAAAAATTACAAGTCTTTTATGGAGATTCATCTATTATCGATTGGTTTAGAAACTTCATTCTGTAAGCATATTTTTTGACATTTCCTTTCCTTATGTTTCAAGACAGTGACATACTGATACATTACTACAAACGCAAAAAAGATGTAAGATCTTTTTTATGACATTTTGTTTTCCTTTATTCTTAATCTACAAAAATTATTCCAATATGAAATATGAAGCAATATTTCATTCATTATTCAACAATGACTTCTACGCCAAAAGGGCGGAACCAAGTCGCCTTCCGGTACCCTAACAGAAACTTTCTGTATCAATTATCATTTAATAGTCGAATTCTTCTTCTGTTGAGTTCAAGAAGAAAGAGAACACCAATGTCAGCTGCTTCAGATCACATCCAATACAGTTTTTGCTTAATTAATTGGCTGAACCGGCAGTTACGATTTGTTTATTTTTTGCTTTTTAACCGACTTCTAAAAGAAGGAGGTTCTCAATTCGTTGACTATGTATGTTTTTTTTATGTGTACACCGATTACTCCGGAAAGGCGACACCGATTTGAATGAAATTTTTTACGTTATGTTTAGGAAGTTGCTGCGGTGGTCTCATATTTTTTTTGGACAAAATTGGTGCAGTAAAATCCCAGATGGCGCTGATAATATGGCGGCCAAAATGATTAATTTTGTCCGATTTTTTCCAAAATCGATATGGGGGAATTTTCGGGGTCGTACACAACGAATCTGAAATCATTTTTAAAAAATTCAATATGGTGGACAAAAAATCAATTGTGTTTGATTTTGTCCAAAATTGGTACGGGAAAGTTTTCGGGGTCGTGCATAACGAATCTAAAATTATTTTTGAAAAATTCGATATAGCGGATCCAATATGGAGGATAAAATATCAATTTTGTCTGATTTTCTTCAAAATCGGACATAACGAATCTAAAATTATTTTAAAAAAATCAATATGGCATATCTAATATCGCGGATAAAATATTAATTTTGTCCGATTTTTTTCCAAATTAATATTGGGAAGTTTTTGGGATTGTACATTACGAATCTGAAATTATTTAAAAAATATTAAATATGGCAGATTCAAGATGGCAGATTAAAGATTCTACATCTCTCGATTTTGTCTAAATTCAGTATTAGAGGATTTTTATTACTATTAGATAAGAATTTAAAATATTGTTTGAGAAACTCAATCTGGCGAATTCAATATGGCGCCTTAAAAATTTACATTTTTATATTTTCTCCAAAACTGACATAGGAGGTTTTTGAGAGTGTAAATTAAAAGTATTTTTTTCAGGATTCAAATGGCGAATCCAATATAGCGGATTAAAAATTTCATATTTTTCGATTTTGTTCAAAGCTTGGACTGGATCGTTTTTGAGGATATAAATAGCGAATATAAAATTATTTTAAGAAAATCTAATATATCAGATGCAATATGACGGCCTAGAAATTTTAAAATTCCGGATTTCATTCAAAATTTGTACTATAGGGTTTGAAGGGTTTAGATTTAGATTAGATTAAGGCGTTAAAATTATGTTTTTGAAATTAAATATGGCGTATCCAATATGGTGGGTTGAAAATTTTACCTTATTCGCGTTTTTTTCAGATTTGATATTAGGTTAATATGATACAATATAAGGGACAGAAAATTTTTCATTTTCCGATTTTGTCTAAAATTGATATTACGGAGTTCTTGGGACGTATACTTAATATGTAGTATAAAATATATCGAGCTAAGAAATTTACGTCTCAAGTTCTTTAAATATCGATATTGGAAGGTTTTGGGGCCTATATTACCAATCTAAAATTATAATTTGAAATTTAATATAGTTGATTTAATATGACAGACTAAATATTTGTTTGATACAATTTGACTGATATTTGGAGAACTCTAAGAATCACAGAATTTTTGATGGTTCATTTTAGGGTGATTTTCAATTTTTGTTAAAATGGGACTTATTTGTCACCCTGGGGTCATTGCGAGGTACACTAATCTCGATTAGTACTTACTTCAAATAATTTATGTATACCATAATGAATTCAAAACTAAAAATCGAAAAATAAAATTTTTATAAAAAAACTGAACCGACTTCTAAAAGTGCGATAAAAAGTGGAAAATAACTATAAATTTTTATATGAAATTGAAATTTTTGAAGTCGGCGCCAAATTATTTCTAAATGAAATAAATAACTACTAATATATACAAATTATGGTAAGAAAGCAATTACAAATAAAATATTGTTAATCTGTTTATACAAGTCACATTTTGTCAGGTATTAGTTTCGCGCCGACTTCAAAAATTTCAATTTCATATAAGTTTATAGTTATTTTTCACATGTTAGCGCACTTTTAGAAGTCGGTTAAATTTTCTTATAAATTTATATATATATATATATATATATATATATATATATATATATATATATATATATATATATATATATATATATATACGCTAACACTTGAAAAATAAATATCTGTTCGTTGTTATTTTTTAAATGGAACAGTTTTTGCACAAATGCAAGGGTACACTTCAATAAAATATGACCTGTTAACTCGATTTTAAATGAGTTTAACAATCGCGACATTTTCTGATGGAGACTTGTGTGATCTAAAATAATAACAATACTAGCGTTTTTCTGTGCATATTATGTAAGTTTACCCTTCACTATATCTTTCGTAAGCATTTTTTGAAAGTTTTAAGTAAGAATCGTTTTTCCTTTTTGAGTCTAAGCGTTTTAAAAATGTTGAATTTTTGGTCAAAATAATAGGTTAGTATGGCACAAATGACCTTGAAAAATGCCTCCTTAAGCAAAACAAATTTGAAGAGCTTCTGTGGCACACCGTTGCTGATTACTATAGGAGTCGACATATTTCTCCCAATTCGAACTGACTGAAATTTAGTGCTCAAAAAGTTGGGATAAAATATGACGACTTGTTTAGAAAGACCAACGTAATGGAAAATAGTCAGGAGTAAGTTATAATTTATAATGTTAAAGGTCTTTGAAATATGAGAGAATTGCAATTTTACTGTTGTTAATATCCCAGAACATATCATCAGTAGTATTTCTTAATGCTGTTGCATTGTACTTTTATTTCAAATTCTATTTTTATTTAATGTGACATTTGTGAAAATAAACTTGTTTCATAAATCTTAAGATGCGTATAAATATGACGAGTCGCGTCCGTGAGAAGCCTCCTTTTAAGTTTGATGACTTCGATTGATGTCCAGATCACTATGCCAATTTCTCACGAAACCTCAGTGCCTTCGGTGGCCGGCACCAAAGGAGTTAATAAAATCATCTGGAATATAATAAGCCAGGTTAATCGTATCTCTCGACGATCTAGTTGCAAAATAAAGATTTTCTAAAGAAGGTGCCATAAGCCGTCCAACTAGATAAAAAAATCTTTTGAGCACGCACCAAAAACCGACCAAAAATGGTCCACTGCTTGTTTTGGTCGCGTTGATCGCGAACAATAGAAATCTGATGCCACTATTATTATCTTCTTTGATGTCGGCCGACAAAGTCGGCAAAATTCAAAGAAAGCTATTTACAGGCGAGACTCGCCATATTTATAGACTCCTTTACATTTCATTTTTTTTAATAAAAGGGTTTTCATTTAAAACTTATTGTTTGCCATATCTCAAAAATACACTCTTAAATATTCATAATACCAAAATAAAGATTTCAGCTAGTTAATGGCAGGAAGATGCCATTAAAGGAAAATCAGAACGTAGAAGAGTTAATAATACCACCTCGTTAAAAATCTATTTAATATACTTTCTTATAAAATTAAGTTTCATTATGTCAATCTGTCCGTCCATCTTAACGTATGTTACAGCACAATAACTTTGTCAGTTCTTAATCTTTTGCAACGAAATTTTGCAGACTGTGCTTTTCAGCGATTCAAAAACAGATCTGAGGCGACATTGAAAAAAATATGAGTTCACCTATGCCTGTGTGAAAGGGGGATGAAAAACATTTTTATTACTGCATCGAGTGGAATATTATTCGGTAGGTCTCCAGAAATACATATAAATAGATTACATCATATTTTTTATTTATACGGAAATTTGGGATGCCAACATGTCGTTATAAATCTTCCATTGCCTGATTTTCCAACAGTAAATTGTAAAACTTGGAAAAATTTGGTATACAATCTTTAAGTGAAAATTATTTCGGCTAAGTTGCATCTACTAATTTATGAGATATAAAAAAACTGTTAAAACTTAGCTTTGTTTTTTTGTTGAATCGATGAGGAACAGTTAAATAGATCTTCACAAACCCAATTAAACATGTCATATAATATTTTTTATTGAATCGTCTCATTCATGAAATCTTCTAGTATTTTGTATTTGTTTAATATTTACTTTAACCATTATATTGATTTATATAACAACCTATTTTGGAATTTTCTTATTTAATTTTTTCTTAATTTGTTGTAGGCATAACTTTGAATTTTTTCTGTGCCCCCTTTTAGATTTCCAATGGTAGATTTTAAAAGCCTGAAACAATTCAACATACCATCAGTTAGTTTTCAAAGCAAATTGATACTATTAAGTTACGTTTACTAATTTATGAAAAAAAAGATGTTTAAAATAATATCTCCAATATACTAATACGCTTTGTGCCCATCTTTTGAAATACATTTTTGCAGACTCAAACTTTTAATTAACTTAAAGATACATTGTGCAACTAAATTGAAGAAATACTCACAACTGCATTAACCTCAACGAAACCCTAACCTGATGCATATTCGGGTAATAAATATGTTTAATAAAGATTATAAAGAAATATTATTAAAATTTTAGGGATTTTATATTATTTGTAATTAAAGGATTCTTACTAAACTACAGAATAATCTGTGACCAAATATTAAAACTTACCTACTTAATCCTATGCTCGGATGCCAATAAAAAATTGTAGAAATTAATTTAAAACAATGTAGTAAAACTTATTAAAAGGTGGATACTAAATATGTGTGATAAAGGTTGTAAAGCAATATATGAGTATTATTAATAATCTAAGGACTTTAAATTATTTGTAAAAGATTCTTACCAAACCACAAAATAATCTGTGACTAAATAATAAAACTTACTTAATACCATGCTTCAATGCCTTTCTACTTTTCGATGTAAAACCTTCAAACTTTAAAATTTGACCATAAACTTATTTTGAATCTTAATAAATTAGTCTATGGTTCTGTATATTATTAGAAATTTTTAAAATGATAACATTTATTAATAATAATTTTTTCGTATAAACACATTTTTTAAATGTATTATACTACGTGCTTTATTTTATTTTCACTATTTTGAGTAAGATTCCTGTTTTTATTTTCTGAATTACAAAATAACATATTGTTAATATTATGAATATGTTAGTTTTTTCATCTTTTCACAAATTGTAGAACTTTATAATAAGTAGAAATATTCTCATATCTTCATATTATCCAAACGGTAATTAGAGGTCAAAGATTTTTAAAAACAACATTGGCTGAAATTATTACATCAACTATCAACAACCCTTCAATTTACTGTTATTCGTTGCTGTATTTTTAGCTTTCTATTTTATACACAACAAAAGTAGCAACGTCTATTGTAAGGATCTACTCAAAAGGCATATTCATATTGGGGCACCTGCGTTGCCGTCGTTATATTCTTTCAGATCAGCGAAGGTGTAACCAACCACGAAGCAATTATTGCTTATTGAGGCGATAGTCTTGTCTTGTTACATAAGGGTATAGATGGTTATGAAAAGTTTTATTTGAATGATTACTTTGTTTAGGATCATTAAAGGATTTAATTTCAGCACAAAATGAAAATTGAAAATTGTATTGTTAAATACCGTATAACTACTATCACTAAACTTTTGAACCAATATTAAAAATGTGCTGGTCAATTTAATTAATTATATTAATTTAATTAATTATATTAATTAATCAACACAAAAAAATTGATGTGGGATACTACTAAACACAAAAATTAACATAATATCAAAAATAATATCCATCGTCATTATTAAACTAAAACACAAAAAGACAATGTCACGAGAGTATTATATTTAGGGGTCATAAAAGAGTAACTGCAAAATTAGATAAAAATTAGCCTATTTCGTGGACCTCGTATTTGAAACCAAAATGTGCGCTAATGAAAACTTCATGATGAGATAAAACTCTAAGAAAATTCGCAAGATGAGCATCTGTTTCAATTTTGAGAAATTGAGTTGCATAAGGTGTTTCAGTTGAATAAAAGTTTTGACATTAAAAATCTAATATCTCGAGTATAAAAAAAGATAAACAAGTTTATCTTATCCCATTTTAAACCTTAGGTCACGTAAAATACCAGAAAAATATCACTAAATTAAAAAAATTGTTAAAGTTAGCCATTAGACAAGGTAAACCTACAGACATGAAAGAAAAATGTAAATAAATTATAAAATATCTGAAAGAAATTGTGTTCATTAGTAATAATTTAAGCTGATCATTAGGTATTAATTGCCACATAGGTATGGTTTTCTTTTATTGACATTCACCCTCCTATCTTAGTCAAAAATACAAAAAAGGTTTATAAAAAATTGAAAAATATTATTTCTGCATCATATAAATTACGAGAAATATAAAAAAGATATAAGCGGTGAACCTGAATCTATTAATATAATTTGATAAAATTTTTATAAATAAAATTGAACCAACTTCTAAAAGTGCGCTAAAAAGTGAAAAATAACTATAAATTTTTATATGAAATTGAACTTTTTGAAGTCGGCGCCAAACTAATACCTGACAAAATGTGATTTGCATAAACAGATTACAAATACTTTATTTGTAATTGCTTTCTTACCATAATTTGTATATATTAGTAGATATTTATTTCATTTACAAATAATTTGACGCCAACTTAAAAAAATTCAATTTCATATAAAAATTTATAGTTATTTTTTGCTTTTTCGCGCACTTTTAGAAGTCGGTTAAATTTTTTTATAAAAATTTTATTTTTCTATTTTTAGTTTTAGAATTCATTATGATATCCATAAATTATTTGAACTAAGTACTAATCGAGATTAGTGTACCTCGCAATGACTCCAAGGTGGCAAAAAAGTACCCATTTTATCAAAAGTTGTTAATCACCCTATAATTCTTTGATTGTTAGAGTTTTCCAAATACCAGTAAAATTGTGCCACACAAATATTTAGTCTGTCATAGTAAATCCACTATCTTAAATTTCAAATTAATTTTAGATTGGTAATATAGACCCCAAAACCTTCCAATATCGATGTTTAAAGAACCTGAGATGTAAATTTTTAGCTCGAAATATTTTATACTGCATATTGAGTTTGTATACGCCTCAAGAACCCCACAATATCAATTTTCAATATTTAAAGAATCTGAGATGTAAATTTCTTCTTCTTCTTCTTCTTCTTTCTTTGGTTTAGACGAAACGCCTGTTTTCCCTCACCACTCTGTCCACTATACATTCAAGTTGTCGCTCCATCGCTTTCGGGGGCGTCCTGTACTCCTACGTCCCGCTGGTGACTTATCACGTGTGACTCTCACAATTCTTCGGTCGTCCATCCTGTCAATGTGCCCATTCCATTCCACCTTCCTGCTCAGCACCCAGTCGTTTATGTTTTCCACCTTGCACCTCTCTCTTACATTTTCACACCTTTCTCTATCGTACAGTGTTTTTCCTGTTATCCTGCGCAGCACCCTCATTTCAGTTGTTTCTAAAATCTGTTTGGTTTTTGATGTATCGGGGCGAGTTTCAGCGGTATATGTCATAATTGGCCTAATTACTGCTTTATATATTCTGGATTTAGTTTCTGTTCCGATGTTTTTATTTCGCCATATAGTATCGTTCAGACACCCCGCTATTCTTGTCGCTTTTTGTGTTTGTTCCCTCACCTCAGTCTCGACATCACCAAACCCCGAGATTGATATTCCTAAATATTTAAACTTCATCTCCTGTTGTATAATTTTGCCATCAACTTCCAATTTACATCTCAATGGTATTTTTGACGTTGTCATGCATTTTGTTTTTAAGGCTGATATGGTCATATTGAATGATTTTGCTGTGCAGTTGAATCTGTGTAACAGTCGCTGCAGATCATCTTCGTTTTCTGCCAGCAGAACTGCATCATCAGCATAGCATAAGATATTAACGTCCCGATCTCCCATCCTATATCCTCTCAACACACGTACTGCTTTTATTATCTCGTCCATTATGATGTTAAATAGAAGAGGACTTAAAGACTCCCCTTGTCGGATGCCACATCCCACAGGTATTGGTTTGGTGAGATTTCCGTTTATTTTGGCTCGGATTTGATTGGCTGTGTATATATTTTCAATAGTTTTTATTATATTGCGAGGGATTTGTCTATTGTATAGGAGATGTACGATATCTCTCAATTGCACACGGTCGAAAGCCTTCACCAGGTCGATGAAGCACATATAAGCCGGTTTGTTGTATTCAATTGATTTTTCTGTTACTTGTCTTATGACAAAAACTGCATCTATGCATGATCTTCCTGATCTGAAGCCTTGTTGTTCCTCTGCCAATGTAGTTAAGCTGTTAATTTTAGCCGTTATTATCTTTGTGGTAAGTTTCAGGGTGGTATTTAAGAGATTTATTCCTCTGTAATTCGATGGTATTTTTTTGTCTCCCTTTTTAAACATAAGAATGGTCGTGCTAGTGCGCCATTCGTCCGGTATTTTGTGTTGATGGAGAATTTTTTGAATCAGTTTTGTCAATTCTTGTGTAAGGCGTTGGCCACCGTATTTGAGTAGTTCATTCGGGATGCCATCATGTCCTGCGCTCTTCCTGTTCTTCAGCTTCTGGAGTGCCGCACTAACCTCCATGGTTCCAATTTCAATGTCTTCGTTTATCACTATTTCAGGTGTGCTAAGTTCAGTCTCGATGTTATCTGCTCTGAACAGTTCGCTTAGGTAGTCTATCCACTTTTCATTGGTAATGTGATTTGTTTCTACCAGCTCATTGACTTCTTTTCTTTGTGTTCGAATTAGTCGCCAGATTTGTTTTTGAAGCCCATAGAAGTCATTCTCCATTCGCTTAGAAAATGCTTCCCAGTGTTGATCTTTTATCTGTCTTACGCGTGTTGTCGTTTCGTTTCTAATTCTTCGGTATATTTCATATGATTCCGGTGTTCTTTGTGTCCTATAATTAAGATATGCTTTTCTTTTCTCCTTACATTTGTCTTTGATTTCCTGACAAAACCAAGGGGTTTTTGCGGCTTTTCCACTTCTATGTGGGATTCTTGTTCCTAAGGCCTCGCTGGCGGCTTCTTTTATGTTTTTCTGTACTTTTTCCCAGCTGGTATTAATGCTATCTTGTCCGTTTATTTGAACAGGATGTAAATTTCTTAGCTAATTATATTCTATACTGCATATTGAGTTTGTATACGCCTCAAATACCCCACAATATCAATTTTAGACAAAATCGGACTATGTAAAATTTTCTGTCCCTCATATTGTATCTTATCAACCTAATAGTTGTAAAAAATTAACTTCATATTTGTAATACACCACCCCGAAAACCCTCTAATACCAAATCTGAAAAAATGCGAATAAGGTAAAATTTTCAACCCACCATATTACATCCGCCCCCTAGTACAAATTTTGGATGAAATCCGGAAATTTAAAATTTCCAGAATTTTTAGTCTGCTATCTTGAATTTGCCATATTGAATCCTGAAAAAATACTTTTAAATTCATAATTTACAGCCTCAGGAACACCCTATATCAGGTTGGGAGAAAATCGAAAAATGTAAAATTTTTAAGACACCATATTGAATCTGCCAGATTGAGTTTTTCAAAAAATATTCTAAATTCATAATTAACACTAACAAAAATACCCCAATATTGATTTTAGACAAAATCGGGAGATGTAGAATCTTTAATCCACCATCTTGGATTCGCCATATTGAATTTTTTTAAAATAATTTCAAATTCGTTATGTGCGACTCCAAAAACTCCCTCGTACCAATTTTGAAGAAAATCGGACAAAAATGATTTTTTTGTTCGCCATATTGGATCCGCCATATTGAATTTTTTTTAAATAATTTTAGATTAGTTACGTACGACCTTGAAAACTCCCTCGTACTAATTTTGGAGAAAATTGCACAAAATTGAATTTTTTAAAAATAATTTTAGATTCGTTATGTGAGATTTCAAAAACTCCTTTATATCAATTTTGGTGAAAATCGGACAAAATTGATTTTTTCGTCCATCATATTGGATCCGCCATATCGAATTTTTAAAAAATAGTTTCAGATTCGTTATGTACGACCCCAAAAATTCCCCCATACCAATTTTGGAGAAAATCAGACAAAATTAATTTTTTTGGTCGCCATATTGTCAGCGCCATCTTGGATATTACTGCACCAATTTCGTCCAAAAAAAAAATATGGAACCACCGCAACAACCTCCTGAATATAATGTAAAAAATTTCATTCAAATCGATATCGCCGGAGTAATTGGTGTATATACATAAAAAAAAATATACATACTCGACGAATAGTGAACCTCCTTTTAGAAGTCGGTTAAAAAAGGATATTCGCTAATGGTAAATTTTGTTTGCGAAGTTGGTAAAAAATGGTTCCAAAAATATTTTTCGAGCATTTTGGATACTTCAGATGAACTAAAGTGAACTAACCCTTAAATCAAATTAAAAGGGTGGGGATGGCATGGAGTAATTTATCTTTATTATTTGTGATTAGATTCTTATTTTCTTATTTCTAATCCTGTAGGTTAGAGTAAACGTTTTTTTCTTCAATTATTTATTTTGATGACACTTGAATGTGACCCAATCTTGGTCGTAATTTACTAACAGAAACCTATCATTAGTGCCCTAAAATCGGGATGATACCGCCAAGATAACCTATAGGGTCGGAAATAAAAAATAAAATTCTTTTTTTTTATACTAATAGTGGGTTCCCGTTAGAAAATCACTGACATACTTTTAATGCATTCAAGTGTCATCGAAATAAATAATTGAAGAAAAAAACATTGAATCTAACATACAGGGGTGAAAATAAAAAAATTAAATTCTAATCTCACACCTATTTTTTGCGCTAAGTGTGGGTTTCTGTTAGTAAATCCGGGCGAAACTTTTTTTTGGGTCAAGTGTCATCATCGGTCAAGTGTCATCATCGAAATTAGTAATTGAAGAAAAAAAAACGTTCAATCTCAACTACAGGATTGGAAATAAAAAATAAAATTTTAATCTCAAACAATAAAAATAAATTACTCTATGCCGTCCCCACTCTTCTAATTCGCTATAGGGGTTATTTTACGTTAGTTCATCTGAAGTTCTCTAAACGCTCGAAAAATATTATTGGACCCATCATTCATCAACTTCGCAAACCAAATTGATCACGGGGGAACATCCTTTTTCGATGATAATAATCGATTAAAAGTTGAGGTTAATCACAGAGATATGCCCTCTTTATTTCATATTTCTGGTAATTTATATGATGTCTAAATATTTTTTTCAAATTTTTTAAAAAATTTTTGATGTATTTGACAGTTAGGGCTAAATGTCAATAAGAATGAACCTTAAATATATGACAAATTCCACTTAATGATCAGCTTAAATTATGACTCATGAACACAATTTTTTACAAATATTTTATGATTTATTTCCATTTTTCTTATATGGGGGTAGTTTCACCCTATCTAAGGGGAGAATTTAACAATTTTTTTCTATCACTGGTATTTTTTTTTGGTATTCTACGTGACCTAAGCTTTAAAATGAGATGATAAATTCGTTTATCTTCTTTCAATGTCGAAATATTAAATTTTTAAAGTTAAAATTTTATTCAACTGAAACACATTATGTAGCTCTATTTCGTCAAATTTGATAATTAATTTCTCAAAATTTAAACTGATATTAATCTTGAAACTTTCCTTAGAGCATTATCTTACCATACACTTTCAATTAGCATACAATTTGGTTTCAAATACGAGGTCCACGAAATAGGCTAATTTTACACGGTCATTCTATACAGAAATGTATAAATTGTTGTGTGTATTAAATTGTTCGCACAAAAATATTTTTTGTTTTTTAAAGGATATTAACTTAAAAAAAAAAGCAAATAAGATTTCTTTACCTTTTTTTGTAAGTTCTGTTTTTCGGTTTTTGTTTCAAACCACACTAGATTGAAAAAACAAAAATTTTTTAGTCCCTAGAATTACACAAATTATAAGATTTTACCTTTAGATTCGTAATTTATGTGTCCGAAGACCAATACTTGTGTTAATATAAATTATGGAATAATTCGGAAAAATTTGAGCTGAATCATAAATATTAAATAAAAAAAATGTTTTAGATTCCTAATCCACTCCCTACAAACTCCCACTTTTGGACGAAACTGTGAAACGTAAAATTTTTAATCTCCACATTGGAACTCTGTACACCTTTAAAAAATTACCTTAGATTTCGACACCAAAATCACTGCCTCACCAATTTTGGAGAGAGTCGAACAATATTAATTTTTAGACGCTATTTTGTAAGCGCTACTTAAAATTTAATAGAGCTGATTTTAGTCAAAATTATTTGGAACCACTGCAGCAACTTTCTGAACTTAATGCCCTTTTGAAGCAATCGGTATACATTCAGACAAAAAATAAAACAGAATCGAACTATATTCGTATTCGTGTTTATTTCTTCTAGTTAAGGCATTTACATATCATGAAATAAAATTCTTAGTAGATATTTATTTATATTATGCATTTAAACTTTGAAAAAATATTTACTGTTTCTCTATAAATTTAAAAAAGTGAACTTTAACAGGGTGTAACTCGAGAAGTATTGAGTTTTCGACTTTTTGTTATATGACACCTTTATTTTCCCTCTCTCAATATTCAGATACTTCATTCGAACACCCTGTCTAATTCATCAGTCAAATGGCTGTGTCTGAAATTAGAAAAAATCAATTTGATGACATTGAATATCAACTCATTAGACAAAAAATAGTGACAGACAAAATTATCGAGAAAGTACTCATCAACTATTTAAACATATATAATAATAATAATAATTCTTTCTACCGTAAGCTAAACTCTCCACCTAATATAGCAGATAATAGATATCCCAATAGAGAGCAGGTGGAAGAGTTCTGGGGAAACCAGCTTTCCACACCAGCCAATTGTAACATCGCAGCTGGCTGGATCAATGAAGAACACCAATTCTGCAAAGACTACAGCCAGATGCAGTTTGAGCCATTTACCACCGAGGAAATTTCAAGAATAATCAAGGAATCCCATGACTGGAAAGCTCTAGGTCTCGACGAGATCCAGAACTACTGGCTCAAAAAGTTCTGGTGTATGCACCGTCAGCTGGCTAATCTTATTAACGATGTTTTCCTTAACCCAGCAAAAATGCCATTGTTCTTGACCGAAGATATTACGTACCTCCTACCAAAGGACCAACACAACCAACACACATGACCCAGCTAAGTATAGGCCAATCACCTGCCTACCCACACTGTATAAGGTGATCACCTCCTGCTTGACCCAACGCATCTATGCACATTGTGAGCAAAATAACTTCATTTCAACTCAACAGAAAGGATGGACGAGGGGAGCAATGGGATGCAAGGAACAATTGATTGTTGACTCTGTCATATGTAACCAAGCCTGTACCAACCGAAAAACCTCTTTGCTGCCTACGTGGATTATAAGAAAGCCTTCGACTCGGTGCCACATGAGTGGCTCAAAACTATATTGAGAATGTAGAGTGTCGATAATAATTTTGTTTCCTTTTTAGAACGCATCATGTCAACCTGGAGAACAGGGATCCAATTGCAAGTGCCATCCAGCAACACCATCGAAACTAACACCATTCCAATACGAAGAGGAATATTTCAAGGCGATTCACTTAGCCCATTGATACGGCTTCAGTATTAGAAATAACATCGAAGAGGTAGTAAGAGTGAATCATCTTCTATACATGGATGATCTTAAATTGATGGCTGCTACCAGAAACCAGCTGGAACAAATGCTTAAAATTGTAGAGGAGTTCTCCGGGGATATCGGAATGCAATTTGGACTTGACAAGTGCAGTATTTTGAACATCGTTAAAGGGAAAATACAACCGGGGGCTTTTGAAATGCAGAACGGTGAAACTATAGCTGCAATGGAAGCAGACCAAACATACAAATATCTAGGTATGAAACAGGCTAAAAGAATTGACCATGCACATGAAGGCCGAGTTGACAACCGAATTTGTCAGGAGGGTAAGGCGGGTATTACGAACTAACTTAAACAATAGACATTTGTTTAAGGCTTTCAACACGTATGCTTGCTCTGCGTTAAGCTACTTTTTTGGAATTGTAAAATATAGCAGGACGGACACCTAAAACCTGCAAAGAAAAATAAGGACACTCCTAACAAAAGCACAAAAACATCACCCTCGGAGTGCTATTGAACGTACAATGCTTCCAAGACACCAAGGAGGAAGAGGATTGGTGGATATTAGTAAGCAGCTCGACCAACAAATAATAAACTTACATGGATATTTCCACAGGTTAGCGGACTCTTCCACACTACATCGAACAATATGCGAGGCAGACGATTCAACGCCGCTACAGTTGAGGGAACAATATATTACTACTCACCACCAAACAGACCAATAAAAGTTACAAACCTGGCTACAGAAGCCACTTCACGGACGGCATCCAAATAAGGTCAATCAGGACAATGTCGACAACTCAGCGTCGAACTACTAGTTGATTTCAGGACAGATGTTTCCGGAAACGGAGGGCTTTTTGTTACCTGTCCAAGACCAGGTTATTCTGATGAAGAACTATCGGAAGTTCATCATTAGAGATCTCTCAATAGAAAATGACCAATGCAGATATGGCTGTCGAACATCGGAGACAATTCAGCACATAACTGGAGGATGCCAAGCGTTTGCTGCAACCGAGTATAAGGAAAGACACGACTCAGCCGCTAAGATACTCCACCAAGAGTTAGCAGAAAAGCTAAACCTATTACAGGTAGGAAAATTGCCTTATTACAAGTATAATCCGGAGCCTATTCTTGAGAACAACCAGTTCAAGTTATATTGGGACCGAACGGTTCTGACAGATCAAAGAGTAGCTCATAATAGACCAGACATTATACTAATAGATAAAATTTCTAGGCGAACTACACTAATCGACATTGCTGTACCTAACAACAACAACCTAAGGCCAAAATGCAACGAGAAGATCGCCAAATACAGAGATCTGGAGGTCCAAATCCGAAGACAATGGGCAATGAAAAGCATCCAAACGATTCCCAAAGTACTGTCAACAACTGGAGTGATACCAAAGAACCTCCTGTAGAACATCAAGGGACTGGGCCTTAGTGAGCATCTGTATAAACCTATGCAGAAAGCAGTTCTCCTTGCAACCGCGAGAACCGTCCGAAAGTTAGGAAAGAAAGTGAAAGTAGGAAATACAGCAGACAACGTCACCTAGGACCCGATAACATGGAAAGGGTTCCCACAGAGCTTCGTACTTTTGGTGTCTTTGTATGCCTGGTATGAGTGAATAATCCCTGGAGGGAGTGGGAATCCGTTTGGCTTGTAAATCATAAGAATAATAATAACCACAACATGAGAGAGGACATCGCTAAAGTCAATAGCAGCAACTATGTTATCATGAGGGCCAAACAACACAAGGTGTTTAACCTGCCGAAGATGTTGGGCGAAAAGCTCAACCAGCGATCACTCAAGCGGAAGGACCAAGACAGAACATGAAATGGAGTGTGCCCATGAATGAAACAATAATAAAACATTTTTTACAGAGTAACTCATCTAAAACGATAGACGATCGGCTACAAACAACAATTACATGCTGAGTTCTGCAGGGAATATCCACACAATATTTCAACAGAGAACATCAGACCAATACATAGTTATTCTCCGAAATAAACTAATTACAGAAACTCATTTAAAAGCTCGTTATTGTATTAGACGAGTAAAAGAAATATTGAATCGGATCAATATCACTCGTAGCATGACCTAATTAACAGCACTGCCCAACAATGCCTCAATGCACTAAAATAAACTTTCCATTACTACAGTACAGTTAAAGACATATAAATCCAGCAACCGCCAAAACCGAGATAATGCCCATTTCGAACGATCGAAAAGAATGTTTTATGAAAAGTTAACTGAGCATGACAGATCATTCGAATAAAGAAGAAGTAGATGAGTTCTGGAGAGGTCAACTAGCTGTAACTATCCACTGCAACATCAACGCTGGCAGATGCAATTAGAGTTTTTCACTACCGAGAAAATCACAAGCATCGTCAAAGGACTTCATAATTTGGAAGCCTTGTTGCCTGATCATGTCTAGCTCTACTGACTTAACAAGATTTGGAGTATGCACCAACGACTCACTGTTCTAATAAATGATGTCCTGCTTGGTCCACAGAACATGTCAATGTTTCTTACAGAAGAAATCACGTATCTCTTGTCAAAGGATCAGCATAATCCAGCCAAATATCGGCCTCTCACCTGCCTTCCCACGTTTTACAAGATGATCACATCCTGTTTTATCCAACATATCTAAGTACACAAAACAACATCACGGTAATTCAGTAAACATGATATGCCAGAGGCGCAACGAGTTGCAAGGAGCAACTTATTTTCAATTCGGTCATCTGCAATCACACCTAATCAAATGAAGGAACCTATTCACCGCCTATGTTGACTACCAAAAAAGTCTTAGATTCTTTACCACATGGCTGGCTGGAAGCTATTCTGAGAATATATATAGTCGCTATGCATATTGTCGCCTTTTTAGAACACCTCATGTCGATATGGAGAACTAGGATCCAATGCAAACAATTTCCAGCGACAACATCTTAACAGACACAGTTCCAATACGAAAGGGGATATTTCAAAGAGGATTGGTGGATATCCGTAAGTAATTATATCCAAATGCTAATCATTTGCCGTATTGGAATACAAGGAGAAACACGATTCAGTCGCTAGGGTCACCCATCAAAAGCTGGTAGAAGAATTGAAATTGTTACCGGTAGAGAAAATGCCCTACTATGAATAAAAACCGTAGCCTATACTGAAGAACAACGAGTTCAAGCTGTACTGGGACAGTTCGATCCCAGTTGTACATAAGAGACTAGATCTCATTTTAGTAGATGCAACATCTAAACAAGCAACACGAGTTCAAGCTGTACTGGGATCGAACTGTGCTTACAGATCATATAGTTGCACGTAACAGATTAGACCTCATTTTAGTAGATAAAATATCAAAGCAAGCAATAGTAATAAAAATCGCCATCCCTAATAACAACAATCTGTCCCTGAAGGGACTGCATAAGCCGTTTGGCTAAGTATATGGGATAATAATAACCTACGCTCATATTTTTACAAGCTAGAAGAGTATACGTCGACAAATTAGCGCCGAACTACTTGTTGACGTCTGGGCAAATGTTCTCTGAAACCGAAGAAGTTCTACTAGTTCTCCAAGATCAAGTTATCCCCACGTGGCACCATCTGAAACATATAATCTGAGATCCCTTAATCCAGAATAACCATTGCCGATATGGATGTCGAACACTAGAGACAATCCAACACGTAACAGAAAGATGCCAAGCATTTACCGCATCGGAGTACAAGTAGAGAAACGATTCAGCCACCAAGGTTATCTATCAAGAGCTGGCAGAGAAATTGAAACTGTTGCAGGTAGAGAAAGCGCCATACTGTAAATACAACTTGGAGTCAGTACTGGAGAACAACGAGTTCAAGCTTTACTGGGATGGAACTGTACTTACGGTTCATACAAATGCACATTTTTATGTACTAAAATAAGGTGTGTTGGCATGACTTTTTTTAGTGGAGAAAACATCCAAGCGGTCAACACTAATAGACATCATCGTCCATAATAACAACAATATAAGCGATAAGCATATAGATAGAAGATCGCCACATACAGAGACCTGAAGGTACCAATACACAGACAGGGGGAAATATACAGCGACCGGACGATACCATAATAGGGGAGATTATTACAAAACCGGGTATGGGGGTAAAATCTAGACATGGCATTATTTCTGGTGCATTTAAAATTTACACGAGATTCATCTACTGTGTTCAGTCATCTTGATTAGTTTGGTAACAAAAGTTGCATGGCATTCGTGCGTGCTTGTAGAATATAAATGAGAAAAAAGTTGTTATGTAAGTTTGATCTAATATTTGACGAATTTCATAAATGTTCCATAATTTCGTAAGTCAAGGTAAGTAGAATCTGTTTTTACCAAAAATTAAATATGTATTAAGGTTAAACGAACACTAGTTAAAATCTTTTTTCATCATGTTTTTAGGTCATTTATTTTCCTTTCTTCTCTTAGGTACGTTTACCGTAAAATCGTATGGGGTAAGACCAGGCGCGGATCCAGGGGGGGGGCGGTGGGGGGCGATCGCCCCCCCCCCCAAGAGGTTTGATGTCAGGAAAATAGACCCGATTGTGCCTCTTATACTATACTTTATTCAAGAACTAGAGAGAGTAATAAATCATTTTTTACCCTTTTTGTTTAGTCCGATGCCTTTGGCAAAATCTGTTAGACATATATATTTTTTTATAGGAATGGGTTAGAAATTTTATAATCAAAAATAATGGTCTATAATAATGGACTATTTGGGTTGAATAATAATAGTTAAAAAGGATTTTAATCCTTGTCATAGGCGTCAGTAGTGAACATAACCCGATCCTCTTCATCCCCCCCACTCCTCGACCTTGACTTTGACCTTACCTCATCCCCCTTTGGCCCCGCCCACATGTCCTTGTCATCGACCTTGAAAGTGCACGTGTGCTTTGTCTTTGGCCTTGACCTTGTGTTCAAGGTTGTGTGTGACCTTGACCTTGACCTTGGTCGAGACGACCTTGACTTTGTTGGGGGCCATCTTGGGTGTGTGACCTTGAAGTAGTTATTTGTGCATTGTAATAGTGTGAGATGATTTTGAAATAATTTTGACCTTGCAAATTGTTCTATAAAATTGTGTGAGTCTATTTACATTCATTCAGTGTGAAATGGCAGATACGGAGCTATCTAAAGAAAAAATTATAGAGCAAGTCGGCAGAGTAATTTGTTTATATCAGAGTAATTTAAAAAGTTTGTGTGATTTTGAAGAGAAGGATCTAGCATTTTTTCCTCTCGAATATTTAAAAACTTGCGTTGATACGCTGAGTTTACGGCAAATTTGGGATAAGCTGCCAGCGCCATATCGGTGTGATAAGGAACTACAGTTAAGCTTACCCTGTTACATTCACTATGAACAAATATATCGTCATTATATAGATGGGCCACCACCAGCAATCAAAAAGTGTCGTGAATGTAAAAAATGAGTGAATAATATGAATAGTGCTTTGCAAGAGATAGTAAAAAAAATGGGCGATGAGTTCACTGAAACGGCTAGTAATTATTTTAATGATGCAATGAAAAGTCGAGCAGAATGGGCGTCGCGCTATTGTGATTTGGCTTATGAATATGAAAAGGCTGCGAATGCATGTCGTAAATATTGCAGCAAAACAATAAATTTATAAGACTTTGTTCGTGAAATAAAAAAGTTGGGGTTTAGTGACTGTTTGGAAAAACTGATTAGTTTCATTGCAGATCCGGTTGTGTTAGATGAAATTAGAGTGTAGGACTTAAGTTTAACGTAGTAGTAGTTAATATGGAAAGTTTAGTGCGAGAAATGTACGAAGAATTTCTAATTTCTGCAGCCTGTTCGGAATTTTACGCATTTGAAATGCAAGATTCGGAGGCTCAGGATTTTAGTGTATTTTTTAAGTATATGGACCATGCCGAAGTGTGTATTTTAGCGAGTATAGTTTGTAAGAATTTTCTAAGAAATAAAAACAAACAATTATTATTGAACAAATTAAGAAAATTAGGTTTAGGTGATAATGTTACACGTATAGAAGAACGGCAGAAAAAAATCAATCAATAAAGTACATAAAATGTAGTTATTTGTTTCATTATATTTTGTCTTTGAAGTTATCCTTATACCAATTTAAATGTGTGACGTCATTTGACCTTGAATACTCTCCCCACTATTTCTACCGTTCAGCTACCCCCACCATTGTTACAATTCGACCTTGAAACCTCGCTATAAAGGTTAGTGGAAAAAGAAGTGACTTCAAACAGTCGCAGATATCAGTGGCATAAACATCAAATATTGTGTTCTTGTAGTGTTCTGAAAGTGCTTTTATATTCACGGTAATTTTTGGATTTATATACCATTTTTTCAATAATGAGTATTGCAAAAGAAACTCTAGATGAAATTAATGAAATGTTCAGCAAAGATTTCGAGGTTTTAGAGCGAAAAAAGATTACCGAAATGATTGTAGGCTAAGTGTATAAAATTGTAAAGATGGTTTCAATGACTACACGATTTGGAAAACTCTTTTAGTGGCTTTACACGATGACGGTGATAATAGCACATTTGAGACTTTTTTGTCAAAACGTGTGGCCGAAACACTATGGATAATTTATTTTCAAGAGTATTAAAAAATACTCTGTATGAAAATCTCCTTATCCTAAATTAAATCACTTACCGGAAAACTTCGATATCTGCTGGTTAATTTTCTTTACTTCTGCCAGGTATTTTGAGGGTACTCACAATCAGGAAAGAGATTAAGGAAACAGGAAAAGGGAAATACCTTTCGTCCGGAATCCCACCGTATACACCTTTCCGATCAAACTCGTCCGCAAAAGCCCGAAAATCTTTAACTTTTAAATTTGCATACCGTTATGCTATCTTTCCGTTCTGACCGTTTTCAGAGACTCTCTTTATTTCCGATCTTATTTTCTTAATCCTAAAAACGGCGAGATTGCCGATAATTACAAATAATTTTTCGTAGCAAACTTGCTCAAACACACTATCTGACGATATTGTAGATATTATGAGTAAAACTAAAGGTAAATACACTCTAACTTATTTGGGGCAGGGCACTAGAGTTTTTGGAAACAATACTTGAACATTATTACGTTTTGCCTCATTGGAGTAAATTGTATGTAAATTGTTTGAAAAAATGATGTAATTAAATTTAAAATATAGTTGCACATGTCAGAATACTTACGCGTGTTCATTATTTCTGTTAAAGATGCCTGCTGATGCGACGACGACGACCGCCAACGAATGTGTAGATAGATATATATTTTGGTTGGGGAGTGAATTAAGAAATATGGCTCACGATATGTTAGATAGCGTAAATGATTGGCCGCATATTGATGCAACCAAAGATCAATATAAGAACGAGATCAGGGATGCAATCAATTTTATGGCTGGGGCACACTTGTGCGACAAATTTTTATATGGTTCCATAGACATAGATACATTTTGTGCTGAAATGGTTGAAGAAGAATTAAAAGAATACCTCGTCAATATTCCACATTTACCAGGTGAGCTTGCTGCAAAATATGAATTGGTTTCTGCAACAGCAACAGCCCAATACGTTGACGATCGAAATAGTGTCGGATGGGATAGAATTTTGAGCAACGAAAATGAAGACATGGAAAATTAATTTTTTATAATTTTTGTATTTGTGCAATTAAATACTGTAAATAAATATCTGTTACAATCACAGTTTTGTTTTATTTCTTTTATAAACATACCAACCCAGTAGATCATAGTCAGTGTTTCTTTTTCACAGCTGAAATATTTAATATAAGTAGGGCAAATAAAAATAAAATAGTTTAGTAAAGATTGAAAATGAGTCGAGGAAACAACACAATTGATAAATTTGGTCGTCAGAAATGTAATGAAAAAATCATATATTATCTGGGCCACAAGGGATTGGTTTTAAACTTACAGCGGATGGGCAGTATGATATGGGTGGAAAAATCATAACCAACTTAGGCGAACCTAAAGATAATGATAACCATCGTTTTTATCAGCATACTGTTGCATTTCAGCCAAATCAATTTGCCACAAATTTCTGTATTCTTTTATTATCGTGCGCCGTCTTACAAATTTTTTTCTAGCCGTTCTATGTAGTTCATTAACAATTTTGATTTTTTCTAGACTGGGCTCCATATTATTAGTTATATTAAAGGTTTCAGATCGAAGGAAGAACTGAATGATATTATTAAATATTGAACTTAATATATTATATCTTCTTCTCGTAATTCCTCTATGATTGACATAATTTTATTTTCGTGTCCAGTGTGACCGGCCATTTTCGAACTCCACAACAAACGTAAACGATCCATCAACTCTTTAGCTTTGTTCCAATAGACATATTGAAATTTTTTCGAAGATAATTTCTTTTTTGTGGGTAACTGTAGTTTTTCCGAGAGATTTTTTCTTGTAATAGTACCGCCTAATTTTGTGTCCATTATCAGAGGTTTAATAATTCGTAAATATTTGTTCCATCCGGTCTCCCGTAAACCATCACTTTTTTTAAAATTGTTGTAGACAGCATTCGTTGATTCCAAAATTTCCTTGTACGTTGAAAGTACATTATCACTTAATTGTTGTTGTTCCTTGCCTACACTTGGGGGTGTTTTAAGAAATAACAAATCATAAAGTGCCGGTGATCCACCATATTCTGCAATATTTTTCCCTTTTTTGTATAAGACAATATTTCCATTTCGAAAACGCACCTCTAAATTACCAATAAAATTTTTGTTATAATCTGTTTTTGAACCAAAACGTACACCATATACAGTATCGTATAGAGATGGTTTTGAACGTAATCCTTTCAGGTGTGCGTTTAAAGTATCTGAAGTTGTGGTGTCAGCGGATGCGAGAGATGTATTAGTTGATGTTGAGGGTGTATCAAACACCGATTGGCTAATATCTTCTTTTGAAATGCGATGCTGCTGCTGCTGCTGAATAGGTGTGGAGGTTTGAAAGGAATGTGTAGGTTGGGGAAAACCTGATATTTGAGTCGACTGCACTGATGTACTGGGACTATGTGACTTTGTAGCTGGATAATGTTGTTGTTGTTGTTGTTGTTGTTGTTGTTGCTGCTGCTGACGTTGCTTGACCACATCAGATATAGTTGTCAACGGCTTAGAAATGGGTTCATAAAACTTTTCCAATTCCACAACATGAAATTCTTTAGCCGCTTTAATTTGTTTAAATTTTTTTCTGACGGCATTGGTAGCTTCCACTAGTTTACGTTTTAAGTCGATCGCGTTATTCATGATGTTAACAAAGGACGTTTCAACAATCAAATGAGTGTTTTCTCTTATTATTACAGTAATATATAGCTATCAAATCCTTTGCGGTATCTTCCCGATTTCACATCACTGTCTTTATCAATTACTAAAAATCCATACTTATTATTCCAACATTTAGAGCACATTTCTTGAAATTGAGTAAAAGTTATATCCGGTGAAACGTGGTCGGACAATATGTGTTTCATATTCAACTCATCTTTATTTAGTTTAAAATAATAAAATTGGTATTGTCTCGCACAAGCTGTCTAGGCACTCGCGAATATGTTTGCGCTAGGTAAAAGGAGTCGATATTTTTATGACGTCCCATGCTAAAGTACGATCCTATAACATCTTGTTTTTCACATATAACATCATCAAAGATAAATATAGAGTTTGGTTTTGCATCGGACGGTTCCACAATATTACTATAATCACTAAAGGCATAGTAGCCTAAACCTTTGATGGGTGCTAAAATTTTCCTTAAATACTCATATTTCGGTTGATACAGAGATTTCGACTAAATATAGACATTTTCGAGACGTAGCCCAAGGAGGTGTGTAAGCAGCGGAATCATGACATTAGTTTTTCCACAATTGGATGGACCAATTAACAGGCCGCGAATAGAGGAAGGAAGTAGAGGACCGTGTCTCTTCATTATCTTCTTTTCAAATCCAAGTCCGACTTTTTCATTGAGATTGTCAATAGGAAGTTTTTGTTTAAGATCGATAACGCGCATCTTAGGAAAATTTGATATTTTATTGGCAATTTTTCACAAAAACTGTCATTCAGATGCCGAGTGTCAAACGAAGTGGACGGTCTCACGTTTCCAATAAAACTGGACACGGTGTTGTGAATTCGTTAATAAATAAATTACCATTCGAGGTACACATTCCCGGTTATCAATATTGCGGACCCGGAACAAAAGTAATAAAACGTGTAACAAGAGGTGATCTAGGCATTAATCCTTTGGATACCGCATGCAAAAAACACGATTTAGCCTATTTACATAATAAAGACAACATAAGTGCGAGACATCGAGCGGATTACGAGCTCGAACAAAGTGCTTGGAATAGAAAAAAATCGAAAGATTCCAGTTTAGGTGAAAAAACAGCAGCTTAGTTAGTTACAAACATTATGAAAGGAAAACAACGTTTTGGTATGGGTATACCATCACCATTATCAACAAAAAAACATCTAGTAAAGGCACACGTCATACAAAAAGGAAAGGTGTTAATAAAAATCGACATGTTCGGAAAGTCAGTTTCGGAACAGCTATTCGACAAGCAGTTCGAAAGGAATTATTAAAAGCCGGAAGTAAAAATGTGTTGGAAAAAAATATCATGAATGCATCTAAAATAGCTCTGTCGGCAGCACGTAGATCGGTAAAAGCGGCAGGTGGCAAAAGGAAGGTTCGTACACCGAGAATAATACCGATTCCTAAACTGGTGGAATATATATATTACCATTAATACCAATTTTTGCCGGGTTATCAGCTTTGGGTTCATTAGCCGGTGGGGCAGCGGGAATTGTGCGCACCGTAAAAGCCGTAAAAAAAAGCAGCGAAGATAAAACCGGTGCCGGCCTGTATTTAAAATCGAAATGAAATGGTTTGTTTCTAAAGCCATATCGTAAAGGTATGGGATTATTTTTAAATCGTAGATCAAAAAACTAATTGAATCCCTACCTCGAAGACCACTATCTAACATCGATATAGAAAAATATGCCAAAAAGAACAGAATAGGACACTTTCGAGGCGTTTATATGAGGGATTCATTACCTAGACAAGGTCCTTGACGTTACGAAGCAGCAATAGTGAATTTGGATAGTACGCGTGGTGCAGGGACTCATTGGGTAGTTGATAGAAAAAATAATTCTAAAGTAACATATTATGACAGCTTCGGCAATTAACCCCCACCGATCGAATTGGTACGATATCTACAAACGGGATCGGAACCATCAAAAATTATTTACTATACATACGATCGTCAGCAGGATTTTGGAACAGTCTGGTGTGGACATTTGTGCTTAAAGTTTCTTGTCGAATCATCAGCGTCAAAGATGTCATCATCATCGTCACCATTAACACCGCAAATGGATCGCAATAACTATACTAAAATGTTGCAATCACTGAAAGCATTTCATCTAGCCGGTGGATTAAGGTAAATGACCGTGAAACAGTTAGAAAACATGCCCAAGGAAGTAATGATTGCATTAGCCCCAAATGAAATTCCATTCGTTTGGGATAAGTTGCCCGAGCACCTCAAAAGCGATATCGATATATTAAAATATCAGTGCGGTTGCAAACATTATTCCAGCAGCAGCAATTTAAACGAGGTTACGGCTGATGAGGATCTTACGGCCAGAAAAATATTTTGTTGTTATTGCAAAATCAGCGATGTGCGCATAAAAGCAGAAAATAACATAAAAACATCACTATTTAGTGCAGTGAGAAAAGGTGTGAAGATGCATCTTTTTAAATGTTGCCGCTAAGAATAAAACAGAGATGTGTGATGATTTAATGGTTAGTCATGTCTTATACGTTCACACTAACAGGACACTCGAGCGTCTTAAGCGCCGATTTTTATCCATCAGTCGAATTAAATAGAGAAAACAAATATGGTCTGGCATTGCTGGGATTTTACACATACAATTCAATTTTTAATGTGGACGAAAGCAACAATAAGTTTGCCTACATGAAGGAGGGTTACACCACTGAGCCGATACAATTGCAGATTCCACCTGGGGCCTATGAAATAGATGAGATAGGTAAAGGTATGTCGGAGGCTTTGAGGATTTCAACTGAAGAAAAGAACAATGAAATCTTTTAATTGGTCGCTTATAATAATACGCTGAAATGTGAACTGAAATCCCAATATACTATAGATTTCCGGGGAGAGGTAAAATGTTAGGATTTAATCATATAGTGTTAAAAAGAGACAAAAAGCACGAATCAACCGAGGTGGTGGAAATAATGAAAGTATGCATCATACGCGTAGATTGTAATATAATTTCCGGAGCATATATGAATTCTGTGGAAGGTCATACCTTGTTCGAATTCGATATCGACATGGAGCCCGGTTACAAAATAAGTAAAGAACCACAAAATAATATTTATATGCCGTTAATGCCGGCAGGACGTCAGTTTATCGACAACATTACTCTTCGCATCTTGGACGATAGCGGTGATCTAATCAATTTTCAAGGCGAGAAAATAATCGTGAAATTGGAACTGAAGAAACTTTCATAGAAATGGGTTTTTGCTTCAATCGTCAATTGTGTGTGCTGTCGACTAAGATGGGGGAACCGCCGAAACATAATAAAAGTAAAAGAAGAGTTAACGTCAAGGTTAGTCGTCGTCCAGACGTTAGATCACAAACATCTCAACAGTTATCTGCCGAAGACTATAAATTTTTAAAATCAATCGGTCTTAAAGTGCGAAAATGATTTCCACCACCAGTGATAAAATAGAGGTTTTCTCCGAGCCCATCTTGGACAATTCCATTATTAGTCTAGAAGAGCATACGTATAAACCATACGGATCTCCATCATTCAACAATTCGGATGAAGTCCGTATCCCCATTAATTTTCAAGATATTATACTGGATATCGCCGAAAGTTACATATATATCGAAGGAAAATTTAAACCCATAGACGCAACGAAAAGATGTTTTTTATCAAATAATGCCCTCGCATTTTTGTTCGATGAAATTCGCTACGAGATGGGAGGTGAGCAGGCCGCCGTGGTTCGTAAACCTGGAGTTACGACGACATTAAAAACCATGGTTTCATTCGGAAGTTTGCAACAAAGATCTCTCATGACGTGCGGATGGGGTCTCGACGAAGCAAACCAAGATATCCTAGACAAGGCAAGTAACGTATTCTCCGGGAAATTACCCTTAAAATATCTTATGGGATTCGCCGAAGATTACGCAAAAGGTGTTTTCAACGTAAGACAAGAGCTTATTATGATTATAGCTCGCACTTTTACCAATTGCTACGTCGGCGAAGTAGAGGCAGAAATTAGTATCGACAAAATCGAATGGAAAATTCGTCACATCATTCCAGACGACAAGCAAAAATTGAAAATACTGTCTCGCATTAATAAAGGTGGAAACAATGCCAGTATTCAAATGGCATATCGTAAATGGGATCTGTACGAATTACCAGCTTTAAGGCAAACATCTTCCGATGTGTGGGCCTTGAGAACGAGTACAAGTCTGGAAAGACCGCTCTATATAATCGTCGGGTTTCAAGACAGCAATAATTGCGACAAGAAAGAAAAAAACTCAACCCAGTTTACCCACGCCGACGTATGCGACATTAGACTGTATCTGAATTCAACCGTTTATCCCTACGAAAGATGGAATTTAGATTTCGCCAAGAAACTGTACGCAGCAGCCTATTACAATTACGAAAACTTCCTAAACAGCTACTACGGGCGCGAAATAAACGATCCGATGATAACGTTCGCGGAATATATGAAAAACCTCATTTTTATTATCAATTGCAGTCATCAATCAGAGGCGATTAACTCATCGACAGTGGATGTGAAATTGGAGTTCCAAACGAGAAAGAATAAATTCCCCAAAGACACTAAAGTGTACGCATTAGTTATTCACGACTCATTTTTTAGTTATAATGTATTAAACGGTTCCGTGACCAATAAATCTATATTTTAATGTATCTATTATATGTAACACAAAATAATGTTAAAATAAGGTACTTGAATCAATAAATTTGTAATGAGTGAAGTAGTAGTTTTATATTTATTTGAAACCAAACAAAAAAAAAGCGGACGGAAAAGCCCGCTCTTTAAGAAAGGAGTACGGGAGTTTAGATAATGGTGGTTTATTAAGTGGAAAAAAGAGCTTAAATAACACAAGAAAAATTTTTTAAGGCAAAATATGAAAACAACGATTTAGAAAATTTGTAGGAAAGTAACGATTAGGAATATGGAAAAAAGTTATAAGAAAAAATTATAGAGGAAATCGAGTACTATAAGCGAGCTTTTTTCTCGATAGAAAAAACGTAAAAAAAAATGTCTCCAAAAAAAATTGAAAAATGGTGAATGCGCGCCAAAGTTGAAGTTTTAGAGCAAAATACTATTAGGAAATTAGAAAGAGAATTTTTTTCTACATACGGTAGTATTTTTCAAAATTCGAAAAGATGAAATTTCAAGAAAAGGGTTATAGTAAGTTAGTAATTCGGATTTTTTAAAGCTCTGTAGCTCGGGAACCGTTCAAGATAGGAAAAAAATAAAAGCACCTTAAGTATCTAGAATTTTGAGGACAATACAATGGTGAAAAAAAAATTTGAAAAATCTTAAAAATGAAAAAAATTTAGACGAAAAAATTGAAATTCTCGAGTTAGGAGGCTGGAGCGCCGAACGGGAGTATGTGGAAGTTGTAGCACCATACACCTCCTCCACCCCCCTTAACTATCCAACCCAGGGTGGAGAAGTTCATTTTTCATAGTTTCAGAGCGATTTTGAAATATCGATTTTTTTAATTTGCGGTGACAAAAGTTCGGAAATTTTTTTTTTGGATTCTAGAGAAAATTTCCCACAATATATGTATTTTTCCAATTTTTTATCGTCAACCGTTACGACGCCAGAGCCCACCCAAAATGAGACGAAAATTTTTTTTTCATATTAGCGAATCGGGAAATATAGTGTGATATACTTCAACTCTTCCTTATTACGATTCCGTCAAAACATTTTCAAAATTTTCCTTACCTTGCCTGAAAATAATTAAAATATATGCATAATTTGCACTTTTTGTAAATATGTAGCAAAGTAATGGATAGAAATATCAAAAAAATTTATTTGAAAAAATGTAGAGGAAGTTTAGTACTATTTGCTAGAAAAGTGGAGGGGGTAGTTTGTGTCCATAACAGAGATACGGTGAGTTATAAAATCATATTATTCTCAAACTTATATATAATGCATATATGCACTCCACCTTACCCCCTTCAATATAGAGGCCGGTATTAGAATTATTTCATCATTACACATTCGACCATCAAGATGGAATATACATCGAAGAAGATTATTGGAATTGTCAGGCCATTCGTGCCTGGCAAACTATGTAAGTGTGAGGAGTGCGGGGGTACCGCACCAGGAGCAGCAACTTCGGCACCACCCGCAACACCGACACCACCAGCGACGGCGACACCGCCAGTACGGCTTTGGCAGCCCGAGCTCGTGGTGACGCCAATGAGAAGACCAAGGGCTGCACCTAGGTCGGTGTTAATATCGTTGGGTATTACTCCACGGTAGGCACCCGACCCTCCTCCCAGGCCCTTTTAGGGCCACAAAAATGGTCCTTTTCAGGACCACATTATATTTTGATCGTAGTTTAGTAATCGTCACTTATGGGGCGAGATATTCGTTTAACGACGATTTGTCTCGTAGCTTAAGTGCCAAGTTATATGCTTGAGAACCTATAAAAATGTTAACAGTCCAAACAAGGTTTCTATTAATTTTTTTTTGTAATGTATTTTTCACAAAATGTTAAGAATAAGTCTTATTGTCTAAACAAAAAAAAAAACAAAAAAAAAACAAATCTAATTCCTTATTTAAAGTTTTTGAAAAAATCAATAATTCTATAAGCTCTCACCAATACAGAACATTTAGAATCCGTTGGTGGGGCGGGGGTAGTTCTATATATGTGAAAATGGGCCAGTTACACAGTCATATATACATCAACTCTCATACGATGAACATGGAGGAAAAAAAACCGCCAGCAGAGGCTCATCCATCTTTAGCGATGACACCGTCGCCGGCAACGTTGGAGACCTGCAGGACTTCTACGACGAAGAGGTGAATTTTGAAATTGACGTCTTACGTCGGGACGACTTGGATGAGCCGATTCCGCTGCTGTATGACCACGATCCGGGTCTCGTGGAATTAAACGATGCGGGCGATTGGGTCTTACAAAGACTCGAAACTCCGTCGCCGCAGCCAGAGCCGGACTCGACGGAAGATGCGGTGCTGGAAATTCCAGCATCACCGACACCCGACGATCCGCAGGGCCCCTGCGATTCGTCAAGCTGGTGGTCGACCAGCGAGGATGGGGCACCATAAGCCCCACACTCTCCCTGGCCCTTTTTAAGGGCACACAACAACGGTCCTTTTCAGGACCACAAAATACTTTGATCGTAGTTTTAGCACATATTAGTATTTTGTTACTAATATTGTATGTATAGAATATACAATATTAGATACAAAATATTAAAAGTTTAGGTGCTGGTGGAACGCAGCAAAATCGTTCGTTCATATTTGGGACCACAAACAACTTTTGGTCTCAATACGTAATACGACATTTGTTTTCACCCCCCACCATTAATTTGTCTCTATATATACGACCACCAATACTTATTACAATCATTTCAGTTCAACATGTCTGCGAGTGAACAGCAACCTATCCAATGCCCTGTGGTAGATTCTACCACAGACAATTGTCTTGAGTGGGAGTTGGACGATCCCAGATGGGAAGAACTTTGGCGGTTCATAATCGAATATGCTGAGGACAGCACCGCCACTACCGCCGTTGATGATGACGGGCCGTGCGACTCCACAACACAATAAAGAGTCGCATGTTTTTACAACCAAACGGTCCTTTTCAGGGCCACAAAATACTTTGATCGTAGTTTTAGTTGGTTATAATACTTTGTAACCAATATTTTATGTTTTTTTTCCATAAAAACATACAATATTGAGATGCAAATTATTAGAAGTTCTGGCGACAGAACCTTAACTTCTTAAAACAGACCATGTTTGAGCATACTTGTAAATATTATCAAAAAATATTTACAACTATTGCTATTGCGTAGTTTTAATGGATTATTCACTATTTTTTATTACATAATATTATGTGGGAAAGGGCTTATATTAAATAACACACAAAAATAAATTTTCAAGTCATTTTTATTCTGTTTATAAAATATAAAAATCTGATCAAAGACTTTTTTTTATTAACTACAATATATATATATATATATATATATATATATATATATATATATATATATATATATATATATATATATATATATATATATTTACAAACTTAATACTATAAATTAAAAGCTAATACCTACAACTACCTAACAACTACTACATAATTTATTAAAGTCCTCTAATTGTCTTTTATACCGCACAATTTCCATCTTTTTTAACTCTAATTGTCTTTCCAGTTCTAAAATGTCACTCTCACACGCACTCACTTTTTTCACTAAGTTTTTTTTCATTCGATAAATGTCTGATAGTTTGCTCTTCTGCAGGTTAGTGAAGTCTTCAACCCACTCCGGTTGCGATGTCTCGGAACATATTAAAGAAGAAGAAGCGGTTTCGTTTGGTGAAGACGACGATGACGACGACGACGACGACAACGAAGCAGCGGAAACTTCATCGCTTTCAAAATACCACTTAAACCGCTTCTTCATAGGTTTCCGGCACCCCAATATCGGCGACAGTGGCGTTGGGGAAGACTTTACTTCCGACACTACTTCCTGCTCTACGCTGGCCGGTGTTGGTGGCGTTGGTGGTGTTGGTCCATCGGGGCCTTAGATCACTTTCACTTCTACGGACAACGGCTCTTGTGGTGCTGTTTTCAGGAAGTCGGGTAATGGAATAGGGGTGGAGGGATGCTTAAAGTTAAACTTCTTCTTTCCTTGTCCCACATCTTTAATCGCCGAATAAAAGGTTTTTTTTATCGGCGATTTCCGACTTCCGCATAGTCAAAAGCTTCTTTAATTTGGAAGCTTTCGGAGAAGATTCCCTGTTAGGCCGCGATGCTTTTCGCACAACCACATCACTTAATATGTTGATTTTCGGCTCCTTCTCCTCCATCCAACATTCGAGGAATTGCGCAGCCGACTGCACCAACTCTTCGTCGCGACCATCATTCAGGGCTCTGTCTTCGGCATCTTCTTGCTCCCTGCCGTTTCAATTTTCGAATACCCCCGGACTTAACACTTCCAAGCCATTGATGTTTTCCAACATGCCTTGTTGCGAACCGCAGCTCACGTCATGAGCATCCAAAAGAGACCTTACACTCGATGACATCTTCGATACTACAACTCACACTATAACTTTATCTTACTACTGCACTTTTTGGTGTTCTGACGAACTGTGAAGAGCTCGAGCCAGCAAGTCTGCTTTTATGCCCATTTCCCCCACTACACCACCTTTATTCCTTATGTTCGATGCATTAAGTATAATATTTAAACTTGTCAGATGCAAGGCCAAGACCAAGGCCGACGTAACCGGCAATACCAGGGTCGTTTTCAAGGTTTTAATTTTCATGGATTTTTTTTGTCCCTGTCAAGGTTATTTCAAAAAACATATAAATATAGTACCAAACTTGTCAGATGCAAGGCCAAGGCCAAGGTTAAAGTACCCGTCAATATCAGGGTCGTTTTCGAGGTTGTAATTTTCAAGGATTTTTTTTTTTGGTCCTTTAAAGTTATTTTAAAAAGTAATACATAAATAGAGTACAGCGATTGAAAAGTACAACATATTCAAACATCATGTTGCCAACTGATGAACAACCTAGTGAAGCAGCCAAAACATACAGTCATATACCAAAAGCTTTTTTTTAACTTGTCATCATTGTAAAAGACTAGGTATCTGCTGGCGAAATGATCTTACGTACGACTTCAACTACATTGACCTTTTCAGGGTTAAATTTGTACAATGAGGCTTTTGTGGACTAGTTTACTACCAGTTCAAGGACATTAATGAACGTGCCATCCAGAGAAGAAATTGGGTCATAGAAGAAGCTTACCTGTACAGAAGAAATTAACATGTATTTTATTTCTTTATTTTTTATTTTTTTTGTTTGTTATATTTTTTTATTTTTTAATAATAAAAAGTAAACTCAATCTTTGTTATATTTTAATTTTTTTTTCCAATAAAACAATAGTAAAATGAATCTGTATGTGCATTTATTAAACATCACCTAAAATACGTTTTGCAATCCATATTTTTCTGCAGAGTCCGTTTATTAATGAAATAGAACCATATATTAGGGTGAAATCTAATGGTTTCAAATCAGTCTCACATAACAATGTCAGAACTAAACACTATTGATAAGTTCGGTCGCAAAAGAAAATTTAAGGATTTTAACTTTATGCGAGGTCCTTTAGGAATAGGTTTTAAACTTACACCTAATGGAGATTACGACATGGGAAGCAAAAGATTGTGCTATTTAGCAGAACCTCTTGAAGGAGACGATGCGACCACATGAAATTATGTTGATAATAACCTTGCTCAGTGTGTGCAAGATACGCAGAAAGCTTTACATGACTCAACAATTGTTATTAAAGATATATTCAGAAACCAACTTGAAGGTTACGTAGGCAAGAAATTAATTGAAACCGGTCAAGAACTTAGAGGATACATTGATGATACTGTTATTGCAATATATGAACTTCGGCAAGACGAACTGCGTGATGAATTTAACTCTAGAATGTTGAAAATTGAAAATACTATGGAGGATCTTGTCAATAAAACTGTTTCACATTAAACATTTGTTCGTAGACCTGTGCGTTTAATTTACTGTTAGACAAATTTTTCAACAATAACTTTTACAGTTTGTTATTTGTCGACACTTCATTATATTTATAATTTTAAAATAAAGGTTCAATAAAAAGCAATCAAGTAATGAATACATGTTTTTTATTTAAAAAAAAATACAATACTATCGTTACATATTAATGTTGTATGTTCAATAGAAATAATAAAAACGATACAAATAATGAAATATGGATTTTCCAGATTACGTGCTGTCCTGACTTAGAAATGATTCCAACACGGTGACTAAATTTGCTAAGTTTTCTTCCGGGTCTATTTTGTAAAAATCTATGTCTGCATGCCCCCAAGGTAGAGTTTTGGTTGAATTGGGAATTACATAACGTTTATCATCGCTATGTGACAATGCTACTTTATTTATTATGTTGGTATAAATGTTATGTAATTCACTTCTAAATGTCTTCATCTTTCTTAATATCAAACCACCCCGTTCAACAATTCTTTGGTAGTCTTCCTGATGAAGGTCTTTCTCGATAACACATTTTTTGATACCTTTGGCTTTTTTTAATTCATTATTAATGGACTTTACATAATAAGCCTTCGCGCCAGTACCATAAAAACTTATTATCGGATCACCAGGAAACTCATCTTTCATTCTACCAACTACAGAATTACTTTTAATTATGTTGAAATTATTAATTTCGGGGTAATTTGATGTATCAAATTTTTCGGGGTTTTTTGATATAGTTTGATAAAAGTTTTCCGTATACACTTTTAATGTAAGCGAGTCGGTATCGGTGTAAAGTAACGAAGCATCATCGCCAAACTTGGATTTAATAAAATTATAATAAAAATCGTATATTAAAGTCTTTGATATATCTAATATGGAAAATCCGATATAAATTGGTTTATTGTACAATATTTTAACTTTATTCATACGTATAGCAACAAAGTTCTCGGTAAATATCGAGCTATTATTGAAATTGGGGCGGGATATTAGTGCTCTAGCTCCATTTCTGCCTACACTGTTATCCCAATGTGTTACTAATTTTATATCCTTTCGATTTTCCACATTTTTCATAGTTTTACCAAATATCGCGTTATTTTTTAATTTAAAAGTGGCCATCGCAAATTTTGTGGTGGTCTTGTTACGTAAATTGGTATTAAAATCAATATACGATTTTAACCATTTTGATTGCTTAAACTGTAATACTCGATGGGTTTGCATTACCACTAAGCCGTTGGCGATGGCTTGTTTTAAAGTTCTATAGTGTACAATGTATTTTTTTTATCTTGTAAATTAGGAATTAACTTCGGCAATTTAGCGTTTTCTGTTGGCGGTATGATATTTTCTACTAGAAATGGAAGATCAGAATGTGCATCATGCAACTCAGTCGGATAATGCACATCCACTTCCAAAACGTAGCCATGTAAACTATCATCACCAACAGCCATAATATTTAAATCGAAAATTTCGCGCTCGCTTAACCATCGAAAACCACCATATTGTAATGCTTGTGACATACTATGACCATATAGATTTGTAGCATCAAGGTATGTTATAAAAGAAGGTTTTGTTGGGTCATAGTCTGGTAAAAAAATATTATTAGCGATGTGCTTCCTTTCTGTACACTGGCTTATGCCGCCGCGTATACCTTTCTTAAAAAAATGTATCATGTCTATATCAGCTAAGAGCTCTAACTCTACCTTAGTCATTTGCAGCATACAATCAAATGATAAACTTGGAAGGGTATAGTAATGTGCTGGATCAAGTTTATCGAATTTTAAACAATTATTCCAAAATTGCTCAAAAACATCACACAATAGCAACACATCTGATTTTAAATACACGTCCGAATAGTCCCCCAAAGTTTTACACCCAAACAAGCGCCATAAATCTTTTGCTCTTCTATAGCTTTCATCGCTAATATGTTCTTCCCGTAAATTATCATAAAATTGATCTTTACTTGGAAGACATAATCGTGCACATAATCTGCATAAACCACGAATGGAACGCGCATTTGCTTTTCTATACCCTCGAATTTTAAAATATTTTCCGGCACACTCTTTCCAAATTTATCGATTTTTAAATCAACTGAGGGTGTTTTCGTGAAAATGTGGTTACAATCGTAGCTTTGATGTAAAGTTAAAGCTGACGGTGTACTAAAATAAATGAGGCAACCATCACAGAAATATATTTTATGTTGTTGACAACTAATTTGACTTGAAACTAAACGTGATAAATCCCGAATCCAACAATAATGACTCTTTGAACAAGTCGTATCACAAAAATGTTCACCGCCATCTTTACTACTACAGTCTTTTGTAATTAACAATAAATTTACATGTCTATCAAACTTTTTTGACGCATACCTCAGTGGACCAATAACTTCATGTATTACTTCATTATTTTCATATTTAGATTCCAGACCGTATACGTTAATTGATATGTTGTTCATTTCCTCAAATTTTTTAATGTCACGTAATTTTACTGGAAAATCCATACCTGTTAAATTTAGCACTCTAGAAAAATGGGGGTAGGATGTCTTCTGTGAAGGCGCTGCTGTTGGAGGAAACAATGCTGATGTTACAGCCCACGCAAAGCAAATTTTGTCCTGGTTAATCACATTGGCGACAGCTGCTTTCTTTTCAATAGAACACGGCAACTTGATGTATGATGAGCCACCCATAGGCACATACTTGTTGATACTAACTTCCAAGTATAAAATTCGAACAAGAGCCCATCCTATAACAAGAAAAATAATATATAAAAATCAGTTTAATATATCGGGTTTTGATTTTTCCATACCTGAATCTTTCTCCTGGAACTCTGTCGCCTGCGTTTTTATTAATTCGGTGAAAGAATGGTAAACGGCATCCAAATCACTTTCTACACTAATTATTTGATTAGCAGTGTTGAAGGATTTTTCACTGAATATTTCTTGTGATGTAAGCATGTACTCGCCAACAGCTGTCATGTTAATTTTTAAAGCATGATGCACACGTAATAAATTATTAACAAGTTCCACCACCTTGGATTTAATGTCTACAAAGAACATTACGTAATCAGAATGCTCCATATCACTGCTAACCCGATAGATTGCAATTCTCCTTTTGAAGGCACATTCAACGAGTTGCACATCATGACATACCGGCAAACATGAATTATTTTTATGTTGTTGTGTTCGTTTATGCGCTGATATATCATTTATTGGAACATGTACATTACATGTAGCGCAATTAATTACCGGAATCGTCGATGTATACTCTTCAATTCGGAGCCGTTTTCCTCCAGGCACTTCATTAAATCTCGCCGCACACGATTCTCTTTTATGACGTCTCATATTATAACTATGCCATGATTTGTCAAATATTAACACATGTACTACCTATATAAGTCAGAGCCAACTGATGAATGAAACTGCCCCATACCCTATATAAAACCATTCAAGGTCACCCCAAACCACGTAACATATCTTCAAGGTCACACACCCAAGATGATCTCCAACAAAGTCAAGGTTGTCTCGACCAAGGTCAAGGTCAAGGCCGCACACACAACCTTCAACACAAGGTCAAGGCCAAGGACAAAGCACACGTGCACTTTCAAGGTCAATAACAAGGACATGTGGGCGGGGCCAAAGAGGGGTGGGGCAAGGTCAAGGTCAAGGTCGAGGAGTGGGGGGATGAAGAGGATCGGGTTATGTTCACTACTGGCGTCGGAAGGAGGTTTATTTTATCACCAAGTATTTATGGCATAGAATATTATTTCGGTAATAAACTTAAAATATTTTTTTTTTATTATATTATTTTATTTCGTATGATTTCTTAATAATTCACATACATTAGAAAATATAAACAATTATGACATATTTAACACAAATCACAACTGTATTTTTATTATTTTTAATTTTGGCAAAGAACCCGTTTTAGGTACTAAAACGTTATCTCAAAAAATTCTAAGTTATATTTTAAATACTTACAAAATAGCCATTGTTAAAAATACAAGAAGTTAAATATATATATATAAAAATAAATTTGTCCATATAATATTAAAAATTTTTTGGGGCTATTGGTCATTTTATTATTAATTAAAAACATTTTTAGGGCATTTGACGTATCAGTTTATTTATTTCTTGTATCATCTACAGAATTACAATTAAACACTAAAAAAGGATTCAAATGTAATTAATTTTTATATGTTACAGTTAAAATTAGACCTACTTATTTTTATTTTTATTGCACTGACATCTTAATTTAATTTACTTTATTATATGGAAATCCGATTGCCCCAAAAAAATAAAGTAAACGTGTTAATTCTACACGCTTAAGAAAAAGGCACAAATACAATAATAAAAAAATTACCGCTAATTGGAATTAAATATATATAAAATTAAAGAGTGGGAAACACTAAAATAAAAATATATAAAAAAATACATAAACAACATTGAACAATAAAATACAACAAAAACAAATATTTAAATAATATTTTGTGTTCACACTAGTAAACATTACGTATCAATTTCTTAACCAAAGTCGCTCAAATTAATTATAATTGATTCCTCTATCTTACCGATCATGACATCGAGTTTCCACATTTTCTTTTATTCTTTTATTATATGGATTTTTCCAATTTTTGCAGTAACTTTATTCAAAAAAATTTCTCAAAAGTTCAGTTAAATTACCAATTTTGTAAGTTGTGTTATTTCTAGCAACTCAATCTTTTACTTGAGAGAGATATTTCCTTCTCCAACGGATATTTTCCGGACGATCTATAAGAACAGATTTCCTATCTGGTTTTCCCAGCAAAAATGAAGTTCTCTGAGCAATTTCCAGAGCTTAGTTCTTTTAATTTCAGGTAAATCCCGATCTTCATTGATTTTAGTTAGAATTTTGTCGACGGTTGGGATTTGCTTCTCATAATAAAAAGTATTTACAACTCTTTTCATTGCAGTTTACATCTCTACTTCCAACGAGGTTTTTCGCCTGTCTGTGATCGAAGATGGCTTGGGAGTACTTACAATTCCAATCGTTTTTTTCTCCTTCAGTATTCGGTACATAGTAGATGCCGGAACACATCTCAACAGAGCGTTTAACATTATTATCTAGATATTGATATCTTAAGAGATCGTGAACATTCATCGTAATAAGTTTTTCGTTGAGGAAAAAATGCCCTGGTTTAACGATTTTGGAATAAATATAGAGGTGGAAGCCATATCTTTTGGGTATCTTAATAATCTCAAATAATATATAAAAAACAAGCACAAACAAAATAACTCACTAAGGACACACCTTGTGTACTTTGTTCACCGATAGAAATTAAATTGAACTATCAGAAATTTTATTGTTACAGTAAGTTTATTAAAGCTTATAATATTTATAGTAATTAAATATACTTAGATTTACTGCAGTTCTCAGTTACCTGCGGCCCTGGAGCAGGTACGTTGGAGGTTTCGGTAACAGTTTTATTACACTCTCTAGTTCTTAAATAGAGTATAGAAATGTGTATGCTTGCGATCGCCCCTCCCCTTCACCAGAGCTTTGAGGTCAGGAAAATAGACCCGATTTTGCCTCTTATACTAGGAATGTGTATGCTGCTTGCATCCTCACCACCTATCGGCAACTTGTTATTCTTGTGATCGCCACCCCCCCCCTCTCCAAGAGCTTCAAATGCAGAAAAATAACCCGACCCTGCCTTTTACACTAGAAATGGGAATATTGCTGGTGTCTCTCCCCCCCCCCCCATCGACAACTTGCTTTCGCTTGCGATACTGTACTTTTGGGATATCACCGCCCCCCCCCTCCAAAGAGAGAGGCTGGATCCGCCGCTGGGTAAGACCGGGTGGTGCCCGGTTTTGTACAATTTATTACATGCAATTATTTCTTTGTTTTAAATTTATTTTGTATTATTGTTTGTTACAGTTCAACACAAAATTCCAAGAAACTATTAAAGATTAACAAATCGGCAATCATGGAGCAAGAAATCTATGAAAAATGCGATGTTAGAAGTAATACAGGGTATTAATGGCTATCGCGTCGCAGCTCGAAAATTTTGTCCCATAATCGACCCTCGAAGATAGAGTTTAGAAGTATAGAAAAAATAAAAATATCGAATATGCTTCAAAAATGGCATAGGTTGATTTAAAATAGTGTTTATACCTGAGCAAGAAATTTTAATGTGACAGCACATAAAAGATCTTGAAGCTAAATTATTCGGATTAACAAATAGAGATTTTCGATATCTTGCTTTTCAGATGGCGGAAAAAATGTTATCGATCACAATTTTTATAAAGACAACGAATTAGCTTGAATGGATTGGCTTTATGGATTATGATGTCGCCATCCGGAATTATCGTTACGACTTCCAGAACCTACTTCTGTTGCACGTGCAATGGGATTCAACAGAGTAAATGTTTAAAAAAAAATTCTCTGTTGGTTGAATGGCAAGACAAATACAAATTTCCGTTAACCAGGATATTTATTATCGATGAAACAGGGATTACTACTGTCCCCAAAAAGAAATCTAAAGTTCTGTCTTTAAAAGTACAAGTAGGTCTTATTTCATCTGCTGAAAGGAACTAATTGACTACCGCTGATTTGTGTGTATTAGCTGAAGGTGCTTATGTTCTGCTACTCTTAATTCTCCTAAGAGACCGCATGAAGGCTGAATTGTTAGATGTGCACCATCTTCTGGAACTATCGCGATATGTTATCCCAGTGGATAGATACAATGATATATATTTGTTCACTGGCTAAATCACTTCATCGCAAATATTAAATCTACTAAGAATGACCCTGTACTACTTTTACTAGATGGACACGCAACGCACACTAAAAGGCTTCCCTTGATAGATAAAGCACGAGAGAACGGAGTCATCGTAGTCAGCTTTCCTCCCTACTGGACACATCGTTTACAATCTCTTAACATTAGCATCAAGGGTTCATTAAGCACCTATTACAGCCAAAAAAGTAATGAGATGGATCCATAATAATCCAGGTCGTATTGTTACCCAGTTTTAACTTGGAAAAATTTTTGGGATTGCGTACTCTAAAGCAGCAACTCTGCAGAACGATACGAGTCGTTTTTCAAAAACAGAAATTTATCCACTGAATCCGAATTTCTTCTCTAATCAGGATTTTTTTATCTGCCACCGCGATGGATAATGACATCATATCTACTGAGCCCACGACGAAATCTTTCGGCCAAACTACAGTTGAAGCTCCGGATGAAAACATTATTATTAGCGCAACCGTTGAAATGAACAATCTTGTGCTTACAATACAGCAGCAAACAGCTGAAACGTCACCAATAAATTCACAACCAATCACCTTAAATCGAACAGTCAGTCCACAACCAGCATCGTCGTCTTTAGCTTTTTCTCCGGCTGATATTTTACCCAAACCTCATGTTGCAAGGAAAACAACTTCAAATGCTCTTCGAGGCCAAAGTGCTGTTATTACTTCATCACCTTATAAATAAGAACTCGAAGGAAATAATGAAAATAAAATAATAAGAAAAAGTTCCAATACAAAGTGCAATACTATAGTAGCTAGTCCGAAAAAGAAAAAAAAAAAAGAGGTTTTTTACGATTTATCTATTTATTGCACTGAAATATATGGAAATACGCGAACAAGTGATGATTGGGTGCATTGTCTGCAGTAAAAGAAATTGGCTCACGAAGGCTGTATTGGTTGGGAATAAGAAGAACTTGATGGGTTCCGATGCTTGTGTTGTTATGAGGCAAAGCCGGATATAAGATGCGGGTATACCCGGTTTTGTACCACGCATGGGGCAAAATCGTATAAACTTGAGTTTTGAAAATTGATTATTTTTTGTTACTTACTATAATCAAGACCGTGATTTCGTGGAATAAATATGTGAGTAAATAAGTAAACTAAACTATATCTATTAAAGTTGATTCATATTCTTTAAAACATTATTTTTTAATTTAATATTTTCCCTAGCGTCCCGATTTTACCCCATTTTTCCCTACTACCAACCACCGGCGTAATACTGAATAATATCAATTAATTGAGTCCTTGCGAATATCTGCATAAGGCCAAGCAAGTGGCAGTGCTACTTGGAACCGCTCGAAGTATCCTCAAGTTTATGATTTCCAATAATAATCCTTACGAGAAATTATCTGAAATACATAATCAGGGACGACTCTATTCAGAACGACCAATGCCAATATGGATATCGAACATCAAAGTGAATCTGCCATATAACGAACGACGCCTTTGCCTCACTGATCTACAAGGAGAGATTTGATTTAGCCGCCAAGATTATCCATCAAGAGCTAACAGAAAAGTTTGAATTGTTTTAGGTAGAGAAAGTGCCATACTATTACAGCCAGGAATCTATACTGGAGAATAAGGAATTCAAGCTATACTGGGGTCGAACTCTGTTTACAGATCATACAGTTGTACACAATAGGTCAAATGTCATTTCATTAGATAAAACTTCCACACCAGCAACACTAAGAGAAGTCACTATCCCTAACAAGAACAATGTAAGGGACAAGCCTAATGAGAAGATCGCCAAATGCAGAAACTTGAAGGTACAAATACACAGACAGTGGAGAATGAGTAGCGTCCAGACAATCTTAATAATTCTATCCACAATCGGCGTAGTACTGAAGAATTTTTTGCCTAACATCAAAAGAACTTAGCGAACACATGTATAAAGCTATGTAAAAGCAATGGTGGGGACCGCTAGAACTCTCCGGAAGTTTATAAGAAATTTAAAGGAATATAAAATTACAGGAATATGCAAAGGGTCCCCACAGAGCTTAATTCTTATAATATCGGAGTATATTTAGGATGAGTGAATGTTCCCTGAGGGGAGTGAGAAATGCGTTGGGCTAAGTGTATGGATAATAATGTAAGTCCCGTCATGGACGACACTCAAATGATGTCAACTAGGAAAATGTCGACAAATTAGCATTGGACTAGTGATTGATCTAATGTTTTCTGAAACCGCTAGTTATCCAATATGAGGTCATCTCAACACTAAACTCTATGAAATACATAATCTCTTCGGATCCAGAACAAACAACGCCGATATGGATATCAAACATTAGAGACAAATAGCGACACGATTCAGCAGCCTAGATCATCCATCAAGAGTTGGCAGAGAAATTTAGTTTGTTGAAATGCACATATTATCATAGAGTCCGGAACCTGAAGTAGAGAACACCGAGTTCTAGCTGTACTGGGATCGAACTATATTTACGGATCATACAATTGCGCATAACAGACTAGATCTTATTTTTGTAGATAAAAGCGACACTAATAGAAATAACCATCCCTAACAGCAACAATCCAAAGGATAAACATTATGTGAAGATCGCCAAATGTACACTCCTGGAGGTACAAATATGCAGATAGTGCAGAATGAATAGTGTCCTGACGCTCTCCAAAATTTTATCTAGTACCGGATTAGTACCAAAAACATAATTTTAAATCTTTATCTACGGTGAACCTCTATAACCTAGACTATGTCAGGCAGTATGGTGCTTTGTAACATATGGCTCAGTGTTATAGTCGTGCTATATGCAGTATTTTAATTTTTATAAATTTTGTGGAACATGCTGTTACAATATATTGTGCTGTTCTGTGTTTTTAAGCTTTTTCAGCCATGGTTCTTCAGCAATCATGTCAAGGAAAATATATGTGTAATATTGTTTAATATGTATGGAAGAAAGAAAATAAAGTATTGATTATATGTCCTGTCCTTAAACTCTGTACGAGTTAAACCTTTGATAAAGAAAAATGTTAACATGATTCGTACATGAGGTTATTCCATACTTGAAAAACAATAAAACTGGAAAATTTTTTAAATCTCAGAACAAAATCAATACAAAATAACTTTTTCAAATAAATGTTTAGGAAATAATGAAGATGACATTTCAAGGTAGCATAGTCAAAATGACGGTGGGAGACTGGACTTCCTTCCTGCTCAACTTCAGTAACATAGTTTCAATTAAAATTACTAAAAATTAATGCTTGTGGAACTTTTTAACCGACGTCTAAAAGAACGAGGTTCTCAATTCGTCAAGTATGTATTTTTTTATGTATGTACACCGATTACTCCGGAACGGCGGCACCGGTTTGAATGAAATGGTTTACGTTATATTCAAGAAGTTGCTGCGGTGGTCTCATATTTTTTTGGACGAAATTGGTGCAGTAATATCCAAGATGGCGCTGACAATATGGAGGCCAGAAAAATTAATTTTGTTTGATTTTCTCCAAAATTAGTAGGGGGGAATTTTTGGAGTCGTATACAACGAATCTGAAATTATTTTTAAAAAATTCAGTATGGCGGACAAAAAAATCAATTTTGTTCGATTTTCTCCAAAGTTGGTTCGAGGGAGTTTTCGGGGTCGTACATAACGAAACTGAAATTATTTTTAAAAAATTCAATATGGCGGATCAAAGATGGTGGATTAAAGATTCTACATCTCTTGATTTTATCTAAAATCAGTATTGGATTATTTCTGTTTTTGTTAGTGTTAATTATGAGTTTAAAATATTTTTTGAAAAATTCAATTTGGCAGATTCATTATGGTGTCCTAAAAATTTTACATTTTTCGATTTTCTCCCAAACTGATATAGGGGGTCCTTGACGGTGTAAATTATGAATTTAAAAGTATTTTTTCAGGATTCAATATATCAAATCCAAGATAGCGGTCCAAAAATATTACATCTTTCGATTTTGTTCAAAGGTGGGACTGAATCGTTTTTGAGGATGTAAATAGCGAATATAAGTCTAGAAATTTTAAATTTCCGGATTTCATCTAAAACTGGTACTAGGGGGCTTTAAAGGGTTTAGATTTAGATCAGATTAAGACTTAAAATATTTTTTTTTTAAATTCAATATAGCGGATGCAATATGGTGGGTTGAAAATTTTACCTTATTCGCATTTTTTCAGATTTAGTATTAGAGGGTTTTCGGGTCGTGTGTTACGAATATGATGTTAATTTTTTACAACTATTAGGTTGATAAGATACCATATGAGGGACAGAATTTTACATATTCCGATTTTGTCTAAAATTGATGTTGTGAGGTTCTTGAGGCGAATACAAACTTAATATGCAGTATAAAATATATCCAGCTAAGAAATTTACATCTCAGGTTCTTTAAATATTAAAAACTGATACTGTGGGGTTCTTGAGGCGTATAAAAACTCAATATGCAGTATAAAATATATCGAGCTAGGAAATTTACATCTCAGGTTCTTTAAACATCGATACTGGAAGGTTTTGGGGCCTACATTACCAATATAAAATTAATTTAAAATTTAAGATAGTGGATTTACTATGACAGACTAAATATTTGTTTGACACAATTTTACTGGTATTTGGAAAACTCTAAGAACCAAAGAATTTTTAGTGGTTCATTTTAGGGTGATTTACAACTTTGGTTAAAATGGGTACTTTTTTGCCACCTTGGAGTCATTGCCACGTTCACTAATCTCGATTATTACTTAGTTCAAATAATTTATGGATATTATAATGAATTTTAAAACTAAAAATAGAAAAATAAAATTTTTATAAAAAATTTGAACCGACTTATTTGTAAATGAACTAAATAACTACTAATATATACAAATTATTGTAAGAAAGCAATTACAAATAAAGTATTTTCAATCTGTTTAGGCAAATCACATTTTGTCAGGTATTGGTTTGGAACTTCAAAAAGTTCAATTTCATTTAAAAATGTATAGTTATTTTTCACTGTTAAGCGCACTTTTAGAAGTCGATTCAAGTTTTTTTATAAAAATTTTAATTTTATAATTTTCCTTTCAGGTACTTGCCTATGGTAATTTTTCCCATTTAATTCAAATTATTTTTTTTTGCTGAGACTTAGCCTTAGATTTGGTGTAAGTTTGAATTTTTCAAACTGCGGAACTATTTTCCCATGTATTTACTTACTTAAAATCTAAGTAGAAGATAAATAAGAAGATAACCATTAATTAAATAAAGCTATTATATTTTGTTAATTATGTGTGTGAGCTGGTAAAAGTGCCGATAGAGTGTTAAATGTCATTGAATAGAAAATTTATTCTTCTGGCAACAACAACCAAATAATACAGAATCTTAAAATATCAAGACAGATTATTTTTTACCATTTAAAGCATGCACAAGATGAATTTTTCTTAAACACTGAAATAAAAATTCATAAACTCACAAATTATAAATCATCAATACATGTCTTAAACTAATTCTGGTAGCCGTAAGTTTACCAAATAACTAAAAATATAACAATAATTAACAGATAAATAGAAGCGCAAAAATCACTTTGTTTAATAAAACGATTTAAATAATTTAAAGGAGAACGAAACGATAATTAATTGATTCATTGGATGTAAACAAGAAAAGTAAACAATATCCATTTCACTTTTAATCTAGAACCTGCAGTGCTTTAAAAAGCACAGTCAACTTTATAAATAAAAAACACACCCTTATCCAAAACCAAAACTATGCAAACACCAGGCAGTTGGCTAATAAAGAAAATGTTTAAACAAGCCATATTAAAAATGTATTAATCCATTTTTGGACCGTTGGCAAACAATCGGCGAATGCGAGGGTAATTATTTTACCATTTCCACCCTAATCAATCTCTATCATTCGTTGATCAACAATGCCGAAGCGTTTCCACCCTACAGGGGCTGTTAACAAAAGAATCCGTTTTTGATCTTTATTAATTTAGCTTCCAGTATTATTTATGTGTTAACACTATAATAAAGTTGTAACGAGAGACCAGAATTTATTCCCAACATAATATAACTTAGAGGCATATTTATTCGAAGTTTTTTAGTTGAATGTAAAAACAGGTGTAAGATGAAAAAAGTTTTTTGGATACAATTTTTTGGTTAAAATAATCTGTTGATTAACATTCATACATCCTAAAAGTGTTCACTGCTTTGTTAAAATAATAGATATTTTATTATAACCAAAATGACATATTTATAGTCACACTGATTTTACAGATATACATATTGTTCAAAAAGACGGCTGGTAGTAATTTAGGAACCGTTCTTTGCCCAGATTTGAAACAAAAAATGTGTCCTAGAAAATCACTATATATGAAAAAGAACAGCTATTATAGATTTTTCAATAAACGAAAGTTGTCTCGTTAAAATTTGTTGTCTCCTAAGTAGTAGTATTGCATTTCCTTATTTTAGAATAAGAATTTATTTTTAGTTATGTTATTATTCAGAATAGTAGAATAAATTTCTAATTCTGTAATATTAGAACGACAAAACAAGAACACTGCGATTATATGGTGTCGATACAATTATGTTTTTAAGAGAGGTTGCTAAGAATATTCAAGTAGCTGAGATGATTGTCAACGTCCCGAAAGGACATTACACTTTAAAAAGAAGGAAAAGAATTATTTATTTCTTACATGTTACATTACAGTTAAAAAAGTATGTTTTCATACCAGGTAGTAATTTCTTGAAAATGAGAAGTTCTATATATCAGTTAAAAGTATCGAAAGGAAACTTGATAACTTTTGTTTTGGGTTTTTGCAAAAATCAATACCGTCTAAGTTGTTTGAGCTAACCTCCTGAAAGAGCTAAAATTCAATTGATCCTGGCTTTGTTAAACTTATTTGGTGAATATGCAAATTAAATTCGTAACAATTCTTCAATATTTGCAAAGTTGTTAAGTTAGTAAAATAGTTAACTAGAAATAATCTAACAATATTTCAAATAACTGATTAGTCCGAAACCTATACTCGTATTATGGAGAAAATATCAAATCGAAACATGCATATACTTCTTAGGTTTGATAGGTGTTTTATATACGGCACATTTAAACCTTTAATATACATTAACTGACCGAAAAAAGCTTAATTAGGGTGTTTTTAAGTACACGAAAACATGTAATATTAGTGTTAAATTTATTTAAGAAAAAATATTTCTGCAATTGCCAAATTAGCATTAGCATATTAAATCTAAGAAAGAGTTATAATACTAGGACAATGTGTCTTAGATTGAGAGGTATGAATGTGCCCCTTGTTTTTAGGCCCTAGGACTAGGAAAGATCGTAAAATAAAATAGGAATACTGAAATAAGACACCATATTTCAAAAAAAAATTATGAATTTAACCGAATTTTTTAAATATTGGTTAACATAATTAATCTGCCGGGTGTCCATGTAATACTTCGGTATCTAATTGCGGCTCCATTGTTAGATTAGTGAAAATATTTTAAAAATGGTTGAACTTATACAGGGTGCTCCAAGAAAGTACAGAACATTCTTTTTAACACTAAATATTTTTGCCTTAAAATGTGACGTTCCCAAATTATTATATTTTAAAAATATTAAAAAATCAGTATTTCACTTATATTTAATGCCAACATCACGACTTTCTATTTGTTTAAAAAATGTATGAGAAATCTTAGCTGGGATCATTTTCTTTCATAATAGTTAAATATTTTTTTATACAAGATATTCAAATTATTATTTAAATATTGAAATTTTTGAATTCCGTTCTACGTAATTTTTTAATAGAATCTAGTGACATGCTTCGATAGAGTATTTATTTGCTTTCAAATTAATACTCACGTGTTTGCATTGATTTGCGACAGTTTCCTCAAAAACTGGTATTAAACAGAATACAAATCAATTATAGTTTTTATATGAAAATTAACTCAATAAGAACTTTACCACTCTAAACAATTATCTTTTGTAAATTCGGATAATACACGATACTTCACAATATAATCTACCAATCAAGAAATGAAAGCACACAAATGTAGAAATGGAGTTGAAGTAAAAGTTTCCGCAAACTTAGTTGATAGGCAAAGCCTGTAGATTTCTTTCAGACCAACTGATCTAGATATTATAGGGATACAAGCATTGAAGAGTTTTATGAACAACCAGAAACCCCGATCAAAATAACTAAAAAGCCTAAAGTAACACTTATAATGAGTAAGTTCAATGCTAAAGTTGGAAAAGATAAAGTAGCAGATGTCGCGTAGTGGGAATTTCGGACTTGACGAAAGGAACGATCGACTACCTTATAGATTTCTATCAAGAAGAAAACTTATTATTGAGTAATGGTTTTTTCAAGGTTCATCCTCGTCGGATTTATTCTTGAAAACCTCTAGCTGATTTATCTGGAAACATTCCCAGAAATAAAATTGATTAAATTGACGTTTCAATAAGGTTTAGAAAAGCCATAAAATCTCCCAAACCATATCCTGGTGCCGATGTTTCTTCGTATCGCAACTCAGTAATATGCAAATTCGAAGTTAAACTGATGTGTGTATGTAGAATATTCCAGATAATAGAATAAATATAAAGAAACTTTCTGACTCTACTGTTAAAGACCCAAAAAAAGAAACAATTAATGAACAAAAGAAATGACATAAAACAGAAAAAACTATTCGAGAAACACTGACAAAAATGTTTAAATAATACAAAATTAAAAGGATGGAATGGATGATCAAAATGATTCTGACTATAGAGGAACGACGATGAAATCATAAAAACATAAATAGAAAATTCATAACAGGATAAGAAAAAAAAGGGAAGACAAATGTGTAGGGAAAGCCTATGAGAAAAAATACGATTACCACAATATACATGGAAGAATACAAGAAATACCTGACAAAAGAAAAAACAACTCCATTGCTAGTATGGTGGCAAAAATGGAAAAACTGTATTAGATCCGTCAGAGATCCTTGAAATATTATAACTATATATTAAAGAGCTTTTTAATTCTGAATGGCGCAATTAAATCACAGTTTATAACTCAGAGATATGACCCTCAATTATAAAGTTAGAGGTAGAGAAAGCCATTCTATCCCTTAAAATTAATAAAGCTGCAAGACTCGACAACACATACGGCGAAATATTTAAATTGCTGAAGGACATAGATAATCAAATTGTTAGCACTATTACTGCGCTCTTTAACACCATTTATGACACCCTTGAATTCCCTACAGGCTCTTTAAAATTCACTTTTATTGCGATATCTAATAAACAAAATGCTAATATATATGAACAATTTCGACTAATGTCTAATTAACCATATTACTGAAATCTTCACTAAAATTATTGATAACAGATATATCGTATAGAAACAAATATCAATGACTCAGCGTGTTCCAGAGGATGATGGACTAGAAAATAAGATTGACCGTGGAGAGAGGTTAATCTAATTTTGTAGGAAAAAAACGGTTGTAACAAATATCTTTTTTAAACTGCCACCAAGAATACTGCACACTCGGAAGGCGCCTAGGTATAACTTAAAAATAATATTCACTAATCAAATAAACTTTATTTTGGCAAACCCAAGTTTTAACAACAGTATAAAATCAGTCAAAACATACCTTGCAGCTAACGTATCATCTGACCACCATCTATTTAAATACAGTATACACACCAGACAAAGGGAAGTATAAAATTCAGACAAGGATCCGAAAATTTCTATTACTGAAGTAAAATATGCCATTTAAAAATCAAAAATAGTAAAATTCTTGAATCAGACGATATTTAGTTAAAGTGATGACAGTTCTATATGATCAATCTATCAAAATTATACAACAAAATCTATAGTATTGACATTATTCCAGAGGATTGGCATACGTCTACCTTTCTAACTCTTCCTAAGAAGTTAACAGCTAAGATCAGTGACGAATTTAAAACATTAATCTGAGCCATATTTCGAAAGCTTTATTAGAATATTCCATTCCAGACTCTATGGAAAGTGCGAAAACAATACCAGTAATCCAGTTTCAGAAATAGTTTTGCTATAAAAGAAGCTTTATTTTCCATTGAAGTACATATACAATAATGTCGCGATGTCAACTGTGAATGATATGACTCTTTTATAGATTAGATGAAAGCGTGTGATAGGTTTCATTATGGAAGTCGATATTTTAAATAAAGTGGGTTTTGACTACAAGAATATCCCGTGGACAATCAATCTTTACCAGAATCAGAAAGCTAAGATAGGAATCGATAATCAACTGTCTGGTGCTGTGCAAATAACTGGTGACGTAAGACAGGGGTGTACATTGACACCGCTTCTGTTTAATTTATATTCGGTGGCAATATTTAAAGGGGCGGTTGATATCAGCCTGTGCCATATTAAGCAGAAGTCATCAAAAATCTTTTTTTAGGATAGCGTACTCCTAGTAGACAATCTAGCTAAGTTATACATGTTGTTAGACGGAATTAATGATGTGAGCGCAGAATATGGACTGAAGCTGAATGAGAAGTAAAACCAAAATGTATAGTCAGAAGCAAGATTAAGGACCAGTCAGGGGATCTTGTAGTCGGTGAGGGTTGTAAAGTTTTGCATCTGAGATGAACCTTGGATGAAAACAGGGATCATTCAGTAAAAATTAAATGTCAATTTAAAAATGAAGTCTCTGCTGTATTCTAGAGGTTTTAGCATAAAACTCAAAAAACATATAGTTCCTCGCTATATATTTTCTACCCTGCTCTACAGCGTTGATGATTAAGCTATTACGGCAGATACAAAAGGTGCTAAATAGGATAAGTTCTCAACCGGAAATCATAACAACAATCAAACATCGAAAATAAGAAAACCTCCGACATGTCATGCAAAATGAAAAGTATTGTCTTTGGAAATATCATCCAAGGCCAGGTTGACGGTTAAAGAAGTTCCAGTATAAAATGAATATCCGGGCTGGCTAATTTTCGAAAATGACATGGAGGAACCACCACAAAACTGTTGTGGAACGCTGTAAACAGAATGTGAAAAGCTATAATGATAACCAAAACGGATAAGGCACAAGAAGAAAAAGAAGAAGAAGAAAAAACGAACTTCATTTAAATATCAAGACTTCACTTCACTTAAATATTAAAAAAAAGTGGATGTTTCTAAATAAAAGACTTAAACCATCAAGACAATTTTTAATAAATCAACAAACAATAGAATTCGTTGAAACTTGTACATAACTGGAGATACTGAACAATACACAATGGGATCGATCTATTAAAATAAGGTCACAAATTAAAAAGGGCAGATCATTATTTCAAAACAAGAGGCTGTGTACAACCAGCGACTTATCCCGCTCCTTAAATTTGAGGTTAACTAAATGTTAGTCTGGTATTCTATTGCGGTTTCGTCGTTAAATTGATGAAAAATTTAATGGTCAAGATGTTAATAGGATTAAAGGGGGTACACTTTAAAATATAGTTTGGCTTAGATACGGTATCCATAAAGAGCTAGGCTAATAATTTTTATTATTTTTTAAAGGTAGCAACCTACATTTTTAATTAAAGTTGGAGTCGCCTTGAAACCCTCTTCAATTTATTTTTTATTCCCAAAATACGACGCAGTACGATTATAGATTTTATTTTTAAACTTGTATATTTTCATTTTTTGATTGCTTTCGTAGTTTCGAATACAGCAGTATATCACACTTGATTTAAACAGCATAATATGAGCTGTATTAAAAGAATTGCTCTCTTCATCTCTCCTGTACTTAGCGAGCTCCTGAGAGGAATTATTTCAATATGCATCAAAACAGCAAATGCGACACATTAGTTAATTCTAAACAAATATAAATTTAATTTTTTTGGGATATTTAAGAAGTAATTTTTTAACTATTTTTATATTTTTACCAGTATATCCACAACTCCAAAAAATGTTTAACTCTGCAAGCTAATTACTATAAATACCTATAAAATCCTATTAATATTATATCAAGCTGTTTTGGATTTTTTTCGCTATACAAATTTTACTATGAATTTAAAAAATAAGTTGTTTAACTTTTAAACCATTAAATTAATACAGATGCAGACCGAAATAATAAGGTCAAAAAACTGAATAATTTTTGTTTAAGAAATTTTCTAAATATTTTGATTCCTACAGGCTAAACCAAAAATATTTAAGCAGTGATGTTTTCAATAAGATGCTGTAGATTCATTTAAATATATGTATTTTACTGCAAATTTAGACATTTGATATACCAAAACTTGATTAGTGTTCGAAATACCAATATTTAGAAAACAACATTTTTATATTTTCACACGATGTGACTAGAATGTATTAATTTTGGTTAAAGCAGACATTTTTGAATAGAGGATGGAAAATTCGGATAGAAAAGTATAAACTATTCATCAAAAGTCAAACAAAAAATTAAGAGCAATTCATAGCGATTTTTTTTAAATTACTACTATTGACAATATATTTTTTGTTCACATAATTTAAACTCCTTTTTGTCAGATACTTTAATTTCCAGTTAAAACGTAATAATTTTTTATTAAACCTGCTTTTATTTTTAATTAATCGAGGAAAAAATTGCAAAAACTTGGACACGTTGAAAATTCATGATTGTAGACTACATTATCGGCTCAAATTTAGTCCCAATGAAAGCATAAGGTTTTTTCTTTAATTTTAGGAAAAATCAGTTATATTATTATTCGATAATTTCACACAACATTTGATTTATAACAATATTCAATATCTCTTGTTTATTTCAAAATTTTGTTGAATGTCCATTACCTTAATTTATTAACAGTTTTAAGTATACTTATAAAATTAAATTATATGTAATAAATATATTTAAGAATTTTAGTCTGATTAATCGCATTGCACGTTTTCAAAAATACAATTTTCCAGGTTATACGTATATGTACTATAAACGCAAAAGTGTATTATCCCTCAAAATAAGTCCCGGCACTGTCATAGATATCCAGCAAGCGGTTCACGCTGTCGCACGATTTCACCATGGTTACCGGAACAATGGTGTTTATTTATCCTGCGAGACCGCTAACAACGTGACAGAGAGGCTGATAAGGAAGAGATGATATTGTATACGGAGTATGGCTCCCTCTACTCGTGCCGCTGCCACCGCTACAGAGCCAATCCCGATTAGCTTTTGTTTAGACAGTCATGTAATCTTAACCGATAACTGAATTGTCGTTTATAGCTTTAGTATGTTGGATTTTATGTACAGATAAGTGTGGATATATAAAGCGCAATATAATTAGTTTCAGTATAATTGTCTAAGTAGGTATATGTAAAATTTTTTTGTTCTTATGTATATGCTGTAAGCTAAAATTGTTGAGCAATGACACTTATTTTTGCAAAAAATATATAATATGAAAACAGTTTCTAGAACTCATTGTTCTTCAAGTTGGGAGAATAGTGTACAACAAAATCGTGTTATATTTATAAAAAGAAGTATATATCATATTTCTTGAAAACAGAGTATATCACGAGAATGTTTGGTATATATCATATAAGTGGATTTACTCTTTAAGATGAAGACAATACCGACTTTTGATTATATATTTGCGTAAAATTGGGGATCTGTACACTGCGACTTGATAGATCTTTTGTGCTTCTCTACTGCATAGCAAGTCGTAAGGGATATCTTGCCGGCTAAAGCAGATCCTCCAGTCCTATTTCCCTTAGGAACCTTAGGATAGTGGACGGCTACAAAGTGGGTAGCTCCCTTTTTTCTATTTGGTGTGCTCCCAAAAAAACCCACTCTAAGGTTTTCTAAAGCGTTACAGTCTGAGAGGATATGAACTCGAGTTTCTTGAGGTATCTCTTCAGGTGGCAATGACCAGTCAGTATTCCTATTCGAACTCTGAGTTGGTTTTTACTTAGGCCTATGTATTCCTTGAATCTCTTCTGGCCGTAGTTCGCAAGAAGTATTTTCGCTTGTCTCAATCTATACAGCTCCGTCCAATAATTGGATCTCTTGCTTCCTTTCTATTTTTTTAGTTCAGGTTAGTTCAGATTAGTTCAGGTTAATATATTATTACATAATAGAAAATGTGTTATTAACTTAATTTTGAAATTAGTGTTTGTTTTTTTTGAAGGACGTAGGTGGAAAATTGTCTTATTTAATCTTTATATTATGCTATTCAAAATGATTACAGAGGGTCCGATAAGTACATGTAGAATTCTTGGTGGTACATACGAAGATATGGGACCCAAAAGGGGTATCCAGTAATTTATCTTTTGTGTAGACTGATATATTTTAATTAACCGATAACTGGTATTAAACAGAATACAAATCAATTATAGTTTTTATATGAAAATATAAAGATTCACCAATCTTGGTCATAAACAATCTTTGACATTATCACGAAAGTCAGGAATGGACTCGACATTTAACTTATTGGCCCAAAATTTTGACAAGTGGAAGTTTTCAGAGCTAAACCCCAACTTCTTAGATAGTTTAGGCGACCATCTAAAAATAAAAGTTATTCAACCATTATTTGAAGATACAATTAATTGAAATAAATCAGAATACTACAATAAAAATCACCAAATATTGTTTCTTTTATCTTGGTAAGCATTAATATGATAAGATTTGTTACAGCTATTAAATCTTAATTATATAATTGAGTCCTATTCCGATGCAGAATATATCGACTTTCATTTAGTTTATGAACAATGCAACTCCCTGGAGACAAGAAAATGTTAGGGAGAGTTTTGTGTAAATCAAAATTTACCTGATCGAAAAACATTTGAAAGGATTTATTGCGGCTTAAAAGAAATAAAAAAACAAAAAAACACTATCACAAATTAGAAAAACACATTCTGAATGATATTGCTAACAATCCTTTTAACAATGTAAAGGCCTATTCTTACTTAGAAGTGCCTATCCCAACTTGCTTCATTCACCCTTCTGCATCACCATTGTGGATAAAAGTTGGGGTGTCTAGCTTTGGGTAACACATTTTCGGAAAAAATCACGAAAAAATAAGCTTGCCAGACAGATGTTACCATTAATCTCGCTTTTTTCATATTGTTTCGTGTATATTCCCTATTATAAATATTTTGTTTTAAAAATTTGTACAACGACAACAAAAAAGGGAAGTTCATTTGGGACAAGGAGGCTGTGGCCCGTTTAGAGGTATATAAAAATCATCCGATCCTATTTAAATTGCAATACACTGATTACAAAAATAAAGTGAAAAAGCTTTAAATACGACAAAAACAGAATTAGTAAAGCTACATTCTATTATCAAACTCTCAAAATACAAGATGTGAGAAGCAAAATTCCCATTCCCATTTAATGAATTAAAAAAGTGGCTTGAAAACTTAATGTTTTTAAAGGACCATGAATATATAAGTTCATGTAATTTGATGAACAAACAATTTTTGAGTATTAATACTGTCAAAACAATTTGATGTAGTATTGCTAAATTAAAAGAAAAATATTTGAATTATGTTCTGTTTTAATGAAAAATATAATAAGGATATTTAATTTTATAGGAATGTATTGATATATCTGAGGCAATTGAAGAGTCTGACCAAAACTCTGACTCAAACTTTGTGATGTCTTGATGGAAGAACTTAATATAGATATGAGAAGGTCGATACCTTCTACAACGTCGACCACAAAATCAAGGAGTAATATTCAGAACGAAGTGGTTACATGCAGCTGAAAAGTTGTAAGGAAATCGTAGAAGAGATGATGAGAAAGATGTACATGTCCAAGGTACTGTTATTATTTTTGTTTTTGTTTCTATGCTTAGTTAATAACATTTAAAGCTTTTACTTTCTTGAATTAGCTAATTTTCAATATGAAATATAAAATTTTTAGTTTAAATTTTTTATATTCCTGTGATCACATCAACTTTGATTTTTGTAAAAAGGACATTTTCGCAAAACTTAGAGAAAGATATCTTTATAAAATATGAATATATTTTTATTTCATATGAACAATTAGTTCGATAACTAATTTGAAGAAAAAATTTTTCCCGACTGATCGAACCTAAACTTTCAAATATTAAAAATAAAAGTAGTTATTAAAATGGAAACGGGCATTAACGAAGCTCAAGAAGAGGAGGATGCAAATTAATTTATCTTTTTTTTTAGTTTCTAGAAGTAAAACAAAGCTTCAAACATATTTTAATTTATCTATTAATTTATTTGAATTAACAATAGCACACAAAATATACAGTCGCTTCAGAAATCACTGAGTCTAGCCAGTAAAGCCACTGGCATATACAGTTTTTTGTATTTTACACCATACCTTAAGGCTTTATTATGAACCATGAAAAAAAAACTTTAAATACAAAAAAGTTGTTATATTTTTTCGATATTATTTTTAAGATCTATTTGAAAAACAATAACACATCGTAAATTTGAAAAGCAGAAGCAATTCTAATTCTTTAATAGAGCATCCAGTATATTCTCTACTAGAATGAAAGCTCCGATTAAATTGATTTAAAAAATATATAATATGTTCGTGTTCGGCAGGAGTGAACATAACCCGATCCTCATCATCCCTCCACTCCTCGACCTTGACCTTGATCGTGTCCCACCCCTCTTTGGTCCTGCCTACATGTCCTTGTCATTGACCTTGAAAATGCACGTGTGCGTTGTCCGTGGCCTTGACCTTGTGTTCAAGGTTGTGTGTGCGGCTTTGACCTTGACCTTGTTTGAGGCGACTTTAACTTTGTTGGAGGCCATCTTTGGTGTGTGACCTTGAAGCAGTTATTTGTGCATTGTAATATTGTGGGATGATCTTGATATGATTTTGACCTTGCAAATTGTTCTATAAAATTGTGTGAGTCTATTTACATTCATTCAGTGTGAAATGTCAGATACGGAACTATCTAAAGAAAAAATTATAGAGCAAGTCGGCAGAGTAATTTGTTTATATCAGAGTAATTTAAAAAGTTTGTGTGATTTTGAAGAGAAGGATCTAGCATTTTTTCCTCTCGAATATTTAAAAACTTGCGTTGATACGCTGAGTTTACGACAAATTTGGGATAAGCTGCCAGCGCCATATCGGTGTGACAAGGAACTACAGTTAAGCTTACCCTGTTACATTCACTATGAACAAATATATCGTCATTAAATAGATGGGCCACCACCAGCAATAAAAAAGTGTCGTGAATGTAAAAAATGAGTGAATAATATGAATAGTGCTTTGCAAGAGATAGTAAAAAAATGATGAGTTCACTGAAACGGCTAGTAATTATTTCAATGATGCAATGAAAAGTCGAGCAGAATGGGCGTCGCGCTATTGTGATTTGGCTTTTGAATATGAAAAGGCTACGAATGCATGTCGTAAATATTGCAGCAAAACAATAAATTTACAAGACTTTGTTCGTGAAATAATAAAGTGGGGGTTTAGTGACTGTTTGGAAAAACTGATCAGTTTCATTGCAGATCCGGTTGTGTTAAGTGAAATTAGAGTGTAGGACTTAAGTTTAACGTAGTAGTAGTTAATATGGAAAGTTTAGTGCGAGAAATGTACGAAGAATTTCTAATTTCTGCAGCCTGTTCGGAATTTTACGCATTTGAAATGCAAGATTCGGAGGCTCAGGATTTTAGTGTATTTTTTAAGTATATGGACCATGCTGAAGTGTGTATTTTAGCGAGTATAGTTTGTAAGAATTTTCTAAGAATTAAAAACGAACAAATATTATTCAACAAATTAAGAAATTTCGGTTTAGGTGATAATGTTACACGTGTAGAAGAACGACAGAAAAAAGTCAATCAATAAAGTACATAAAATGTAGTTATTTGTTTCATTATATTTTGTCCTTGAAGTTATCCCTATACCAATTTAAATGTGTGACGTCATTTGAACTTGAATACTCCTCCCACTATTTCTCCGTTAAGCTACCCCCACCATTGTTACAATTCGACCTTGAAAACTCGCTATAAAGGTTAGTGGGAAAAGAAATGACTTCAAACAGTCGCAGATATCAGTGGCATAAACATCAAATATTGTGTTCGTGTAGTGTTCTAAAAATGCTTTTATATTCACGGTAATTTTTGGATTTATATACCATATTTTCAATAATGAGTATTGCAAAAGAAACTCTAGATGAAATTAATGAAATGTTCAGCAAAGATTTCGAGGTTTTAGAGAGAAAAAAGGTTACTTAAATGATTGTGGGCAAAGTGTTTAAAATTGTAAAGATGGTTTTAATGACCACACGATTTGGTAAAACTGTCCTAGTGGCTTTACGCGATGACGGTGCTAATAGCACATTCGAGACTTTTTTGCCAAAACGTGTGGACGAAACACTGTCTGACGATATTGTAGATATTATGAGTAAAACTAAAGGGACATACACTCTAACTTATTTGGGTCAGGGCACTAGAGTTTTTGGAAACAATACTCGAACATTATTACGTTTTGGCTCATTGGAGTAAATTGTATGTAAATTGTTTGAAAAAAAGGATGTAATTAAATTTAAAATATAGTTGCACATGTCAGAATACTTACGCGTGTTCATTATTTCTGTTAAAGATGTCTGCTGAGACGACGACGACCGTCAACGAATGTGTAGATAAATACATATTTTGGTTGGGAAGAGAATTAAGAAATATGGCTCACGATATGTTAGATAGCGCAAATGATTGGCCGCATATTGAGGCAACCAAAGATCAATATATGAACGAGATCAGGGATGCAATCAATTTTATGGCTGAGGCACACTTGTGTGACAAATTTTTATATGGTTCCATAGACATGGATACATTTTGTGCTGAAATGGTTGAAGAAGAATTAAAAGAATACCTCGTCAATATTCCACATTTACCAGGTGAGCTTGCTGCAAAATATGAATTGGTTTCTGCAACAGCAACAGCCCAAGATGTTGACGATCGAAATAGTGTCGGATGGGATTGAATTTTGAGCAACGAAAATGAAGACATGAAAAATTAATTTTTTATAATTTTTGTATTTGTGCAATTAAATAACTGTAAATAAATATCTGTTACAATCACAGTTTTGTTTTATTTCTTTTATAAACATACCAACCCAGTAGATCATAGTCAGTGTTTCTTTTTCTCAGCTGAAATATTTAATATAAGTAGGGCAAATAAAAATAAAATAGTTTAGTAAAGATCGAAAATGAGTCGAGGAAACAACACAATTGATAAATTTGGTCGTTAGAATTGTAATGAAAAATATCATATATTATCTGGGCCACAAGGGATTGGTTTTAAACTTACAGCTGATGGGCAGTATATGGGTGGAAAAATCATAACCAACTTAGGTGAACCCAAAGATGATGACGATGCTGTGACAAAACACTTTGTTAATAGAAAGTTTTACAATTTTGCAGTTGTAATATGTGACATATTTAACAAGGATGTCCTCCCCATGATATACGAAAATAATAGTGAGCTTAAAACAAAAATTGAAGTTATTCAGAAAATACTCTATCATCAGCCTTTAAATGACTCATTAAGCGCACTGTCGTACGGCTCGACTTCAAAAAAAATCTAAAAAAAAGGGAAAGCATGTTAAAGAATAGGAGAAGGCACTCCGAGTGGCATAGCCTTGAAGATAACGTCGTAGTCGTCGGTGAATTGGACCTTCCCTGCAAGAATATTGAAATGTTATTTATGTGTATGATGTTTTATTGTCATTGTTTTTAATGATGAAGATTGTAATAAAAAACTTTGTTTTACAATATATTGTTTATTTATTTTACATTTTAAATTAAAATTATAGTCATACAATATGTTATTTAAACAATATTAGCTTTATCTATCCAAGAGTTGAAGTGGTTGGGAAATCCTAGCCATTTGACATATAATTGATCGGTGTGATTTTTCTTGCGTTGTCTAAGGACCTTTTTTTACTAGATAAATGCCAGGACTGCTTGTTTTTTGTAGTTCTGACTCGTAAAAACACCCTCACTTTATAACGATTCCAACAAGTATGTAGGTGGATTTGTAACGTTAACTTTTACAACTTTAAACAATTCAGTTTACCAAGAGGGCGTATATCCTTTCTCGAATAAGCTTTTGTACTTGCTAATACGCACAATGTCACCCATTGAAAATTTAAATTTTTTAGGTACAATTTTTAAATAATCGTATGCTTTAATTTGTGTTTCTTCTTGCACATCTGCAGGCTTCATTCCAATGGTGCGATGTTTCGAATGGTTATAGGTTTTTGTTACTGCCGATAATATATGTATCCATTTGTAAGATCCTCTTGCCGAGAATTATTCATATAAATTATTTTTTAAAGTCCTTATGACTCGCTCAACAATTGCAGCTTTCTTTGTGCTGTTAGTGGAATAATGATTTATATTATATTTTTTCATCAGGGCTTGAAAGTTTGTATTATAGAACTCCTTTCCTTGATCACTTTGCAGATTTGTTGGTGTATATGATGCCTCTTCAATGATGCTTTTCATCGCATTAGTAACTTCTATACCAGTCTTGTTTCTTATGGCTTTGGTATAGACAAATTTAGAGTAACAATTTATACAGACCAAAATATAACGATAACCATCGTTTTCATCAGCATACTGTTGCATTTCAGCCAAATCAATTTGCCACAAATCTCTGTATCCTTTTATTATCGTGCGCCGTCTTACAAAATTTTTTCTAGCCGTTCTATGTAGTTCATTAACAATTTTGATTTTTTCTAGACTGGGCTCCATATTATTAGTAATATTAAAGGTCAACTCTTTAGCTTAGTTCCAGTAGACATATTGAAATGTTTTCGAAGCTAATTTCTTTTTTGTAGGTAACTGTAGTTTTTCAGAGAGATCTTTTCTTGTAATAGTACCGCCTAATTTTGTGTCCATTATCAGAGGTTTAATAATTCGTAAATGTTTGTTCCATCTGGTCTCCCGTAAACCATCACTTTTTTAAAAATTGTTGTAGACAGCACTCGTTGATTCCAAAATTTCCTTGTACGTTGAAAGTACATTATCACTTAATTGTTTTTTGTATAAGACAATATTTCCATTTCGAAAACGCACCTCTAAATTACCAATAACATTTTTGTTATAGTCTGTTTTTGAACCAAAACGTACACCATATACAGTATCGTATAGAGATGGTTTCGAGCGTAATCCTTTCAGATGTGCGTTTAAAGTATCGGAAGTTGTGGTGTCAGCGGATGCGAGAGATGTATTAGTTGATGTCGAGGGTGTATCAGACACCGATTGGCTAATATCTACTTTTGAAATGCGATGCTACTGCTGCTACTGCTGCTGCTGAATAGGTGTGGAGGTTTGAAAGGAATGTGTAGGTTGGGGAAAACCTGATATTTGAGTCGACTGCACTGATGTACAATTAAATGATAAACTTGGAAGAATATAGTAGTGTGCTGGATCCAATTTATCGAATTTTAAACAATTATTCCGAAATTGCTCAAAAACATCACACAATAGCAACACATCTGATTTTAAATACACGTCGGAATAGTCCCCCAAAGTTTTACACCCAAACAAGCGCCATACTTCTTTTGTTCTTCTATAGCTTTCATCGCTAATATGTTCTTCCCGTAAATTATCATAAAATTGATCTTTACTTGGAAGACATGTATTTTTCATTTTTTCTATAGCGTCAATAAAGCTATAGGGAAAAACACCCTTTTGACGCATCAAATTAAATTGGTTGATATTTGAAAAATGTTTCCGCGTTTCAATAAAATCGTCGTCATTTAAACCGCTGCCTAAATTTTCCAAAGACGTTGACAAAAATTTTAAACTGTCAATGAATAGCAACGTTAAATATTTCCTCTTGACTTTTCCACATTTACTATCAAAATAATCGTGCACATAAATGTTTTCGGTAAATGATATGTACTTTTCCTTACTTTGAGCCAAAATACCAATTTTATCCCCATATTTACATAACTCTTTTATAAATAAATGGCTGTCGTAGCTGCTTAAGTTATGAAATATGATAAGGGTAAAATAGGGTAATTTATAATTTAAATTACAAACGGAATGTGCTGCACCATATCTTTTTGCACCAGTTATGTGACAATGATCTCGTACTTTAATCTCACCATCTTTAAAAGGGCCTTCACATATACCACATATTTTAGCATCATTAAACTCAATTTTTTCTTCAAGCGTTAACGGTTTCATAGGCTTAATGTCCTTTAAATATGTGTTATATAGAGCCCTTAAATCACGCTCGATACGATCCACAAATACTTGCGCTGCATGATTCCCCCGAAATAGCTCAAATTTCGAAAGTGAGTCGTCAAAAGAGCATTTAATTAAATAAGCAAAAGAATATGGTTCATGTTTAAAACTTTTTACAGTGTAAGAATTTTGTGGGTTTGGTTGTACCGTTTCAACGGGTTTTAAAACAGATTCGAAATCTGCATAAACCACGAATGGAACGCGCATTTGCTTTTCTATACCCTTGAATTTTAAAATATTTTGCGGCACACTCCAATAACTTCATATATTACTTCATTATTTTCATATTTAGATTCTAGACCGTATAAGTTAATTGATATGTTGTTCATTTCCTCAAATTTTTTAATGTCACCTAATTTTTCTGGAAAATCCATACCTGTTAAATTTATCACTCTAGAAAAATGGGGGGTAGGATGTCTTCTGTCACACAAAGCAAAATTCGTCCTGGTTAATCACATTGACGACAGCTCCTTTCTTTTCAATAGAACACGGCAACTTGATGTATGATGAGCCACCCATAAGCATATACTTGTTGATACTAACTTCCAAGTAAAAAATTGGCACAAGAGCCCATCCTATAACAAGAAAAATAATATATAAAAATCAGTTTAATATATCGGGTTTCGATTTTTCCATACCTGAATCTTTCTCCGGGAACTCTGTCGCCTGCGTTTTTATTAATTCGGTGAAAGAATGGTAAACGGCATCCAAATCACATTCTACACTAATTATTTGATTAGCAGTATTGAAGGATTTCTCACTGAATATTTCTTGTGATGGAAGCATGTACTCCACCACCTTGGATTTAATGTCTGCAAAGAACATTACGTAATCGGAATGCTTCTTATCACTGCTAACCCGATAGGTTACGATCCTCCTTTTGAAGGCACATTCAACGAGTTGCATGCCATGACATACCGGCAAACATGAATTATTTTTATGTTGTTGTGTTCGTTTATGCGCTGGCATATGATTTATTGGAACATCTACATTACATGTAGCGCAATTAATTACCAGAATCGTCGATTTATACTCTTCAATTCGGAGCCGTTTTCCTCCAGGTACTTCATTAAATCTCGCCGCACACGATTCTCTTTGATGACGTCTCATATTATAACTATTGGTAAACTTAGAACCGCAATTTTCACAAACATATGCCATGATTTGTCAAATATTAACACATGTAGTACCTATACAAGTCAGAGATAACTGATGACTGAAACTGCCCATACCTTATATAAAACTATTCAAGGTCACCCCAAACCACGTAACATAACTTCAAGGTCACATACCCAAGATGGCCTCCAATAATGCCTAGGGCACCTCAAACAAGGTCAAGGTGAAGGTCACATACAACCTTGAACACAAGGTCAAGACCAAGGACAAAGCACACGTGCACTTTCAAGGTCAATAACAAGGACGTGTGGGCGGGGCTAAAGAGGGGTGCGGCAAGGTCAAGGTCAAGGTCGATGAGTGGGGGGATGATGAGGATCGGGTTATGTTCACTACTTTCGGGACAACCATTATTTACTTGTTCTGTGATTATTTATATATTTATGTTTGAAATAATAAAAATTATTGTCGCAAGATATTTCGTCTTTAAGGTATTGTAAATCTAAATGGTCACTTGAGGTCATTCAGATAATATATGTGGTATAGGTAAATCACCAAACTAAAATGAATATTGCAAACTTTGCAAGTTGCCCGAAGGTAATAATAAACCTATCGCAAGCTGAGATTGCTTGTCTGAAAAAAGGTGTTTCAGAATATTTCAGTTTTTTTTTTTAAATTATTTTTTATGGTCACTGCACTTGTAGCAATTCGGCCAGAATATTTTAGGTTCAATTCTCCTAAGCAAATCTTCACATGTGGCTTTATCCATTGGCTAAACACTTATATGGTTTAGGATCATCTAGCTCATCATTTATTAAAGACACATTTCTTTTGTTTTTCTTCAGTAGCAAGTGGCGAACCAAAAACAAACGTTGCTTACGTAAAGGAGGAACTACTAGTCCATAAATAATTGATACAAGTACTAGTTCTTGATCCATTTTTTAAAGTAACATCAACATCACTTCGTTTATTTAAACCACAGAACAGAAAAAATTATTAAAACGAATAAAACATATAGTCGGTCGGCACGTCGTCTCTCTATAATGCCAAAAAAACCAAAAGTACCAAAAAAATTGCTGAAAATTAAAACGCTAGTGAGAAAATTGTAAATGTGTACAAGGTTTCGTCTTTCATTTATGGCCGCAAAAACCCCTGAAATTAGCTGATACATCAAGGGTCAAACACCCGGGGTGAAAAGTTGTGAGTAAGAACATACCTTATGAAAGCTCGTAGCTTAAATAGTTACAACAAAATGGACTATCCATGAACCTTTCCAAGAACAATTACTTCACCACTTCCATGTTCAAAAGGTATGCACAATGTCTCCAGATGACTATTATACAAGACTTAATTACGTACACATGTACCTATGCAAGTTAGACCTTCGTTGTGGCTCAACACATTTTAACAAATTAGTGCATCGCCATTTATCAGATACTTTTGGTAGTCGTTGGATGGATAGAGACGGATCTATTTTATGGTCACCTAAAGTTCCTTACCTAAATCCGTTATATATTTAGGCGGGGGGGGGGGGATCTTGTTTATTCATCGCGAAAAAACGCCAGGGAAGAGTTGTCTCAAAGAATAATCTATTAGTGTAATCTTATTTGAAATGATCCTGGAATATTATTTAGAGTACAGCGAGAAAAAATCCTCAGGATAAAAAGGGTCTTGAAGTATAAGACGTCTATTTTTAACATCTGCCTAATTAAATGCACAAGTGATACTTAATGTTTTACACAATTTTGGGATTCCCAAGATTCTATCAAAAATGCTTTTTTTATTTCTTGTTAAAGTTTTAGTCAGGCTTCATCTCTTTTTGTTTCTCTTAAGTTACGATCAACTTTTTTAAATATACCTCGATTCGGTAAATTGCGATTTGCAAATTTCTGGACATAAATATTTTTTCCGTAGAGAATTGAATTATGCTTGTCCAAAAATTAAATACATTTTACATGTTAGCATTACTCTAAATTATTAGGTTAATTGGATTCTAGTGATAACTAGTATTAAATAAGAGTAGTGAACATAACCCGATTCGCTCGATCCCCCCACTCCTCGACCTTGACCTTGACCTTGCTTCACCCCTCTTTGGCCCCGCCCACATGTCCTTGTCATTGACCTTGAAAGTGCACGTGTGCTTTGGCCTTGGCCTTGTGTTCAAGGTTGTGTGTGTGACCTTGACCTTGACCTTGGTCGAGACGACCTTGACTTTGTTGAAGGTCATCTTGGGTGTGTGACCTTGAAGTAGTTATTTGTGCATTGTAATAGTGTGGGATGATCTTGAAATGATTTTGACCTTGCAAATTGTTCTATAAATTGTGTGAGTCTACTTGCATTCATTCAGTGTGAAATGTCAGATACGGAACTATCTAAAGAAAAAATTATAGAGCAAGTCGGCAGAGTAATTTGTTTATATCAGAGTAATTTAAAAAGTTTGTGTGATTTTGAAGAGAAGGATCTAGCATTTTTTCCTCTCGAATATTTAAAAACTTGCGTTGATACGCTGAGTTTACGGCAAATTTGGGATAAGCTGCCAGCGTCTTATCGGTGTAACAAGGAACTACAGTTAAGCTTACCCTGTTACATTCACTATGAACAAATATATCGTCATCATATAGATGGGCCACCACCAGCAATAAAAAAGTGTCGTGAATGTAAAAATGAGTGAATAATATGAATAGTGCTTTGCAAGAGACAGTAAAAAAATTGGGCGATGAGTTCACTGAAACGGCTAATAATTATTTCAATGATGCAATGAAAAGTCGAGCAGAATGGGCGTCGCGCTATTGTGATTTGGCTTATGAATATGAAAAGGCTGCGAATGCATGTCGTAAATATTGCAGCAAAACAATAAATTTACAAGACTTTGTTCGTGAGATAAAAAAGTTGGGGTTTAGTGACTGTTTGGAAAAACTGATTAGGTTCATTGCAGATCCGGTTGTGTTAGATGAAATTAGAGTGTAGGACTTAAGTTTAACGTAGTAGTAGTTAATATGGAAAGTTTAGTGCGAGAAATGTACGAGGAATTTCTAATTTCTGCAGCCTGTTCGGAATTTTACGCATATGAAATGCAAGATTCGGAGGCTCAGGACTTTAGTGTATTTTTTAAGTATATGGACCATGCCGAAGTGTGTCTTTTAGCTAGTATAGTTTGTAAGAATTTTCTTAGATATAAAAACAAACAATTATTATTGAACAAATTAAGGAAATTAGGTTTAGGTGATAATGTTAAACGCATAGAAGAATGGCAGAAAAAAATCAATGAATAAAGTACATAAAATGTAGTTATTTGTTTCATTATATTTTGTCCTTGAAGTAATCCTTATACCAATTTAAATGTGTGACGTCATTTGACCTTGAATACTCCTCCCACTATTTCTATCGTTAAGCTACCCCCACCATTGTTACAATTCGACCTTGAAACCCCGCTATAAAGGTTCGTGGGAGAAGAAGTGACTTCAAACAGTCGCAGATATCAGTGGCATAAACATCAAATATTGTGTTCGTGTAGTGTTCTGAAAGTGCTTTTATATTCACGGTAATTTTTGGATTTATATACCATTTTTTTCAATAATGAGTATTGCAAAAGAAACTCTAGATGAAATTAATGAAATGTTTAGCAAAGATTTCGAGGTTTTAGAGAAAAAAAAGGTTACCGAAATGATTGTAGGCAAAGTGTATAAAATTGTAAAGATGGTTTCAATGACTACACGATTTGGTAAAACTCTTTTAGTGGCTTTACACGATGACGGTGATAATAGCACATTTGAGACTTTTTTACCAAAACGTGTGGCCGAAACACTACCTGACGATATTGTAGATATTATGAGTAAAACTAAAGATAAATACACTCTAACTTATTTGGGGCAGGGCACTAGAGTTTTTGGAAACAATACTCGAACATTATTACGTTTTGGCTCATTGGAGTAAATTGTATGTAAATTGTTTGAAAAAAAGGATGTAATTAAATTTAAAATATAGTTGCACATGTCAGAATACTTACGCGTGTTCATTATTTCTGTTAAAGATGTCTGCTGATGCGACGACGACGACGACGACCGCCAACGAATGTGTAGATAGATACATATTTTGGTTGGGGAGAGAATTAAGAAATAGGGCTCACGATATGTTAGATAGCGTAAATGATTGGTCGCATATTGATGTAACCAAAGATCAATATAAGAACGAGATCAGGGATACAATCAATTTTATGGCTGGGGCACACTTGTGCGACAAATTTTTATATGGTTCCATAGACATGGATACATTTTGTGCTGAAATGGTTGAAGAAGAATTAAAAGAATACCTCGTCAATATTCCACATTTACCAGGTGAGCTTGCTGCAAAATATGAATTGGTTTCTACAACAGCAACAGCCCAAGACGTTGACGATCGAAATAGTGTCGGATGGGATAGAATTTTGAGCAACGAAAACGAAGACATGGAAAACTAATTTTTTATAATTTTTGTATTTGTGCAATTAAATTACTGTAAATAAATATCTATTACAATCACAGTTTTATTTTATTTCTTTTATAAACATACCAACCCAGTAGATCATAGTCAGTGTTTCTTTTTCTCAGCTGAAATATTTAATATAAGTAGGGCAAATAAAAATAAAATAGTTTAGTAAAGATTGAAAATGAGTCGAGGAAACAACACAATTGATAAATTTGGTCGTCAGAAATATAATGAAAAATATCATATATTATCTGGGCCACAAGGGATTGGTTTTAAACTTACAGCGGATGGGCAGTATGATATGGGTGGAAAAATCATAACCAACTTAGGCGAACCTAAAGATGATGACGATGCTGTGACAAAACACTTTGTTAATAGAAAGTTTTACAATTTTGCAGTTGTAATATGTGACATATTTAACAAGGATGTCCTCCCCATGATATACAAAAATAATAGTGAGCTTAAAACAAAAATTGAAGTTATGCAGAAAATACTCTATCATCAGCCTTTAAATGACTCATTAAGCGCACTGTCGTACGACTCGACTTCAAAAAAAATCTAAAAAAAGCAGGTTAAAGAATAGGAGAACGCACTCCGAGTGGCATAGCCTTGAAGATAACGTCGTAGTCGTCGGTGAATTGGACCTTCCCTCCAAGAATATTGAAATGTTATTTATGTGTATGATGTTTTATTGTCATTGTTTTTAATAATGAAGATTGAAATAAAAAACTTTATTTTACAATATATTGTTTATTTATTTTACATTTTAAATAAAAAATATAGTCATACAATATGTTATTTAAACAATATTAGCTTTATCTATCCAAGAGTTGAAGTGGTTGGGAAATCCTAGCCATTTGACAAATAATTGTTCGATGTGATTTTTCTTGCGTTGTCTAAGGACCTTTTCCACTAGATAAACGTCAGGACTGCTTGTTTTTTGTAGTTCTGATTCGTAAAAACACCCTCTTATAGGCTGACCTTCTAACGATTCCAACAAGTAAGTAGGTGGATTTGTAACGTTAACTTTTACAACTTTAAACAATTCGGTTGACCAAGAGGGCGTATATCCTTTCTCGAATAAGCTTTTGTACTTGCTAATACGCACAATGTCACCCATGGAAAACTTAAATTTTTTAGGTACAATTTTTAAATAATCATATGCTTTAATATGTGTTTTTTCTTGCACGTCTGCAGGCTTCATTCCAATGGTGCGATGTTTCGAATGGTTATAGGTTTTTGTTACTGCCGATAATATATGTATCCATTTGTAAGATCCTCTTGTCGAGAATTGTTTATATAAATTATTTTTTAAAGTCCTTATGACTCGCTCAACAATTGCAGCTTTCTTTGTGCTGTAAGTGGAATAATGATTTATATTATATTTTTTCATCAGGGCTTGAAAGTTTGTATTATAGAACTCCTTTCCTTGATCACTTTGCAGATTTGTTGGTGTATATGATGCCTCTTCAATGATGCTTTTCATCGCATTAGTAACTTCTATACCAGTCTTGTTTTTTATGGCTTTGGTATAGACAAATTTCGAGTAACAATTTATACAGACCAAAATATAACGATAACCATCGTTTTCATCAGCATACTGTTGCATTTCAGCCAAATCAATTTGCCACAAATCTCTGTATCCTTTTATTATCGTGCGCCGTCTTACAAAATTTTTTCTAGCCGTTCTATGTAGTTCATTAACAATTTTGATTTTTTCTAGACTGGGCTCCATATTATTAGTAATACTAAAGGTTTCAGATCGAAGGAAGAACTGAATAATATCATTAAATATTGAGCTTAATATATTATATCTTCTTCTCGTAATTCCTCTATGATTGACATAATTTCATTTTCGTGTCCAGTGTGACCGGCCATTTTGGAACTCCACAACAAACGTAAACGATCCACCAACTCTTTAGCTTTGTTCCAGTAGACATATTGAAATTTTTTCGAAGATAATTTCTTTTTTGTGGGTAACTGTAGTTTTTCCGAGAGATTTTTTCTTGTAATAGTACCACCTAATTTTGTGCCCATTATCAGAGGTTTAATAATTCGTAAATATTTGTTCCATCTGGTCTCCCGTAAACCATCACTTTTTTTAAAATTGTTGTAGACAGCATTCGTTGATTCCAAAATTTCCTTGTACGTTGAAAGTACATTATCACTTAATTGTTGTTGTTCCTTGCCTACACTTGGGGGTGTTTTAAGAAATAACAAATCATAAAGTGCCGGTGATCCACCATATTCTGCAATATTTTTCCCTTTTTTGTATAAGACAATATTTCCATTTCGAAAACGCACCTCTAAATTACCAATAAAATTTTTGTTATGATCTGTTTTTGAACCAAAACGTACACCATATACAGTATCGTATAGAGATGGTTTCGAACGTAATCCTTTCAGGTGTGCGTTTAAAGTATCGGAAGTTGTGGTGTCAGCGGATGCGAGAGATGTATTAGTTGATGTCGAGGGTGTATCAAACACCGATTGGCTAATATCTTCTTTTGAAATGCGATGCTGCTGCTGCTGCTGCTGAATAGGTGTGGAGGTTTGAAAGGAATGTGTAGGTTGGGGAAAACCTGATATTTGAGTCGACTGCACTGATGTACTGAGACTATGTGGCTTTGTAGCTGGATAATGTTGTTGCTGTTGTTGTTGCTGCTGCTGCTGCTGCTGACGTTGCTTAACCACATCAGATATAGTTGTCAACGGCTTAGAAATGGGTTCGTAAAACTTTTCCAATTCCACAACATTAAACTCTTTAGCCGCTTTAATTTGTTTAAATTTTTTTCTGACGGCATTGGTAGCTTCCACTAGTTTACGTTTTAAGTCGATCGCGTTATTCATGATGTTAACAAAGGACGTTTCAACAATCAAATGAGCGTTTTCTCTTATTATTACAGTAATATATAGCTATCAAATCCTTTGCGGTATCTTCCCGATTTCACATCACTGTCTTTATCAATTACTAAAAATCCATACTTATTATCCCAACATTTTGAGCACATTTCTTGAAATTGAGTAAAAGTTAGATCCGGTGAAACGTGGTCGGAAAATATGTGTTTCATATTCAACTCATCTTGTTTAAACATAATAATAAAATTGGCGTTGTCTCGCACAAGCTGTTTAGGCACTCGCGAATATGTTTGCGCTAGGTAAAAGGAGTCGATATTTTTATGACGTCCCATGCTAAAGTACGATCTTATAACATCTTGTTTTTCACATATAACATCATCAAAGATAAATATAGAGTTTGGTTTTGCATCGGACGGTTCCACAATATTACTGGAATCACTAAAGGCATAGTAGCCTAAACCTTTGATGGGCGCTAAAATTTTCCTTAAATACTCATATTTCGGTTGATACGGAGATTTCGAGTAAATATAGACATTTTCGAAACGTAGCCCAAGGGGGTGTGTAAGCAGCGAAATCATGACATTAGTTTTTCCACAATTGGATGGACCAATTAACAGGCCGCGAATAGAGGAAGGAAGTAGAGGACCGTGTCTCTTCATTATCTTCTTTTCAAATCCAAGTCCGACTTTTTCATCGAGATTGTCAATAGGAAGTTTTTGTTTAAGATCGATAACGCGCATCTTAGGAAAATTTGATATTTTATAGGCAATTTTTCACAAAAACTGTCATTCAGATGCCGAGCGTCAAACGAAGTGGACGGTCTCACGTTTCCAACAAAACTGGATACGGTATTGTGAATTCGTTAATAAATAAATTACCATTCGAGGTACACATTCCTGGTTATCAATATTGCGGACCCGGAACAAAAGTAATAAAACGTGTAACAAGAGGTGATCCAGGCATTAATCCTTTGGATGCCGCATGCAAAAAACACGATTTAGCCTATTTACATAATAAAGACAACATAAGTGCGAGACATCGAGCGGATTACGAGCTCGAACAAAGTGCTTGGAATAGAGTAAAATCGAAAGATTCCAGTTTAGGTGAAAAAACAGCAGCTTGGTTAGTTACAAACATCATGAAAGGAAAACAACGTTTTGGTATGGGTGTACCATCATCATTATCAACAAAAAAAACATCTAGTAAAGGCACGCGTCATACAAAAAGGAAAGGTGTTAATAAAAATCGACATGTTCGGAAAGCCAGTTTCGGAACAGCTATTCGACAAGCAGTTCGAAGGGAATTATTAAAAGCCGGAAGTAAAAATGTGTTGGAAAAAAATGTCATGAATGCATCTAAAATAGCTCTGTCGGCAGCACGTAGTTCGGTAAAAGCGGCAGGGGGCAAAAGGAAGGTTCGTACACCGAGAATAATACCGATTCCTAAAACTGGTGGAATATTACCATTAATACCAATTTTTGCCGGGTTATCAGCTTTGGGTTCATTAGCCGGTGGGGCAGCGGGAATTGTGCGCGCCATAAAAGCAGTAAAAAAAAGCAGCGAAGATAAAACCGGTGCCGGCCTGTATTTAAAATCGAAAGGAAATGGTTTGTTTCTAAAGCCATATCGTAAAGGTATGGGATTATTTTTAAATCGTAGATCAAAAAACTAATTGAATCCCTACCTCGAAGACCACTATCTAACATCGATATAGAAAAATATGCCAAAAAGAAAAGAATAGGACACTTTCGAGGCGTTTATATGAGGGATTTATTACCTAGACAAGGTCCTCGATGTTACGAAGCAGCAATAGTGAATTTGGATAGTACGCGTGGTGCAGGGACTCATTGGGTAGCTTATAGAAAAAATAATTCTAAAGTAACATATTATGACAGCTTCGGCGATTTACCCCCACCGATCGAATTGGTACGATATCTACAAACGGGATCGGAACCATCAAAAATTATTTACTATACATACGATCGTCAACAGGATTTTGGAACAGTCTGGTGTGGACATTTGTGCTTAAAGTTTCTTGTCGAATCATCAGCGTAAAAGATGTCATCATCATCATCGTCACCATTAACACCGCAAATGGATCGCAATAACTATACTAAAATGTTGCAATCACTGAAAGCATTTCATCTAGCCGGTGGATTAAGGAAAATGACCGTGAAACAGTTAGAAAACATGCCCAAGGAAGTGATGATTGCATTAGCCCCAAATGAAATTCCATTCGTTTGGGAAAAGTTGCCCGAGCACCTTAAAAGCGATATCGATATATTAAAATATCAGTGCGGTTGCAAACATTATTTCAGCAGCAGCAGCAATTTAAACGAGGTTACGTCTGATGAGGATCTTACAGCTAGAAAAATATTTTGTTGTTATTGCAAAATCAGCGATGTGCGCATAAAAGCAGAAAATAGCATAAAACATCACTATCTAATGCAGTGAGAAAAGGTGTGAAGATGAATCTTTTTAAATGTTGCCGCTAAGAATAAAACCGAGATGTGTGATGTTTAATGGTTAGTCATGTCTTATACGTTCACACTAACAGGACACTCGAGCGTCTTAAGCGCCGATTTTTATCCACCAGTCGAATTAAATAGAGAAAACAAATATGGTCTGGCATTGCTGGGATTTTACACATACAATTCAATTTTTAATGTGGACGAAAGCAACAATAAGTTTGCCTACATGAAGGAGGGTTACACCACCGAGTCGATACAATTGCAGATTCCACCTGGGGCCTATGAAATAGATGAGATAGGTAAAGCTATGTCGGAGGCTTTGAGGATTTCAACTGAAGAAAAGAACGATGGAATCTTTTACTTGGTCGCTAATAATAATACGCTGAAATGTGAACTGAAATCCCAATATACTATAGATTTCCGGGGAGAGGCGAGTATCGGTAAAATGTTAGGATTTAATCATACAGTGTTAAAAAGAGACAAAAAGCACGAATCAACCGAGATGGTGGAAATAATGAAAGTACGCATCATACGCGTAGATTGTAATATAATTTCCGGAGCATATATGAATTCGGTGGAAGGTCATACCTTGTTCGAATTCGATATCGACGTGGAGCCCGGTTACAAAATCAGTAAAGAACCACAAAATAATATTTATATGCCGTTAATGCCGGCAGGACGTCAGTTTATCGACAACATTACTCTTCGCATCTTGGACGATAGCGGTGATCTAATCAATTTTCAAGGCGAGAAAATAATCGTGAAATTGGAACTGAAGAAACTTTCATAGAAATGGGTTTTTGCTTCAATCGTCAATTGTGTGTGCTGTCGACTAAGATGGGGGAACCGCCGAAACATAATAAAAGTAAAAGAAGAGTTAACGTCAAGGTTAGTCGTCGTCCAGACGTTAGATCACAAACATCTCAACAGTTATCTGCCGAAGACTATAAATTTTTAAAATCAATCGGTCTTAAAGTGCGAAAATGATTTCCACCACCAGCGATAAAATAGAGGTTTTCTCCGAGCCCATCTTGGACAATTCCATTATTAGTCTAGAAGAGCATACGTATAAACCATACGGATCTCCATCATTCAACAATTCGGATGAAGTCCGTATCCCCATTAATTTTCAAGATATTATACTGGATATCGCCGAAAGTTACATATATATCGAAGGAAAATTTAAACCCATAGACGCAACGAAAAGATGTTTTTTATCAAATAATGCCCTCGCATTTTTGTTCGATGAAATTCGCTACGAGATGGGAGGTGAGCAGGTCGCCGTGGTTCGTAAACCTGGAGTTACGACGACATTAAAAACCATGGTTTCATTCGGAAGTTTGCAACAAAGATCTCTCATGACGTGCGGATGGGGTCTCGACGAAGCAAACCAAGATATCGTAGACACGGCAAGTAACGTATTCTCCGGGAAATTACCCTTAAAATATCTTATGGGATTCGCCGAAGATTACGCAAAAGGTGTTTTCAACGTAAAACAAGAGCTTATTATGATTATAGCTCGCACTTTTACCAATTGTTACGTCGGCGAAGTAGAGGCAGAAATTAGTATCGACAAAATCGAATGGAAAATTCGTCACATCATTCCAGACGACAAGCAAAAATTGAAAATACTGTCTCGCATTAATAAAGGAGGAAACAATGCCAGTATTCAAATGGCATATCGTAAATGGGATCTGTACGAATTACCAGCTTTAAGGCAAACATCTTCCGACGTGTGGGCCTTGAGAACGAGTACAAGTCTGGAAAGACCGCGCTATATAATCGTCGGGTTTCAAGACAGCAATAATTGCGACAAGAAAGAAAAAAACGCAACCCAGTTTACCCACGCCGACGTATGCGACATTAGACTGTATCTGAATTCAACCGTTTATCCCTACGAAAGATGGAATTTAGATTTCGCCAAGAAACTGTACGCAGCAGCCTATTACAATTACGAAAACTTCCAAAGCAGCTACTACGGGCGCGAAATAAACGATCCGATGATAACGTTCGCGGAATATATGAAAAACCCCGTTTTTATTATCAATTGCAGTCATCAACCAGAGGCGATTAACTCATCGACAGTGGATGTAAAATTGGAAACGAGAAAGAATAAATTCCCCAAAGACACTAAAGTGTACGCATTAGTTATTCACGACTCATTTTTTAGTTATAATGTATTAAACGGTTCGGTGACCAATAAATCTATATTTTAATGTATCTATTATATGTAACACAAAATAATGTTCTTGAATCAATAAATTTGTAATGAGTGAAGTAGTAGTTTTATATTTATTTGAAACCCAACCAAAAAAAAAAGCTGGCGGAAAAGCCCGCTCTTTAAGAAAAGAGTACGGGAATTTAGAAAATGGTGGTTTATTAAGTGGAAAAAAGAGCTTAAATAACACAAGAAAAAATTTTTAAGGCAAAATATGAAAACAACGATTTAGAAAATTTGTAGGAAAGTAACGGTTAGGAATAGGGAAAAAAGTTATAAGAAAAAATTATAGAGGAAATCGAGTACTATAAGCAAGCATTTTTCTCGATAGTAAAAACGTAAAAAAAAATTTTTTCAAAAAAAAATTGAAAAATGGTGAATGCGCGCCAATGTTGAAGTTTTGGAGCAAAATGATATTAGGAAATTAGAAAGAGAATTTTTTTCTACATATGGTAGTACTTTTCAAAATTCGGAAAGATGAAATTTTAAGAAAAGGGTTATAGTAAGTTAGTAATTTGGATTTTTTAAAGCGCTGTAGCTCGGGAACCGTTCAAAATAGAAAAAAAATAAAAGCACTTCGATAGCCCAAAATTTTGAGGAGAATGCGATGGTGTAAAAAAAATTATAATTTTTTTTTTTTTGAAAATGCTGAATACGCGCTAAAGTTGAAGATTTAGAGAAAAACGGTATTGGGAAATTAAAGAGAGAATTTTTTTCTACATATTGTAGTATTTTTGAAAATTCGAAAAAATGAAATTTGAAAAAAAGGGTTATAGAAAGTTAGTAATTTGAATTCTTTAAAACGCTGTAGCTCGGGAACCGTTCAAGATAGAGAAAAAATAAAAGCACTTTAATTACCTAGAATTTTGAGTAGAATACAATGGTGAAAAAAAAATTTGGAAAATCTTAAAAATGAAAAAAAATTTAGACGAAAAAATTGAAATTCTCGAGTTAGGAGGCTAGAGCGCCGAACGGGAGTATGCGGAAGTTGTAGGGGAGGGTTTTTTTTTTTTTTTTTTTTAGTGTGCCTGCTCCGCGCTAACGCGCTACGCGGCACACACATTATTTCATCATTACACATTCGATCGGCAAGATGGAAGATATACCAAAAAGGATCATTGGCATTGTCAGGCCATTCGTGCCCGGCAAAATATGCAAGTGTGAGGAGTGCGGGGGTACCGCACCAGGAGCGGCACCTTCGGCACCGCCTGCAACGCCGACACCACCAGCGACGACGACGGTGCCGCCAATGAGAAGACCAAGGGCTGCACCTAGGTCGGTGTTAATATCGTTGGGTATTACTCCACGGTAGGCACCCCACCCTCCCCCCAGGCCCTTTTAGGGCCACAAAAACGGTCCTTTTCAGGACCACATTATATTTTGATCGTAGTTTAGTAATCGTCACTTATGGGGCGAGATATTCGTTTAACGACGATTTGTCTCGTAGCTTAAGTGCCAAGTTATATGCTTGAGAACCTATGAAAATGTTAACAGTTCAAACAAGGTTTCTATTATTTTTTTTTGTAATGTATTCTTCACAAAATATTAAGAATAAATCTTATTGTCTAAACAAATCTAATTCCTTATTTAAAGTTTTTGAAAAAATCAATAATTCTATAAGCTCTCACCAATACATAACATTTAGAATCCGTTGGTGGGGTGGGGGTAGTTCTATATATATGAGACTGGGCCAGTTACACAGTCATATATTCATCAACCCTCATACGATGAACATGGAGGAAGAAAGACCCGCCAGCCGAGGCTCATCCATCTTTAGTGATGACACCGTAGCCGACAACGTTGGAGACCTGCAAGTCTTCGACGACGACGACGAGGTGGATTTTGAAATTGACGTCCTACGTTGGGACGACTTGGATGAGCCGATTCCGCTAGTATATGACCATGATCCGGGTCTAGTGGAATTAGACGATGCGGGCGATTGGGTCTTACAAAGACTCGAAACTCCGTCGCCGCAGCCAGAGCCGGACTCGACGGAAGATGCGGTGCTGGAAATTCCAGCATCACCAACACCCGACGACCCACAAGGCCCCTGCGATTCGTCAAGCTGGTGGTCGACCAGCGAGGATGGGGCACCATAAGCCCCACACTCTCCCTGGCCCTTTTTAAGGGCACACAACAACGGTCCTTTTCAGGACCACAAAATACTTTGATCGTAGATTTAGTACATATTAGTACTTTGTTACTAATATTGTATGTATAGAATATACAATATTAGATACAAAGTATTAAAACTTTAAGTGCTGGTGGAACCCAGCTAAATCGTTCGTTCGTATTTGAGACCACAAACAACTTTTGGTCTCAATACGTAATACGACATTTGTTTTCACCCCCCACCATTAATTTGTCTCTACATATACGACCGCCAATACTTATTACAATCATTTTAGTTCAACATGTCAGCGACTCAACAACAACAACAACAACAACAACAACCCATCCAATGCCCTGTGGTAGATTCTACCACAGAGAATTGTTTGGAGTGGGAGCCGAACGATCCTAGATGGGATGAACTTTGGCGGTTCATCATCGCATATACAGAGGACAACACCACCACCCCCGCTGATGATGACGGGCCGTGCGACTCCACAACTCAATAAAAGAGTCGCATGTTTTACAACCAAACGGTCCTTTTCAGGACCACAAAATAATTTGATCGTAGTTTTAGTTGGTTATAATACTTTGTAACCAATATTTTATGTTTTTTTCATAAAAACATACAATATTGAGATACAAAGTATTAGAAGTTCTGGCGACAGAACCTTAACTTCATAAACCGAACCATGTTTTAGCATACTAGTAAATATTATCAGAAAATATTTACAACTATTGCTATTGCGTAATTTTAGTGGATTATTCACTCTTTTTTTTATTACCTAATATTATGTGGGACAGGGTCTATATGAAATAACACACAAAAATAAATTTTCAAGTCATTTTTATTCTCATTATAAAATATAAAAAATTTGATCAAACACTTTTTTTTATTAACTACAATATATATATATATATATATATATATATATATATATATATATATATATATATTTACAAACTTAATACTATAAATTAAAAGCTAATATCTACAACTACCTAACACCTACTACATAATTTATTAAAGTCCTCTAATTGTCTTTTTAACCGCGCAGATTTCACCTTTTTTTATCTCTAATTGTTTTTCAAGTTCTATAATGTCACTGTCACACTCGTCCACTTCTTTCACTAAGCGTTTTTTCATGGCATAAATGTCGGTCAATTTGGTCTTCTGAGAGTTGGTGAAGTCTTCGACCCACTCCGGTTGTGATGGCTCCGAATATATTAACGAAGAAGAAGCGGTTTTATTTGGTGAAGACGATGACGATGACGACGACGACGAAGCAGCGGAAACTTCATCGCCTTCAAAGCAACGCTTAAACCGCTTCTTCATGGGTTTCCGGCACCCCAATATCGGCGACAGTGGCGCTGGCGCTGGGGAAGACTTCACCTCCGACACTATTTCATTCTCTACGCTGGCCGGTGTTGGTGGCGTTGGTGGTGTTGGTCCATCGGGGCCTTCTATGACTTCCACTTCTACTGACAATGGCTCTTTTGGTGCTGTTTTTAGGAAGTCGGGTAATGGAACAGGGGTGGAGGGACGCTTAAAGTTAAACTTTTTGTTCTTCCCTTGTCCCACACCTTTAATCGCCGAATAAAATGTTTTTTTATCGGCGATTTCCGACTTCCGCATAGTCAAGAGCTTTTTCAGTTTCGACGCTTTCGGAGAAGATTCCCTAGGTCGCGATGCTTTTCGCACAACCACATCACTAATCACATTTATTTTTGGCTCCTTCTCCTCCGTCCAGCATTCCAGGAATTGCGCTGCCGACTGAACTAACTCCTCGTCGCGACCATCGTTGAGGGCTCGGTCTTCGGCATCTTCATGCTCCACGCCATTCCAGTTCTCGAACACCCCCGGACTTAACACTTCCAAACCACTCATGTTATCCAGCATGCCTTGCTGTGAACCGCAGCTCAAGACAAGAGCATCTAAAAGAGACCGTACACTAGACATTTTCGATATTCAAACTCACACAATTAACTTTTTCTTAGCACTGTACTGTTTGCTGTTCTGACGAACTGTGAAGAGCTCGAGCCAGCAAGTCTGCTTTTATGCCCATTTCCCCCACTACACCGCCTTTATTCCTTTTGTTCGATGCATTAAGTATAATATTTAAACTTGTCAGATGCAAGGCCAAGGCCAAGGCCGACGTAACCGGCAATACCAGGGTCGTTTTCAGGGCTGTAATTTTCATGGATTTTTTTTTGTCCCTGTCAAGGTTATTTTAAAGAAGCATATAAATATAGTACTAAACTTGTTAGATGCGAGGCCAAGGCCAAGGTCAAAGTACCCGTCAATGTCAGGGTCGTTTTCGAGGTTGTAATTTTCAAGGATTTTTTTTTTTGGTCCTGTCAAGGTTATTTTAAAAACAAGGACATTAATGAACGTGCCATCCAGAGAAGAAATTGGGTCATAGAAGAAGCTTACCTGTACAGAAGAAATTAACATGTATTTTATTTCTTAATTTTTAATTTTTTTGTTTGTTATTTTTTTTATTTTTTTTAATAATAAAAAGTAAACTCAATCTTTTGTTATATTTTAATTTTTTTTCAATAAAACAATAGTAAAATGAATCTGTATGTGTATTTATTAAACATCACCTAAAATACGTTTTGCAATCCATATTTTTCTGCAGAGTCCGTTTATTAATGAAATAGAACCATATATTAGGGTGAAATCTAATGGTTTCAAATCAGTCTCACATAACAATGTCAGAAGTAAACACTATTGATAAGTTCGGTCGCAAAAGAAAATTTAAGGATTTTAACTTTATGCGAGGTCCTTCAGGAATAGGTTTTAAACTTACACCTAATGGAGATTACGACATGGGAAGCAAAAGATTGTGCTATTTAGCAGAACCTCTTGAAGGAGACGATGCGACCACACGAAATTATGTTGATAATAACCTTGCTCAGTGTGTGCAAGATACGCAGAAAGCTTTACATGACTCAACAATTGTTATTAAAGATATATTCAGAAACCAACTTGAAGGTTACGTACGCAAGAAATTAATTGAAACCGGTCAAGAACTTAGAGGATACATTGATGATACTGTTATTGCAATATATGAACTTAGGCAAGACGAACTGCGTGATGAACTTAACTCTAGAATGTTGAAAATTGAAAAGACTATGGAGGATCTTGTCAGCAAACCTGTTTCACATTAAACATTTACTCGTAGACCTGTGCGTTTAATTTACTATTAGACAAATTTTTCAACAATAACTTTTACAGTTTGTTATTTGTCGACACTTCATTATATTTATAATTTTAAAATAAAGGTTCAATAAAAAAGCAATCAAGTAATGAATACATGTTTTTTATTAAAAAAAAAAAAAAAAAAAAAAAAAAAATTACAATACTATCGTTACATATTAATGTTGTATGTTTAATAGAAATAATAAAAACAATACAAATAATGAAATATGGATTTTCCAGATTACGTGCTGTCCTGACTTAGAAATGATTCCAACACGGTGACTAAATTTGCTAAGTTTTCTTCCGGGTCTGTTTTGTAAAAATCTATGTCTGCGTGCCCCCAAGGTAGAGTTTTGGTTGAACTGGGAATTACATAACGTTCATCATCGCTATGTGACAATGCTACTTTATTTATTATGTTGGTATAAATGTTATGTAATTCACTTCTAAATGTCTTCATCTTTCTTAATATCAAACCACCCCGTTCAACAATTCTTTGGTAGTCTTCCTGATGAAGGTCTTTCTCGATAACACATTTTTTGATACCTTTGGCTTTTTTTAATTCATTATTAATGGACTTTACATAATAAGCCTTCGCGCCGGTACCATAAAAACTTATTATCGGATCACCAGGAAACTCATCTTTCATTCTACCAACTACAGAATTACTTTTAATTATGTTGAAATTATTAATTTCGGGGTAATTTGATGTATCGAATTTTTCGGGGTTTTCTGATATAGTTTGATAAAAGTTTTCCGTATACACTTTTAATATAAGCGAGTCAGTATCGGTGTAAAGTAACGAAGCATCATCGCCAAACTTGGATTTAATAAAATTATAATAAAAATCGTATATTACAGTCTTTGATATATCTAATATGGAAAAACCGATATAAATTGGTTTATTGTACAATATTTTAACTTTACTCATATGTATAGCAACAAAGTTCTCGGTAAATATCGAGCTACTATTGAAATTGGGGCGGGATATTAGTGCTCTAGCTCCATTTCTGCCTACACTGTTCTCCCAATGTGTTACTAATTTTATATCCTTTCGATTTTCCACATTTTCCATAGTTTTACCAAATATCGCGTTATTTTTTAATTTAAAAGTGTCCTTCGCAAATTTTGTGGTGGACTTGTTACGTAAATTGGTATTAAAATCAATATACGATTTTAGCCATTTTGATTGCTCAAACTGTAATACTCGATGGGTTTGCATTACCACTAAGCCGTTGGCGATGGCTTGTTTTAAAGTTCTATAGTGTACAATGTATTTTTTTTTATCTTGTAAATTAGGAATTAATTTCGGTAATTTAGCGTTTTCTGTTGGCGGTATGATATTTTCTACTAGAAATGGAAGATCTGAATGTGCATCATGCAACTCAGTCGGATAATGCACATCCACTTCCAAAACGTAGCCATGTAAACTATCATCACCAACAGCCATAATATTTAAATCCAGAATTTCGCGCTCGCTTAACCATCGAAAACCACCATATGGTAATGCTTGTGACATACTATGACCATATAGATTTGTAGCATCAAGGTATGTTATAAATGAAGAAGGTTTTGTTGGGTCATAGTCTGGTAAAAAAATATTATTAGCGATGTGCTTCCTTTCTGTACACTGGCTTATGCCGCCGCGTATACCTTTCTTAAAAAAATGTATCATGTCTATATCCGTTAAGAGCTCTAACTCTACCTTAGTCATACGTAGCATACAATCAAATGATAAACTTGGAAGGGTATAGTAATGTGCTGGATCAAGTTTATCGAATTTTAAACAATTATTCCGAAATTGCTCAAAAACATCACACAATAGCAACACATCTGATTTTAAATACACGTCCGAATAGTCCCCCAAAGTTTTACACCCAAACAAGCGCCATACTTCTTTTGCTCTTCTATAGCTTTCATCGCTAATATGTTCTTCCCGTAAATTATCATAAAATTCATCTTTACTTGGAAGACATGTATTTTCCATTTTTTCTATAGAGTCAATAAAGCTATAGGGAAAAACACCCTTTTGACGCATCAAATTAAATTGGTTGATATTTGAAAAATGTTTCCGCGTTTCAATAAAATCGTCGTCGTTTAAACCGCTGCCTAAATTTTCCAAAGACGTTGACAGAAATTTAAAACTATCAATAAATCGCAACTTTAAATATTTCCTCTTGACTTTTCCACATTTACTATCAAAATAATCGTGCACATAAATGCTTTTGGTAAATGATATGTACTTTTCCTTACTTTGAGCCAAAACACCAATTTTATCCCCATATTTACATAACTCTTTTATAAATAAATGGCTGTCGTAGCCGCTTAAGTTATGAAATATGATAGGGATAAAAGAGGGTAATTTATAATTTAAATTACAAACGGAATGTGCAGCACCAAATCTTTTTGCACCAGTTATGTGACAGTGGTCTCGTACTTTAATCTCACCCTCTTCAAAAGGGCCTTCACATATACCACATATTTTAGCATCATTAAACTCCCTTTTTTCTTCAGGCGTTAACGGTTTCATAGGCTTAATGTCTTTTAAATATGTGTTGTATAGAGCCCTTAAATCACACTCGATACGATCCACAAAGACTTGAGCTGCATTATTCCCCCGAAATAGCTCAAATTTCGAAAGTGAGTCGTCAAAAGAGCATTTAATTAAATAAGCAAAAGAATATGGTTCATGTTTAAAACTTTTTACAGTGTAAGAATTTTGTGGGTTTGGTTGTACCGTTTCAACGGGTTTTAAAACAGATTCGAAATCTGCATAAACCACGAATGGAACGCGCATTTGCTTTTCTATACCCTCGAATTTTAAAATATTTTCCGGCACACTCTTTCCAAATTTATCGATTTTTAAATCCACTGAGGGTGTTTGCGTGAAAATGTGGTTACAATCGTAGCTTTGATGTAAAGTTAAAGCTGACGGTGTACTAAAATAAATGAGGCAACCATCACAGAAATATATTTTATGTTGTTGGCAACTAATTTGACTTGAAACTAAACGTGATAAATCCCGAATCCAACAATAATGACTCTTTGAACAAGTCGTATCACAAAAATGTTCACCGCCATCTTTACTACTACAGTCTTTTGTAATTAACAATAAATTTACATGCCTATCCAACTTTTTTGACGCATACCTCAGTGGACCAATAACTTCATGTATTACTTCATTATTTTCATATTTAGATTCCAGACCGTATACGTTAATTGATATGTTGTTCATTTCCTCAAATTTTTTAATGTCACGTAATTTTTCTGGAAAATCCATACCTGTTACATTTAGCACTCTAGAAAAATGGGGGTAGGATGTCTTCTGTGAAGTCTCTGCTGTTGGAGGAAACAATGCTGATGTTACAGCCCACGCAAAGCAAAATTCGTCCTGGTTAATCACATTGACGACAGCTCCTTTCTTTTCAATAGAACACGGCAACTTGATGTATGATGAGCCACCCATAGGCATATACTTGTTGATACCAACTTCCAAGTATAAAATTCGCACAAGAGCCCATCCTATAACAAGAAAAATAATATATAAAAATCAGTTTAATATATCGGGTTTTGATTTTTCCATACCTGAATCTTTCTCCTGGAACTCTGTCGCCTGCGTTTTTATTAATTCGGTGAAAGAATGGTAAACGGCATCCAAATCACTTTCTACACTAATTATTTGATTAGCAGTGTTGAAGGATTTTTCACTGAATATTTCTTGTGATGGAAGCATGTACTCGCCAACAGCTGTCATGTTAACTTTTAAAGCATGATGCACACGCAATAAATTATTAACAAGTTCCACCACCTTGGATTTAATGTCTGCAAAGAACATTACGTAATCGGAATGCTCCATATCACTGCTAACCCGATAGGTTGCAATTCTCCTTTTGAAGGCACATTGAACGAGTTGCACACCATGACATACCGGCAAACATGAATTATTTTTATGTTGTTGTGTTCGTTTATGCACCGACATATGATTTATTGGAACATCTACATTACATGTAGCGCAATTAATTAGCGGAATCGTCGATGTATACTCTTCAATTCGGAGCCGTTTTCCTCCAGGCACTTCATTAAATCTCGCCGCACACGATTCTCTTTGATGACGTCTCATATTATAAATATTAGTAAACTTAGAACCGCAATTTTCACAAACATATGCCATGATTTGTCAAATATTAACACATGTACTACCTATACAAGTCAGAGCCAACTGATGAATGAAACTGCCCCATACCTTATATAAAACCATTCAAGGTCACTCCCAACCACGTAACATATCTTCAAGGTCACACACCCAAGATGACCTTCAACAAAGTCAAGGTCGTCTCGACCAAGGTCAAGGTCAAGGTCACACACACAACCTTGAACACAAGGCCAAGGCCAAAGCACACGTGCATTTTCAAGGTCAATGACAAGGACATGTGGGCGGGGCCAAAGAGGGGTGAAGCAAGGTCAAGGTCAAGGTCGAGGAGTGGGGGGATCGAGCGAATCGGGTTATGTTCACTACTAATAAGTAATTGTATATTAGTAAATTATTATGAGGTTTCATTTAGCTATAATAATTTAATTAATTGATAACAAAGAGCTTAATTAATTTCGTATAACATATTTTGCAGTTACTAGAGTATGCTAGATTCAGACTTTTCCGAAAATGGTTAATTTTTTGAAATAAATGTAGATTGCCTTTTTTTAGATATTTGTATAAAGTATCTAAAAAATCAAGTTTTAGCTTCAATTATACAAAATTCTTCTTCCTGTATGATGCTGATAGTTTGACCTATGCTTGCTGGATATTTTGTTTAGTTTTCAAACTCTGTGCTTAAGAGAGGATTGTCATTAATGCTGGCTGCCTTTGAAGAAATTTTAATGCAAAAAAGTATCTCCTGTATTTCCGGCATAGCTTGGAAACTTCAACAAGAAGTATATTTGGTAGACGTATCATATTTAATTTTATCTAGTTGAGATATTATTTTGTTAAACATCCCTGGAAAATTGCTTCATATTTTAAATGGGAAGAAACATAATCCCTGAAAACAGTTAAGAAAGAGGTTGGAAGAATGTCCTCCCCACCATCTTCTTCTAAAATAAGAGTATCATATTCACCCCGTCAACAGTTTTTGTTTTATGAATTTAATATAAGTATTATATTCTGAATTTTATTCTATAATTGCTGAACTCAATTTTTTGGATCACTCATTTAAACAGCATAAACGCTTCTCTATCAAAAATGTAAATAAATTATCTACGTGGCAATATGGATATTTGTCTCTAAATGGTAAATTTTATACTTTTTCTCAGTTTTATGTTAAAAGGCAAAATATAACTTAAACTTTAACTCTTTTTCACTGAAAAACGCATTTGCTACCATTTATTTACTAAGTTAAAATTCATTAATAATAGTAATTAAGTCGTCAGTTAAACTTAGGGTAAAAGTATATTATATTATTACTTTTCACAACTTTAACTGCCCGAGTGTAAGTTTATTAACAAATATTATTTTATTTCTAAACAATATATTTAAATGTCCATTATGAGCTATGTTAGCATGTTTTGTTTTATTTGGGCTCGTCTTGTTTTATCTGGATAATTTCTTAGACAAAAACTAAGTAAAGTTTGGAAAAATAGAAGTGACTGTCTCATGTCTTAATCTAGTTTTTGCAAGAATGTGTTTCAAAGAACCATCTAGTAAAAAGTAAATATAATCCTTAATAATTTTACTTTTCAGAAAACAAGCGGAAGAATACTGACTGGGATAGAAATAATTTCCAGGAATGTCTTACAACCATTTAACTTTTAAATTATAAAATCAACCAAATGTCGACATAACTTGCCTCCCAGTTTTTAGGCTACTATTATAATTCGATTTAGATCCAGACACACCAGTTTCTTGGTATTTTGACACTTGACATTTTTCTGTTTATTGAACAAATATATCCCCAAATGAATATGTCCTTTTGCTGCAACGAACCCCCATACAAATCAGTTACAGTCAAATTAATATATAATTGAACTATCATCATGCCAAATACATTTCACTATTCATAAGGTAAAATTGTCAATAAATTTTACCTCCAATATTTTAGATATGTTATAGGCAAATATAAAATACTAGTTTTTTTTTTACAGAAAATCTATTATAGTATTATAAAAAAACTTAAGCAAAAAATATTTCCGGTGACCACTTCAAAGTATAAACAAACTAGACGTACAGACGACATAAATATATTTCACTGGTACCGCTGTCGACTTGACTTTTGTAGTATATTGTCATACCTTTTATTTCACGGTTTGATAGATACAGAGGGCTGCGAGTACACTTTGGTCCTTAACAAATAGTAAAAATTATTTCATAGAGTGGGAGAAAGCACACGTAGACAAAGAGACCTTTATTTTTGTTAAATTTAATAGACGAATAAAACTAAGAAGAATAAAAATAGTGATAGATATATACAGGAAAAGAAGTGGCAATATATTTTAGGAAATTATTTTATTTTTTCATATTTTTGATTTGGACGATATTGGCATAAGATTAAAAATGCCGTGATCTAAAACAAGTCCAGCTATGGTGGACATTTGCTGTTTTTATGCATTATTCGTACGCTGTAAACAAAGATACTCTCTAGCATTAATCTTCTGTTTGCATTTGCTTTGAAGTCCATTTATCATTCAGCGATGAATTATAGTCTTTATTAACTAGAAACTGTCAACCATAATCAACTTCTCTGGCGATGAATATTTTAAATTAACTTGTTATTTTTATTGGATTAATCTAGTGACATGAAAATCCATAAGTACCACATACAATATAGTCACACTTATTAAATATGCTCACAAAAGAACATAAAATGATTCCATCCTAAACAGGACTTCAACAACAAAACTAGAACAATAGAACAAAAATTATCACAATTATAAATACATTACAGAGAAATCTGCAATAAAATCTGAACTTGCAGAAATTAAAATGCTGAAAACCAGAAATATTGTGCCTGTGAAGAAAAGCTGAACAGCAAAAATTTATTTATCTACGAAGTTGAAAAAAGAATAAAAACTTTAGAAATTATTCTTCCTTTGCTCAGTAACTATAATTACTGGTCCAGTATAATATTATATTTGGGAAAAAAACCTACATTTTGAAAATGGTTCAATGTAGGGTAATAAAATTGGCATAATTCTGCTTTTAGAGCTAAGAAATAGGAAGTGATGAACCATTTTGATTCCAGTTGGCGGTAAAGCTAGTTTTATATAATCGGTTTAATAAGTCAAGGCTTTTTTATTTACCTGTAAACTTAGATATGTTTATATTTAAGTTTCTGAAAGAAGCGTTATTTCTTAGCTAGAAAGTTATACATACTTGATCCATTTTTATGTCTCCAACCATTTTCGAAATATTTGCGTTCAAACATCACAATGCATTTATAAAAGATTCAGATATATTAATTTCAGATTTTAAATAATACAGTGCAATAAATTAAATAATCAACGGAGTTAAAACAAACAAATAAGGTCACTTCAGTAAATGTTGAAAGTGGCCAACGTTTATCTAAATATATATTTTTGAAACTTTTAACTAAATAACGACTTAATAGTTTTTTCTCTTTCTCAATATTCTTATTATTCTTATCTCATACCTTACCTCGGAAACTAAAAGTTTTACAAAAATAAATTTATAGAATTTTTTTTCCGTAAAATACTCCCTTTTCTTAATAGTGCTATATTTTCTGCTTATATACAGCCTGATAAAATAAACATGTTTTTTTAAGACGAAATCCACTGTATATACTGCGTTTTTAATAATTCTGTAAATGCAAAACTCGTATTTGCTAGTTACATTTTTTTTTAAATAACTATGCTCCTTAGTTCGAAATTCTACCAAAAATTAAAAAAAAAAACTTTTCAATTTATATACCGAGTTTTGCACTTAGTTCTAAAAATATCCAGTTTTGCAACTCAGAAGTGCAAATGTATAATTTTAAAACGTTTATTTTCAAAATAAACTCATTTTATATAAATTAAAGACACAAAATAAAAACTAAAACATTTTTATTAGATATAATAATATTATACATTAAACACAAAAAAAAATATTTTCTAAATAAACAATACAGGTACTTTTAAAAATAAACTCTTTGATTCTAAGTATTTCGTTTTCTTCTCCCATGACTTCCTCTTCTTCTTCTTGATGATTATATTGTTGCTGGCGAGTTTCAACTGAGCGCTGAATATTGGCGTAAAATTGAAGATCAGAGTGGTTACACCAGTTGACTCGAATATGTTTTTAATCAACTAAAAATTGAAAATCTCTTCTTTTTAAAACATTGCGATTTCCTTTAGTAAGTATAAATCTCTTGAATTCATTAAATTTAAAATGCCATTGAGCAGCCTCTTTTATAGATTGAGATATTTCTGTTTTCCAATTAAAAACTTGCCAGTCGTTGCCAATCTTGAGAAATGTTGAATAATTTGAAGTTATTTCTTCGTATTCTGTGGGGTTTATAATAACACTTTTTGTTTTAATATCCCTCTCGACTAACCCAAAAGTTCTATCTGGAGGAATAAAAGAATGGGAAAACCATTTCCAAACTAGAGAGAGATTTTAGAGCCTTATAACCCAACCAATTACTGTGCATTTTTTTTGCCATCCACACCCATTAGCAGAGTAAAGCTTTCTTTGACCCTTCCTTGAAATCATGCTTTATTAATGTATTATACACTGCTGAAGAGATCACATTTAATTTTTGCAGTATTCGGTTTCCAACGATACATAAGAAAAAACAGTATTTGGTGATATTTTTGTATTTGAATTACCACAAAGGACGGTAAAATTGTATAAATTAATTTGTTGGGAAAAGTAAGCACTATGGTCGGTTAGTTTGGATAAAACTAAATTCTTTTGGTAATCAAACGAAAAGTAATGTACATCTTCAATGCTTGACTTGAAGGAATCATAAAATGTTTTCATTTTAAGTGTATGTACGCGATGTTGTGTCAAAATTTGTGCCTTTCAATCATTGCTTTTAATATTTTTAACAAGTTTTTTAATATAAATGCATGTGGAGCAAACATCAGTCATAGGTGTTCCGAAGCTCAAGTTGTAAAATGTATTCACATATTTTCTAAAAAAGCAAACTTTTATATTTAAATTGAGGGTACAGTAAATTTTATACAGTTTTTAAAATTTAGATCACATTGTAAAAAAAGTCAAATTGTTCTCTCCCTTTGGTATTGACTTTCTTTGCAATGTATGTTTGCAATAAATTGTTTTATAAAAGCTTTTATGTTATCATTTTTTGTTCTTAACTGTGTTACCGCCTCGACTTTCTCGTGAGTAGTGAACATAACCCGATTCTCTCAATCCCCCCACTCCTCGACCTTGACCTTGACCTTGCTTCACCCCTCTTTGGCCCCGCCCACATGTCCTTGTCATTGACCTTGAAAGTGCACGTGTGCTTTGGCCTTGGCCTTGTGTTCAAGGTTGTGTGTGTGACCTTGACCTCGACCTTGGTCAAGACGACCTTGACTTTGTTGAAGGTCATCTTGGATGTGTGACCTTGAAGATATGTTACGTGGTTGGGGGTGACCTTGAATGGTTTTATATAAGGTATGGGGCAGTTTCATTCATCAGTTGGCTCTGACTTGTATAGGTAGTACATGTGTTAATATTTGACAAATCATGGCATATGTTTGTGAAAATTGCGGTTCTAAGTTTACTAATATTTATAATATGAGACGTCATCAAAGAGAATCGTGTGCGGCGAGATTTAATGAAGTGCCTGGAGGAAAACGGCTCCGAATTGAAGAGTATACATCGACGATTCCGGTAATTAATTGCGCTACATGTAATGTAGATGTTCCAATAAATCATATGTCAGCGCATAAACGAACACAATAACATAAAAATAATTCATGTTTGCCGGTATGTCATGGTGTGCAACTCGTTGAATGTGCCTTCAAAAGGAGAATTGCAACCTATCGGGTTAGCAGTGATATGGAGCATTCCGATTACGTAATGTTCTTTGCAGACATTAAATCCAAGGTGGTGGAACTTGTTAATAATTTATTGCGTGTGCATCATGCTTTAAAAGTTAACATGACAGCTGTTGGCGAGTACATGCTTCCATCACAAGAAATATTCAGTGAAAAATCCTTCAACACTGCTAATCAAATAATTAGTGTAGAAAGTGATTTGGATGCCGTTTACCATTCTTTCACCGAATTAATAAAAACGCAGGCGACAGAGTTCCAGGAGAAAGATTCAGGTATGGAAAAATCAAAACCCGATATATTAAACTGATTTTTATATATTATTTTTCTTGTTATAGGATGGGCTCTTGTGCGAATTTTATACTTGGAAGTTGGTATCAACAAGTATATGCCTATGGGTGGCTCATCATACATCAAGTTGCCGTATTCTATTGAAAGGAAAGGAGCTGTCGTCAATGTGATTAACCAGGACGAATTTTGCTTTGCGTGGGCTGTAACATCAGCATTGTTTCCTCCAACAGCAGAGCCTTCACAGAAGACATCCTACCCCCATTTTTCTAGAGTGCTAAATGTAACAGGTATGGATTTTCCAGTAAAATTACGTGACATTAAAAAATTTGAGGAAATGAACAACATATCAATTAACGTATACGGTCTGGAATCTAAATATGAAAATAATGAAGTAATACATGAAGTTATTGGTCCACTGAGGTATGCGTCAAAAAAGTTGGATAGGCATGTAAATTTATTGTTAATTACAAAAGACTGTAGTAGTAAAGATGGCGGTGAACATTTTTGAGATACGACTTGTTCAAACAGTCATTATTGTTGGATTCGGGATTTATCACGTTTAGTTTCAAGTCAAATTAGTTGTCAACAACATAAAATATATTTCTGTGATGGTTGCCTCATTTATTTTAGTACACCGTCAGCTTTAACTTTACATCAAAGCTACGATTGTAACCACATTTTCACGCAAACACCCTCAGTGGATTTAAAAATCGATAAATTTGGAAAGAGTGTGCCGGAAAATATTTTAAAATTCGAGGGTATAGAAAAGCAAATGCGCGTTCCATTCGTGGTTTATGCAGATTTCGAATCTGTTTTAAAACCCGTTGAAACGGTACAACCAAACCCACAAAATTCTTACACTGTAAAAAGTTTTAAACATGAACCATATTCTTTTGCTTATTTAATTAAATGCTCTTTTGACGACTCACTTTCGAAATTTGAGCTATTTCGGGGGAATAATGCAGCTCAAGTCTTTGTGGATCGTATCGAGTGTGATTTAAGGGCTCTATACAACACATATTTAAAAGACATTAAGCCTATGAAACCGTTAACGCCTGAAGAAAAAAGGGAGTTTAATGATGCTAAAATATGTGGTATATGTGAAGGCCCTTTTGAAGAGGGTGAGATTAAAGTACGAGACCACTGTCACATAACTGGTGCAAAAAGATTTGGTGCTGCACATTCCGTTTGTAATTTAAATTATAAATTACCCTCTTTTATCCCTATCATATTTCATAACTTAAGCGGCTACGACAGCCATTTATTTATAAAAGAGTTATGTAAATATGGGGATAAAATTGGTGTTTTGGCTCAAAGTAAGGAAAAGTACATATCATTTACCAAAAGCATTTATGTGCACGATTATTTTGATAGTAAATGTGGAAAAGTCAAGAGGAAATATTTAAAGTTGCGATTTATTGATAGTTTTAAATTTCTGTCAACGTCTTTGGAAAATTTAGGCAGCGGTTTAAACGACGACGATTTTATTGAAACGCGGAAACATTTTTCAAATATCAACCAATTTAATTTGATGCGTCAAAAGGGTGTTTTTCCCTATAGCTTTATTGACTCTATAGAAAAAATGGAAAATACATGTCTTCCAAGTAAAGATGAATTTTATGATAATTTACGGGAAGAACATATTAGCGATGAAAGCTATAGAAGAGCAAAAGAAGTATGGCGCTTGTTTGGGTGTAAAACTTTGGGGGACTATTCGGACGTGTATTTAAAATCAGATGTGTTGCTATTGTGTGATGTTTTTGAGCAATTTCGGAATAATTGTTTAAAATTCGATAAACTTGATCCAGCACATTACTATACCCTTCCAAGTTTATCATTTGATTGTATGCTACGTATGACTAAGGTAGAGTTAGAGCTCTTAACGGATATAGACATGATACATTTTTTTAAGAAAGGTATACGCGGCGGCATAAGCCAGTGTACAGAAAGGAAGCACATCGCTAATAATATTTTTTTACCAGACTATGACCCAACAAAACCTTCTTCATTTATAACATACCTTGATGCTACAAATCTATATGGTCATAGTATGTCACAAGCATTACCATATGGTGATTTTCGATGGTTAAGCGAGCGCGAAATTCTGGATTTAAATATTATGGCTGTTGGTGATGATAGTTTACATGGCTACGTTTTGGAAGTGGATGTGCATTATCCGACTGAGTTGCATGATGCACATTCTGATCTTCCATTTCTAGTAGAAAATATCATACCGCCAACAGAAAACGCTAAATTACCGAAATTAATTCCTAATTTACAAGATAAAAAAAAATACATTGTACACTATAGAACTTTAAAACAAGCCATCGCCAACGGCTTAGTGGTAATGCAAACCCATCGAGTATTACAGTTTAAGCAATCAAAATGGCTAAAATCGTATATTGATTTTAATACCAATTTACGTAACAAGGCCACCACAAAATTTGCGAAGGACACTTTTAAATTAAAAAATAACGCGATATTTGGTAAAACTATGGAAAATGTGGAAAATCGAAAGGATATAAAATTAGTAACACATTGGGAGAACAGTGTAGGCAGAAATGGAGCTAGAGCACTAATATCCCGCCCCAATTTCAATAGTAGCTCGATATTTACCCAGAACTTTGTTGCTATACATATGAATAAAGTTAAAATATTGTACAATAAACCAATTTATATCGGTTTTTCCATATTAGATATATCAAAGACTGTAATATACGATTTTTATTATAATTTTATTAAATCCAAGTTTGGCGATGATGCTTCGTTACTTTACACCGATACTGACTCGCTTATATTAAAAGTGTATACGGAAAACTTTTATCAAACTATATCAGAAAACCCCGAAAAATTCGAAACATCAAATTACCCCGAAATTAATAATTTCAACATAATTAAAAGTAATTCTGTAGTTGGTAGAATGAAAGATGAGTTTCCTGGTGATCCGATAATAAGTTTTTATGGTACCGGCGCGAAGGCTTATTATGTAAAGTCCATTAATAATGAATTAAAAAAAGCCCAAGGTATCAAAAAATGTGTTATCGAGAAAGACCTTCATCAGGAAGACTACCAAAGAATTGTTGAACGGGGTGGTTTGATATTAAGAAAGATGAAGACATTTAGAAGTGAATTACATAACATTTATACCAACATAATAAATAAAGTAGCATTGTCACATAGCGATGATAAACGTTATGTAATTCCCAGTTCAACCAAAACTCTACCTTGGGGGCATGCAGACATAGATTTTTACAAAACAGACCCGGAAGAAAACTTAGCAAATTTAGTCACCGTGTTGGAATCATTTCTAAGTCAGGACAGCACGTAATCTGGAAAATCCATATTTCATTATTTGTATTGTTTTTATTATTTCTATTAAACATACAACATTAATATGTAACGATAGTATTGTAATTTTTTTTTTTTTTTTTTTAAATAAAAAACATGTATTCATTACTTGATTGCTTTTTTATTGAACCTTTATTTTAAAATTATAAATATAATGAAGTGTCGACAAATAACAAACTGTAAAAGTTATTGTTGAAAAATTTGTCTAATAGTAAATTAAACGCACAGGTCTACGAGTAAGTGTTTAATGTGAAACAGGTTTGCTGACAAGATCTTCCATAGTCTTTTCAATTTTCAACATTCTAGAGTTAAGTTCATCACGCAGTTCGTCTTGCCTAAGTTCATATATTGCAATAACAGTATCATCAATGTATCCTCTAAGTTCTTGACCGGTTTCAATTAATTTCTTGCGTACGTAACCTTCAAGTTGGTTTCTGAATATATCTTTAATAACAATTGTTGAGTCATGTAAAGCTTTCTGCGTATCTTGCACACACTGAGCAAGGTTATTATCAACATAATTTCGTGTGGTCGCATCGTCTCCTTCAAGAGGTTCTGCTAAATAGCACAATCTTTTGCTTCCCATGTCGTAATCTCCATTAGGTGTAAGTTTAAAACCTATTCCTGAAGGACCTCGCATAAAGTTAAAATCCTTAAATTTTCTTTTGCGACCGAACTTATCAATAGTGTTTACTTCTGACATTGTTATGTGAGACTGATTTGAAACCATTAGATTTCACCCTAATATATGGTTCTATTTCATTAATAAACGGACTCTGCAGAAAAATATGGATTGCAAAACGTATTTTAGGTGATGTTTAATAAATACACATACAGATTCATTTAATATTGTTTTATTGAAAAAAAAATTAAAATATAACAAAAGATTGAGTTTACTTTTTATTATTAAAAAAAATAAAAAATATAACAAACAAAAAAATTAAAAATTAAGAAATAAAATACATGTTAATTTCTTCTGTACAGGTAAGCTTCTTCTATGACCCAATTTCTTCTCTGGATGGCACGTTCATTAATGTCCTTGAACTGGTAGTAAACTAGTCCACAAAAGCCGCATTGTACAAATGTAACCCTGAAAAGGTCAATGTAGTTGAAGTCGTACGTAAGATCATTTCGCCAGCAGATACCTAGTCTTTTACAATGATGACAAGCTAAATAAAAAGCTTTTGGTATATGACTGTATGTTTTGGCTGCTTCACTAGGTTGTTCATCAGTTGGCAACATGATGTTTGAATATGTTGTACTTTTCAATCGCGGTACTCTAATTATGTATTACTTTTTAAAATAACCTTGACAGGACCAAAAAAATTCCTTGAAAATTACAACCTCGAAAACGACCCTGACATTGACGGGTACTTTGACCTTGGCCTTGGTCTCGCATCTAACAAGTTTAGTACTATATTTATATGCTTCTTTAAAATAACCTTGACAGGGACAAAAAAAAAATCCATGAAAATTACAACCTTGAAAACGACCCTGGTATTGCCGGTTACGTCGGCCTTGGCTTTGGCCTTGCATCTGACAAGTTTAAATATTATACTTAATGCATCGAACAAAAGGAATAAAGGGGGTGTAGTGGGGGAAATGGGCATAAAAGCAGACTTGCTGGCTCGAGCTCTTCACAGTTCGTCAGAACAGCAAACAGTACAGTGCTAAGAAAAAGTTAATTGTGTGAGTTTGAATATCGAAAATGTCGAGTGTACGGTCTCTTTTAGATGCTCTTGACGTGAGCTGCGGTTCACAGCAAGGCATGCTGGATAACATGAGTGGTTTGGAAGTGTTAAGTCCGGGGGTGTTCGAGAACTGGAATGGCGTGGAGCATGAAGATGCCGAAGACCGAGCCCTCCACGATGGTCGCGACGAAGAGTTAGTTCAGTCGGCAGCGCAATTCCTGGAATGCTGGACGGAGGAGAAGGAGCCAAAGATAAATGTGATTAGTGATGTGGTTGTGCGAAAAGCATCGCGGCCTAGGGAATCTTCTCCGAAAGCTTCGAAACTGAAAAAGCTCTTGACTATGCGGAAGTCGGAAATCGCCGATAAAAAAACATTTTATTCGGCGATTAAAGGTGTGGGACAAGGGAAGAAGAAAAAGTTTAACTTTAAGCGTCCCTCCACCCCTGTTCCATTACCCGACTTCCTAAAAACAGCACCAAAAGAGCCATTGTCAGTAGAAGTGGAACTCATAGAAGGCCCCGATGGACCAACACCACCAACGCCACCAACACCGGCCAGCGTAGAGAATGAAATAGTGTCGGAGGTGAAGTCTTCCCCAGCGCCAGCGCCACTGTCGCCGATATTGGGGTGCCGGAAATCCATGAAGAAGCGGTTTAAGCGGTGTTTTGAAGGCGATGAAGTTTCCGCTGCTTCGTCGTCGTCGTCGTCGTCATCGTCATCATCTTCACCAAATAAAACCGCTTCTTCTTCGTTAATATATTCGGAGCCATCACAACCGGAGTGGGTCGAAGACTTCACCAACTCTCAGAAGACCAAATTGACCGACATTTATGCCATGAAAAAACGCTTAGTGAAAGAAGTGAACGAGTGTGACAGTGACATTTTGGAACTTGAAAGACAATTAGAGATAAAAAAGGTGAAATCTGCGCGGTTAAAAAGACAATTAGAGGACTTTAATAAATTATGTAGTAGGTGTTAGGTAGTTGTAGATATTAGCTTTTAATTTATAGTATTAAGTTTGTAAATATATATATATATATATATATATATATATATATATATATATATATATATATATATATATATTGTAGTTAATAAAAAAAAGTGTTTGATCAAATTTTTATATTTTATAATGAGAATAAAAATTACTTGAAAATTTATTTTTGTGTGTTATTTCATATAGGCCCTGTCCCACATAATATTAGGTAAAAAAAAAAAAGAGTGAATAATCCCCTAAAACTACGCAATAGCAATAGTTGTAAATATTTTCTGATAATATTTACAAGTATGCTAAAACATGGTTCGGTTTATGAAGTTAAGGTTCTGTCGCCAGAACTTCTAATACTTTGTATCTCAATATTGTATGTTTTTATGAAAAAAACATAAAATATTGGTTACAAAGTATTATAACTAAAACTACGATCAAATTATTTTGTGGTCCTGAAAAGGACCGTTTGGTTGTAAAACATGCGACTCTTTTATTGTGTTGTGGAGTCGCACGGTCCGTCATCATCAGCGGGGGTGGTGGTGCTGTCCTCTGTATACTCTATGATGAACCGCCAAAGTTCATCCCATCTAGGATCGTTCGACTCCCACTCCAAACAATTCTCTGTGGTAGAATCTACCACAGGGCATTGGATGGGTTGTTGTTGTTGTTGTTGTTGTTGAGTCGCAGACATATTGAACTAAAATGATTGTAATAAGTATTGGTGTTCGTATATATAGAGACAAATTAATGGTGGGGGGGGGGGGGTGAAAACAAATGTCGTATTACGTATTGAGACCAAAAGTTGTTTGTGGTCTCAAATACGAACGAACGATTTAGCTGGGTTCCACCAGCACTTAAAGTTTTAATACTTTGTATCTAATATTGTATATTCTATACATACAATATTAGTAACAAAGTACTAATATGTACTAAAACTACGATCAAAGTATTTTGTGGTCCTGAAAAGGACCGTTGTTGTGTGCCCTTAAAAAGGGCCAGGGAGAGTGTGGGGCTTATGGTGGCCCATCCTCGCTGGTCGACCACCAGCTTGACGAATCGCAGGGGCCTTTTGGGTCGTCGGGTGTTGGTGATGCTGGAATTTCCAGCACCGCATCTTCCGTCGAGTCCGGCTCTGGCTGCGGCGACGGAGTTTCGAGTCTTTGTAAGACCCAATCGCCCGCATCGTCTAATTCCACTAGACCCGGATCATGGTCATATACTAGCGGAATCGGCTCATCCAAGTCGTCCCAACGTAGGACGTCAATTTCAAAATCCACCTCGTCGTCGTCGTCGAAGACTTGCAGGTCTCCAACGTTGTCGGCTACGGTGTCATCACTAAAGATGGATGAGCCTCGGCTGGCGGGTCTTTCTTCCTCCATGTTCATCGTATGAGGGTTGATGAATATATGACTGTGTAACTGGCCCAGTCTCATATATATAGAACTACCCCCACCCCACCAACGGATTCTAAATGTTATGTATTGGTGAGAGCTTATAGAATTATTGATTTTTTCAAAAACTTTAAATAAGGAATTAGATTTGTTTAGACAATAAGACTTATTCTTAATATTTTGTGAAGAATACATTACAAAAAAAAAATAATAGAAACCTTGTTTGAACTGTTAACATTTTCATAGGTTCTCAAGCATATAACTTGGCACTTAAGCCACGAGAAAAATCGTCGTTAAACGAATATCTCGCCCCATAAGTGACGATTACTAAACTACGATCAAAATATAATGTGGTCCTGAAAAGGACCGTTTTTGTGGTCCTAAAAGGGCCTGGGGGGGAGGGTGGGGTGCCTACCGTGGAGTAATACCCAACGATATTAACACCGACCTAGGTGCAGCCCTTGGTCTTCTCATTGGCGGCACCGTCGTCGTCGCTGGTGGTGTCGGCGTTGCAGGCGGTGCCGAAGGTGCCGCTCCTGGTGCGGTACCCCCGCACTCCTCACACTTGCATATTTTGCCGGGCACGAATGGCCTGACAATGCCAATGATCCTTTTTGGTATATCTTCCATCTTGCCGATCGAATGTGTAATGATGAAATAATTCTAATACCGGCCTCTATATACATTCAACTTAGAAAAAAAAAAAAAAAAAAAAAACCTCCCCTACAACTTCCACATACTCCCGTTCGGCGGCCCTAGCCTCCTAACTCAAGAATTTCAATTTTTTCGTCTAAATTTTTTGTCATTTTTAAGATTTTCCAAATTTTTTTTTCACCATTGTATTCTACTCAAAATTCTAGGTAATTAAAGTGCTTTTATTTTTTCTCTATCTTGAACGGTTCCCGAGCTACAGCGCTTTAAAGAATTCAAATTACTAACTTTCTATAACCCTTTTTTTCAAATTTCATTTTTCCGAATTTTCAAAAACACTACAATATGTAGAAAAAAATTCTCTCTTTAATTTCCCTATACCGTTTTTCTCTAAATCTTCAACTTTAGCGCGTATTCAGCATTTTCAAAAAAAAAAAAAATTATAATTTTTTTTTACACCATCGCATTCTCCTCAAAATTTTGGGCTATCGAAGTGCTTTTATTTTTTTTCTATCTTGAACGGTTCCCGAGCTACAGCGCTTTAAAAAATCCAAATTACTAACTTACTATAACCCTTTTCTTAAAATTTCATCTTTCCGAATTTTGAAAAGTACTGCCATATGTAGAAAAAAATCCTCTTTCTAATTTCCTAATATCATTTTGCTCCAAAACTTCAACTTTGGCGCGCATTCACCATTTTTCAATTTTTTTTGAAAAAATTTTTTTTTTACGTTTTTACTATCGAGAAAAATGCTTGCTTATAGTACTCGATTTCCTCTATAATTTTTTCTTATAACTTTTTTCCCTATTCCTAACCGTTACTTTCCTACAAATTTTCTAAATCGTTGTTTTCATATTTTGCCTTAAAAAATTTTTCTTGTGTTATTTAAGCTCTTTTTTCCACTTAATAAACCACCATTATCTAAACTCCCGTACTCCTTTCTTAAAGAGCGGGCTTTTCCGTCCGCTTTTTTTTTGTTTGGTTTCAAATAAATATAAAACTACTACTTCACTCATTACAAATTTATTGATTCAAGTACCTTATTTTAACATTATTTTGTGTTACATATAATAGATACATTAAAATATAGATTTATTGGTCACCGAACCGTTTAATACATTATAACTAAAAAATGAGTCGTGAATAACTAATGCGTACACTTTAGTGTCTTTGGGGAATTTATTCTTTCTCGTTTAGAACTCCAATTTTACATCCACTGTCGATGAGTTAATCGCCTCTGGTTGATGACTGCAATTGATAATAAAAACGGGGTTTTTCATATATTCCGCGAACGTTATCATCGGATCGTTTATTTCGCGCCCGTAGTAGCTGCTTTGGAAGTTTTCGTAATTGTAATAGGCTGCTGCGTACAGTTTCTTGGCGAAATCTAAATTCCATCTTTCGTATGGATAAACGGTTGAATTCAGACACAGTCTAATGTCGCATACGTCGGCGTGGGTAAACTGGGTTGCGTTTTTTTCTTTCTTGTCGCAATTATTGCTGTCTTGAAACCCGACGATTATATAGCGCGGTCTTTCCAGACTTGTACTCGTTCTCAAGGCCCACACGTCGGAAGATGTTTGCCTTAAAGCTGGTAATTCGTACAGATCCCATTTACGATATGCCATTTGAATACTGGCATTGTTTCCTCCTTTATTAATGCGAGACAGTATTTTCAATTTTTGCTTGTCGTCTGGAATGATGTGACGAATTTTCCATTCGATTTTGTCGATACTAATTTCTGCCTCTACTTCGCCGACGTAACAATTGGTAAAAGTGCGAGCTATAATCATAATAAGCTCTTGTTTTACGTTGAAAACACCTTTTGCGTAATCTTCGGCGAATCCCATAAGATATTTTAAGGGTAATTTCCCGGAGAATACGTTACTTGCCGTGTCTACGATATCTTGGTTTGCTTCGTCGAGACCCCATCCGCACGTCATGAGAGATCTTTGTTGCAAACTTCCGAATGAAACCATGGTTTTTAATGTCGTCGTAACTCCAGGTTTACGAACCACGGCGACCTGTTCACCTCCCATCTCGTAGCGAATTTCATCGAACAAAAATGCGAGGGCATTATTTGATAAAAAACATCTTTTCGTTGCGTCTATGGGTTTAAATTTTCCTTCGATATATATGTAACTTTCGGCGATATCCAGTATAATATCTTGAAAATTAATGGGGATACGGACTTCATCCGAATTGTTGAATGATGGAGATCCGTATGGTTTATACGTATGCTCTTCTAGACTAATAATGGAATTGTCCAAGATGGGTTCGGAGAAAACCTCTATTTTATCGCTGGTGGTGGAAATCATTTTCGCACTTTAAGACCGATTGATTTTAAAAATTTATAGTCTTCGGCAGATAACTGTTGAGATGTTTGTGATCTAACGTCTGGACGACGACTAACCTTGACGTTAACTCTTCTTTTACTTTTATTATGTTTCGGCGGTTCCCCCATCTTAGTCGACAGCACACACAATTGACGATTGAAGCAAAAACCCATTTCTATGAAAGTTTCTTCAGTTCCAATTTCACGATTATTTTCTCGCCTTGAAAATTGATTAGATCACCGCTATCGTCCAAGATGCGAAGAGTAATGTTGTCGATAAACTGACGTCCTGCCGGCATTAACGGCATATAAATATTATTTTGTGGTTCTTTACTGATTTTGTAACCGGGCTCCACGTCGATATCGAATTCGAACAAGGTATGACCTTCCACCGAATTCATATATGCTCCGGAAATTATATTACAATCTACGCGTATGATGCGTACTTTCATTATTTCCACCATCTCGGTTGATTCGTGCTTTTTGTCTCTTTTTAACACTGTATGATTAAATCCTAACATTTTACCGATACTCGCCTCTCCCCGGAAATCTATAGTATATTGGGATTTCAGTTCACATTTCAGCGTATTATTATTAGCGACCAAGTAAAAGATTCCATCGTTCTTTTCTTCAGTTGAAATCCTCAAAGCCTCCAACATAGCTTTACCTATCTCATCTATTTCATAGGCCCCAGGTGGAATCTGCAATTGTATCGACTCGGTGGTGTAACACTCCTTCATGTAGGCAAACTTATTGTTGCTTTCGTCCACATTAAAAATTGAATTGTATGTGTAAAATCCCAGCAATGCCAGACCATATTTGTTTTCTCTATTTAATTCGACTGGTGGATAAAAATCGGCGCTTAAGACGCTCGAGTGTCCTGTTAGTGTGAACGTATAAGACATGACTAACCATTAAAACATCACACATCTCGGTTTTATTCTTAGCGGCAACATTTAAAAAGATTCATCTTCACACCTTTTCTCACTGCATTAGATAGTGATGTTTTTATGCTATTTTCTGCTTTTATGCGCTCATCGCTGATTTTGCAATAACAACAAAATATTTTTCTAGCCGTAAGATCCTCATCAGTCATAACCTCGTTTAAATTGCTGCTGCTGCTGAAATAATGTTTGCAACCGCACTGATATTTTAATATATCGATATCGCTTTTAAGGTGCTCGGGCAACTTTTCCCAAACGAATGGAATTTCATTTGGGGCTAATGCAATCATTACTTCCTTTGGCATGTTTTCTAACTGTTTCACGGTCATTTTCCTTAATCCACCGGCTAGATGAAATGCTTTCAGTGATTGCAACATTTTAGTATAATTATTGCGATCCATTTGCGGTGTTAATGGTGACGATAATGATGATGACATCTTTTACGCTGATGATTCGACAAGAAACTTTAAGCACAAATGTCCACACCAGACTGTTCCAAAATCCTGCTGACGATCGTATGTATAGTAAATAATTTTTGATGGTTCCGATCCCGTTTTTAGATATCGTACCAATTCGATCGGTGGGGGTAAATCGCCGAAGCTGTCATAATATGTTACTTTAGAATTATTTTTTCTATAAGCTACCCAATGAGTCCCTGCACCACGCGTACTATCCAAATTCACTATTGCTGCTTCGTAACGTCGAGGACCTTGTCTAGGTAATAAATCCCTCATATAAACGCCTCGAAAGTGTCCTATTCTTTTCTTTTTGGCATATTTTTCTATATCGATGTTAGATAGTGGTCTTCGAGGTAGGGATTCAATTAGTTTTTTGATCTACGATTTAAAAATAATCCCATACCTTTACGATATGGCTTTAGAAACAAACCATTTCCTTTCGATTTTAAATACAGGCCGGCACCGGTTTTATCTTCGCTGCTTTTTTTTACTGCTTTTATGGCGCGCACAATTCCCGCTGCCCCACCGGCTAATGAACCCAAAGCTGATAACCCGGCAAAAATTGGTATTAATGGTAATATTCCACCAGTTTGAGGAATCGGTATTATTCTCGGTGTACGAACCTTCCTTTTGCCACCTGCCGCTTTTACCGATCTACGTGCTGCCGACAGAGCTATTTTAGATGCATTCATGACATTTTTCTCCAACACATTTTTACTTCCGGCTTTTAATAATTCCCTTCGAACTGCTTGTCGAATAGCTGTTCCGAAACTGGCTTTCCGAACATGTCGATTTTTATTAACACCTTTCCTTTTTGTATGACGCGTGCCTTTACTAGATGTTTTTTTTGTTGATAATGATGATGGTACACCCATACCAAAACGTTGTTTTCCTTTCATAATGTTTGTAACTAACCAAGCTGCTGTTTTTTCACCTAAACTGGAATCTTTCGATTTTACTCTATTCCAAGCACTTTGTTCGAGCTCGTAATCCGCTCGATGTCTCGCACTTATGTTGTCTTTATTATGTAAATAGGCTAAATCGTGTTTTTTGCATGCGGCATCCAAAGGATTAATGCCTGGATCACCCCTTGTTACACGTTTTATTACTTTTGTTCCGGATCCGCAATATTGATAACCGGGAATATGTACCTCGAATGGTAATTTATTTATCAACGAATTCACAATACCGTATCCAGTTTTGTTGGAAACGTGAGACCGTCCACTTCGTTTGACGCTCGGCATCTGAATGACAGTTTTTGTGAAAAATTGCCTATAAAATATCAAATTTTCCTAAGATGCGCGTTATCGATCTTAAACAAAAACTTCCTATTGACAATCTCGATGAAAAAGTCGGACTTGGATTTGAAAAGAAGATAATGAAGAGACACGGTCCTCTACTTCCTTCCTCTATTCGCGGCCTGTTAATTGGTCCATCCAATTGTGGAAAAACTAATGTCATGATTTCGCTGCTTACACACCCCCTTGGGCTACGTTTCGAAAATGTCTATATTTACTCGAAATCTCTATATCAACCGAAATATGAGTATTTAAGGAAAATTTTAGCACCCATCAAAGGTTTAGGCTACTATGCCTTTAGTGATTCCAGTAATATTGTGGAACCGTCCGATGCAAAACCAAACTCTATATTTATCTTTGATGATGTTATATGTGAAAAACAAGATGTTATAAGATCGTACTTTAGCATGGGACGTCATAAAAATATCGACACCTTTTACCTAGCGCCAACATATTCGCGAGTGCCTAAACAGCTTGTGCGAGACAATGCCAATTTTATTATTATGTTTAAACAAGATGAGTTGAATATGAAACACATATTTTCCGACCACGTTTCACCGGATCTAACTTTTACTCAATTTCAAGAAATGTGCTCAAAATGTTGGGATAATAAGTATGGATTTTTAGTAATTGATAAAGACAGTGATGTGAAATCGGGAAGATACCGCAAAGGATTTGATAGATATATATTACTGTAATAATAAGAGAAAACACTCATTTGATTGTTGAAACGTCCTTTGTTAACATCATGAATAATGCGATCGACTTAAAACGTAAACTAGTGGAAGCTACCAATGCCGTCAGAAAAAAATTTAAACAAATTAAAGCGGCTAAAGAATTTAATGTTGTGGAATTGGAAAAGTTTTACGAACGCATTTCTAAGCCGTTGACAACTATATCTGATGCAGCAGCAGCAACAACAACAACAGCAACAACATTATCCAGCTACAAAGTCACATAGTCTCAGTACATCAGTGCAGTCGACTCAAATATCAGGTTTTCCCCAACCTACACATTCCTTTCAAACCTCCACACCTATTCAGCAGCAGCAGCAGCAGCATCGCATTTCAAAAGAAGATATTAGCCAATCGGTGTTTGATACACCCTCGACATCAACTAATACATCTCTCGCATCCGCTGACACCACAACTTCCGATACTTTAAACGCACACCTGAAAGGATTACGTTCGAAACCATCTCTATACGATACTGTATATGGTGTACGTTTTGGTTCAAAAACAGATCATAACAAAAATTTTATTGGTAATTTAGAGGTGCGTTTTCGAAATGGAAATATTGTCTTATACAAAAAAGGGAAAAATATTGCAGAATATGGTGGATCACCGGCACTTTATGATTTGTTATTTCTTAAAACACCCCCAAGTGTAGGCAAGGAACAACAACAATTAAGTGATAATGTACTTTCAACGTACAAGGAAATTTTGGAATCAACGAATGCTGTCTACAACAATTTTAAAAAAAGTGATGGTTTACGGGAGACCAGATGGAACAAATATTTACGAATTATTAAACCTCTGATAATGGGCACAAAATTAGGTGCTACTATTACAAGAAAAAATCTCTCGGAAAAACTACAGTTACCCACAAAAAAGAAATTATCTTCGAAAAAATTTCAATATGTCTACTGGAACAAAGCTAAAGAGTTGGTGGATCGTTTACGTTTGTTGTGGAGTTCCAAAATGGCCGGTCACACTGGACACGAAAATGAAATTATGTCAATCATAGAGGAATTACGAGAAGAAGATATAATATATTAAGCTCAATATTTAATGATATTATTCAGTTCTTCCTTCGATCTGAAACCTTTAGTATTACTAATAATATGGAGCCCAGTCTAGAAAAAATCAAGATTGTTAATGAACTACATAGAACGGCTAGAAAAAATTTTGTAAGACGGCGCACGATAATAAAAGGATACAGAGATTTGTGGCAAATTGATTTGGCTGAAATGCAACAGTATGCTGATGAAAACGATGGTTATCGTTATATTTTGGTCTGTATAAATTGTTACTCGAAATTTGTCTATACCAAAGCCATAAAAAACAAGACTGGTATAGAAGTTACTAATGCGATGAAAAGCATCATTGAAGAGGCATCATATACACCAACAAATCTGCAAAGTGATCAAGGAAAGGAGTTCTATAATACAAACTTTCAAGCCCTGATGAAAAAATATAATATAAATCATTATTCCACTTACAGCACAAAGAAAGCTGCAATTGTTGAGCGAGTCATAAGGACTTTAAAAAATAATTTATATAAACAATTTTCGACAAGAGGATCTTACAAATGGATACATATATTATCGGCAGTAACAAAAACCTATAACCATTCGAAACATCGCACCATTGGAATGAAGCCTGCAGACGTGCAAGAAAAAACACAAATTAAAGCATACGATTATTTAAAAATTATACCCAAAAAATTTAAGTTTTCCATGAGTGACATTGTGCGTATTAGCAAGTACAAAAGCTTATTCGAGAAAGGATATACGCCCTCTTGGTCAACCGAATTGTTTAAAGTTGTAAAAGTTAACGTTACAAATCCACCTACTTACTTGTTGGAATCGTTAGAAGGTCAGCCTATAAGAGGGTGTTTTTACGAATCAGAACTACAAAAAACAAGCAGTCCTGGCGTTTATCTAGTAGAAAAGGTCCTTAGACAACGCAAGAAAAATCACACCATTCAATTATTTGTCAAATGGCTAGGATTTCTCAATCACTTCTACTCTTGGTTAGATAAAGCTAATATTGTTTAAATAACATATTGTATGACTATAATTTTAATTTAAAATGTAAAATAAATAAACAATGTATTTTAAAATAAAGTTTTTTTATTTCAATCTTCATCATTAAAAACAATGACAATAAAACATCATACACATAAATAACATTTCAATATTCTTGAAGGGAAGGTCCAATTCACCGACGACTACGACGTTATCTTCAAGGCTATGCCACTCGGAGTGCGTTCTCCTATTCTTTAACCTGCTTTTTTTAGATTTTTTTTGAAGTCGAGTCGTACGACAGTGCGCTTAATGAGTCATTTAAAGGTTGATGATAGAGTATTTTCTGCATAACTTCAATTTTTGTTTTAAGCTCACTATTATTTTTGTATATCATGGGGAGGACATCCTTGTTAAATATGTCACATATTACAACTGCAAAATTGTAAAACTTTCTATTAACAAAGTGTTTTGTCACAGCATCGTCATCATCTTTAGGTTCGCCTAAGTTGGTTATGATTTTTCCACCCATATCATACTGCCCATCCGCTGTAAGTTTAAAACCAATCCCTTGTGGCCCAGATAATATATGATATTTTTCATTATATTTCTGACGACCAAATTTATCAATTGTGTTGTTTCCTCGACTCATTTTCAATCTTTACTAAACTATTTTATTTTTATTTGCCCTACTTATATTAAATATTTCAGCTGAGAAAAAGAAACACTGCCTATGATCTACTGGGTTGGTATGTTTATAAAAGAAATAAAATAAAACTGTGATTGTAATAGATATTTATTTACAGTTATTTAATTGCACAAATACAAAAATTATAAAAAATTAATTTTCCATGTCTTCGTTTTCGTTGCTCAAAATTCTATCCCATCCGACACTATTTCGATCGTCAACGTCTTGGGCTGTTGCTGTTGTAGAAACCAATTCATATTTTGCAGCAAGCTCACCTGGTAAATGTGGAATATTGACGAGGTATTCTTTTAATTCTTCTTCAACCATTTCAGCACAAAATGTATCCATGTCTATGGAACCATATAAAAATTTGTCGCACAAGTGTGCCCCAGCCATAAAATTGATTGTATCCCTGATCTCGTTCTTATATTGATCTTTGGTTACATCAATATGCGACCAATCATTTACGCTATCTAACATATCGTGAGCCCTATTTCTTAATTCTCTCCCCAACCAAAATATGTATCTATCTACACATTCGTTGGCGGTCGTCGTCGTCGTCGTCGCATCAGCAGACATCTTTAACAGAAATAATGAACACGCGTAAGTATTCTGACATGTGCAACTATATTTTAAATTTAATTACATCCTCTTTTTCAAACAATTTACATACAATTTACTCCAATGAGCCAAAACGTAATAATGTTCGAGTATTGTTTCCAAAAACTCTAGTGCCCTGCCCCAAATAAGTTAGAGTGTATTTATCTTTAGTTTTACTCATAATATCTACAATATCGTCAGATAGTGTTTCGGCCACACGTTTTGGTAAAAAAGTCTCAAATGTGCTATTATCACCGTCATCGTGTAAAGCCACTAAAAGAGTTTTACCAAATCGTGTAGTCATTGAAACCATCTTTACAATTTTATACACTTTGCCTACAATCATTTCGGTAACCTTTTTTCTCTCTAAAACCTCGAAATCTTTGCTAAACATTTCATTAATTTCATCTAGAGTTTCTTTTGCAATACTCATTATTGAAAAAAATGGTATATAAATCCAAAAATTACCGTGAATATAAAAGCACTTTCAGAACACTACACGAACACAATATTTGATGTTTATGCCACTGATATCTGCGACTGTTTGAAGTCACTTCTTTTCCCACGAACCTTTATAGCGTGGTTTCAAGGTCGAATTGTAACAATGGTGGGGGTAGCTTAACGATAGAAATAGTGGGAGGAGTATTCAAGGTCAAATGACGTCACACATTTAAATTGGTATAAGGATAACTTCAAGGACAAAATATAATGAAACAAATAACTACATTTTATATACTTTATTCATTGATTTTTTTCTGCCATTCTTCTATGCGTTTAACATTATCACCTAAACCTAATTTCCTTAATTTGTTCAATAATAATTGTTTGTTTTTATATCTAAGAAAATTCTTACAAACTATACTAGTTAAAAGACACACTTCGGCATGGTCCATATACTTAAAAAATACACTAAAGTCCTGAGCCTCCGAATCTTGCATTTCATATGCGTAAAATTCCGAACAGGCTGCAGAAATTAGAAATTCCTCGTACATTTCTCGCACTAAACTTTCCATATTAACTACTACTACTACGTTAAACTTAAGTCCTACACTCTAATTTCATCTAACACAATCGGATCTGCAATGAACCTAATCAGTTTTTCCAAACAGTCACTAAACCCCAACTTTTTTATCTCACGAACAAAGTCTTGTAAATTTATTGTTTTGCTGCAATATTTACGACATGCATTCGCAGCCTTTTCATATTCATAAGCCAAATAACAATAGCGCGACGCCCATTCTGCTCGACTTTTCATTGCATCATTGAAATAATTATTAGCCGTTTCAGTGAACTCATCGCCCAATTTTTTTACTGTCTCTTGCAAAGCACTATTCATATTATTCACTCATTTTTACATTCACGACACTTTTTTATTGCTGGTGGTGGCCCATCTATATAATGACGATATATTTGTTCATAGTGAATGTAACAGGGTAAGCTTAACTGTAGTTCCTTGTCACACCGATATGGCGCTGGCAGCTTATCCCAAATTTGCCGTAAACTCAGCGTATCAACGCAAGTTTTTAAATATTCGAGAGGAAAAAATGCTAGATCCTTCTCTTTAAAATCACACAAACTTTTTAAATTACTCTGATATAAACAAATTACTCTGCCGACTTGCTCTATAATTTTTTCTTTAGATAGTTCCGTATCTGACGTTTCACACTGAATGAATGCAAATAGACTCACACAATTTATAGAACAATTTGCAAGGTCAAAATCATTTCAAGGTCACCCCCAACCACGTAACATATCTTCAAGGTCACACACCCAAGATGACCTTCAACAAAGTCAAGGTCGTCTCGACCAAGGTCAAGGTCAAGGTCACACACACAACCTTGAACACAAGGCCAAGGCCAAAGCACACGTGCACTTTCAAGGTCAATGACAAGGACATGTGGGCGGGGCCAAAGAGGGGTGAAGCAAGGTCAAGGTCAAGGTCGAGGAGTGGGGGGATTGAGAGAATCGGGTTATGTTCACTACTCTCGTGGAATATCGTTACGTAAATAATAATTTCTAGCTAGTCTTTCTAAGCGATCTGCACTAAAATGAGTGATTCTCAAAAATGCACTCTTGCATACCCTTAGTTTCTCCTTATTGGCAGCAGGAACAAAATATTTTATAGACAGTCCGTGATGATTTTTTAGTGATCTTTTAGGTTTTGACCCATCACAAAATTGTAAAATATAAATATCTTGTTTTACCTAGTCCACTGTAGAATAAACTGATTTATGGAAAGCTTGAATATCCTTCACTGTTAGTTTTTGGTAGGAAAACAGTGTTTTTTTATTATTATTTCAATTCAGGTATTGTGGCAACTCTTTAGCTTTATGTCTGAAAAAAAGTAGAATTAAAATCTATATAAAAACTTCTTTCTTAAATAAGACATTTTCAGTTATTTTATTATAATTGAAGACGTCACTTAAACTGAAGTCTAATTTAATCTGAAATTCTATTTTTAAGGCAAATGATTTTATACATTCTCATTGAATATCTCTTATAAAAATAAACGTTCACATTATAGAGAAAACACATAAATGTTAAGAAAATGCTGTTATTTTCAATTATTACGACCATTTTTTACCTACTTACACATACATCTTCACTCTTTTTCACTTCTCTCTGTTTACTGCCTTTTCCAATTTTACAAGGTGTAACTATGGTATTAATTATAACAAGATTTAATTATTATTGAATTTATTTAAATAAGAAAAACTGGCAAAAATGAGCGCTGTAAATATTTACTACTAGTCCAAGCCATAGGTAAATAAAGTGACGTAAATTCTGAAATGGATTAGAGCTACCCAGAGGTGTAAGGGACAATGTAGGAACAAACCCTACATGAAATATAGTCAAAGTTGGCTTGAACAGGTTTTTTGAATCTACAAGCCAAGGAACAATTTTGGAAAAAAGTTTCAAATAAAATTTATAGAGATTTTAAAAACCTACAACATTTTTGTAAATTTGTTATTGCGAAAAGGCCAAAAAACTTTCATAATAGGCCATTTCTTTCATATTAATTATTCATTACAAAATAAACTTTTTTTGCCCTTTCTGGCTTGCAAAGGAAGCACTCGTCTTTCTGAACGAAATTGCTAATTGTTTATCCCAAAACGTAAAATGTTGATTGCTATAACTTTTTTTTGAGTAAATATTTTGACCTCTACAAAGCTTCAATCTCTTTGTGAAGGCTTCGCTTTCATATGTTGTTAGGGGCAAATAAAAAATTAATTTTCAACCCCTCCATATCGCTTTACAAAAGGGGGTGTTTTTTTTTTATAAATCAATATAGAGCTTTCGCGCGGGCGAGTAAACTGAACTCGCATCTTCAGATCAGCAGCGCTCTGAAAAAATTAGCCATCTTTCAGCAATAAATAGACCAATTTCGGTGTTTTTTGATCTAGGGTAGCTCGAAAAATTATGAATAGGGCACACCTCCTTTTTTAAAGTGGTATTTATTGGTTTGAAAATTAATTTCTTCATTTTCTCTTAACAAGATATGAAAATTTAGGCCTTCATAAAGTTATATCAGTCAGAATTTTGCGTCTTGGGATAAACAAATAGCAATATCTCAGCCAAAAATTATCCGATTTACTATTATGAAATATCATTTTGTTCAAAATGACGAAGGCTTCCCTTTAAAATCAAAAAAGTGCAAAAAAAATTAATTGTGCAATAAATAATTGATATGCAAAAAATGGTCGATTTTAAAGATTTTTTGTCATTTTCGCAACAAAAAATTGACGAAAATGACCGCACAAAAGCCTAAATTGTAGGCTTAAAATATCTACAAATTTATTTCAAATTTTTTTTTCCAAAATGCGTTCCTTCGCTTGTAGATTCAAAAGACCTGTTTTAGCTAACTTTGACCCCCCTCCCTCTTGGCCTCAACCTATTTTTTGCTGTTACATTTTATGTAAGGGTTATTCCTGAATTGTCCCCAATACCCCAGAATAGGTCTCATTCATCTCGGAATTTACGCCAAAAACAGTACTAATTTTTTACTTATGGCTTGGACTCTACTGGCCTCTACAAAATCCAAACAACAAAAAAATAAATAAATGTGTCTACGTGTACTTAGTCATGTAATTATACGGCGCAAAGGCATTGGCCGGTTACAATTACATAGTTTTGCATCTGACAAGTGAAGGCAAATATAGAGTTTTAGTGATTACGATTCAGTTTTGAAAACTTTATCTTGAAATAAAAAATTTTTAATATATCTATAATACAATTTGGATATTGAAATAAAAAATTTTGAATAGTTAAATACTATTGTGAAGGTTAAATTAAAAAATGGTATAGTATATATCGTTTTTTTAGAGATTCTGGTTAAAAAAAATTCTGTTTTACTATTAATTTTCTATGAGGCATCACTTAACCAATGTTCTTATGTTTCTGATATAAAAAAGCTTGAATAATAAAAATGCTATGAAAGTAATGAATCAATTTGCAACGTTTTTTTTTTTCAAAATGCACATTGTCAAGCGTTGATTCACTAACTGAATAAGAATTTATATGCCAAATCTTACAATAATTAGTGAAGCTATTCCTGTACATATGAAAGGGATGATTAATACATATTGTATAGATGAGGGAAAGTAAACCTTGTTACTGAGCCACATGCTCATTGTTTTCTAGATTTTTGTAAAAGAACATACTTTCTGTTGAATTGAAAAAAGTCTTTTCAGGTACTTTGTACCTAAACGAAATTAAATAATATGCATCAAAACAGATTAGTACTGATAGCATCATGTAGTCTGAACATAAATATGTTAAATCACTTTGAAAATATGTTATTGATATTTAATATTAATTATATCATTACTAGTTAAAGAGAGGAATTTTATATTAATAAAAAAATCATTATTTTAAACAAATAATATATTTAAATAAGAGAAAAATATTTAAAATAAGATTCTACTTATCTCACGACTAGGAAATCTGTTGATAGTACAGAATAACTGTGGTTTCAGTTCAATTATACTGACTTCTAGGTGTTTTATCTTAAATAAGTATATTTTCAAATTGAAAGAAAAATATCATGAGCAACCATGTAATTCAGCATGAGATATTTTTTCCTTCTTTCGAGTACTTCAGAGTGAAAAAATATTTGTCTTGCTTTGAGATCATAACTTTTCAACACTTTTGAAAGTCACTATCCTCTCAAGTGGAGAATAATTCCTTTACTATGGGAACATAGTTGTATATGTGGATATATCATTTCATCTCAAAAATAATTAGAATGAAAAACTTTAAAAGGCATTTGTGATTTTCAGCAATAAATTTAATAAAACTTTCGAGATTTTTAAATTATTGAATATTTTTGCTTAAAAAATGGTATACGTATTTGATGTTGTGTTATCTGGTATCATTTAAAATTTTAATTATAAAATGTTATCAATTTATAATTTTCTTTAATATTTTGTATACTACAGTTTTGAAACAGGAGATAAAACCAGTAGTTTAAATAATTAAAAAGAACTCTATGCAATAAATCCATTGTGAAAAGGGAATAACGAAAATAGGTACAGAAGGTAGTAAAGGCGGAGCTAAAACAATATAATTAATCGCTAAAGTGCTCAATCTTCAGACGAAACCCCCTTTCTAGTTATTTCTAGCCCGGGGCTTAAATGTTTAATGGGTCTAAGAGCGTGAATTAGGATGCGGTCAACAACGCTCGGCCCCGCAGTTCCGTTCGCTCAGCTTGTGGTTTCGATTCCAGAGGCGGTTAGATAGATGAGTCGCAATAATGGAGGAATATGCATGTATGCAAATCAGCACCTGAGAATAAAGAATAAAAAATTTAATAGGTTATAAACAAAATTTTATATATATATATATATATATATATATATATATATATATATATATATATATATATATATATATATATATATACAGGTGTGGAATATCCGAAACAGAACCTCTAAATTTGGGAATGTACCAGAAAAAGACAGATAACCCGTTTAGCCATGTTGAAGAAATGAAATAAAGCATACTGTTGTATCGTAGCTTGCTTTCTGGTTTCCAGCAAAGATGGTTGGGGGGGGGGAGGGGTAGTCAAAATACAGTGGGTTGAAAGTACGGATTTAATATTAAAAATAAAAATCGGATCCAACATAGCAGACTGAATCTTTAAAATCATTAAAATAAATTCGAAAAACGTCTAATGTAGTTCAATAGCTGTTAAATATGCACTTTAAAAACAAAATACAAGGAATAATTGTATTTCCAAGAACAAAATATTGCACTTGAGTCCAAGGTGCATTTTAAAAATAATACTATACTAATAAATACGTGGATATCAATAATCGTTAAAAAGGCAAAAGTACTTTTTCCTCTATGCTTAGGACTTCTTAACAAATACCAATGCAAATAATTTGTACGTAATATAATATTTATTGATTCAGACAAATGAATGAATAATACGACTGTAATAAAAATAATAAAAATAACTTTTTAATCATTGCCTTCTTTATTAACAGCTCTTTTCTCATTCTCCAATACGTACGAATTGGTGTCCAGATCCTTACGATGTCAAAAAACAATGTAAGGATCCATCGATGCCAAAAGTTTTGGAACATATCCTCCATATTTTTCTCGAGATTTTTGGGCAAAGTCTAGGCGATAGTTGTCCGTTGATTTTTGTGTATCTTTCGATAGTTTACCTATAGGAAATATTGCAACTGCTATGATGTCTGGTCAATGGAGTAAGTAATTTGTGTATTCCTGTTGGCATGTTGTACCAAGAATATCCTTTGAAGAATAATCTTGCTGTTTGAAGTCTGTATTCCTAAATCTTCTATATTGCAGTTTAATGTCCGCTTCCAATAGTTTGCGAAATGACGGGAAAATGGAGGATCAGTTTTCACTTTACTCTTTTTATAATGGCTGACTCATCACCTTTCTCGAAGAAACGTCGAACTATGTTGCCATAGTTAGTGCTTCGTAATCCTTTCTTTGGCATGTCAACAAGAAGTCCTAATCTCTCTCCTTAAAGGCCTGTTGGATGATAGCCTTTGTCTGTGCTTTCACCTCTTTGTCTTTCTGCTTATAGGCTTGCCACTGCTGTGTATCACGTTGATACGACAAATACAAGCAGCATTCGAAGAATGGAATACATGCATGTAGAGCTAACAGTTGTAGCTTGAAATACTCTATATTTACTGAGACACAGTATCAATGTTGTTGAACTGAGATGTTGTTTGGCAGAGGTAACAACGTTGGGCCGATTTCGCTTCAGCCAAAGCATTCACCTAGCCGTCTATCATCGTCATAGATAAGTTGTACTGTACTGAAGCTCGGGTGGCAAAGAGGACCCTTTTATATGGTGCAAGTTGCTTGGTTCGAGTTCATAATTTTCTATTTTCTTTAAAGACTTTTGTTCGGGTTCCTTAATAAATTCATCTTTCAGAGGCCCGCAATTCATAGTAGAAGAGGGTTTGGAATTGTACAACATAATCTGTTCTTGTTGAGTTTGCGTGTTAATACCTGCTGAAATATTCGGATCAGTGAATTTCGTTTTATACTAGCTCTGACCTAATGTTTCATCGAAGCCCCATTGCAAAAAACTCATATCTACAAATCTAATTTATCGATTTGTTCAAGGGCGTCTAATTGATGCACTATAATTCTATCCACTGTGTGATCCAGTAAACCTTGGAATTTAACCTCGGCTTTTGATTTAGTGAAAGTTAGATACTCGTAATGTGGATAACATGCTTTTTTGTATTTTACACACCAAAGTACGGCGAAAATATGTTACTGCCTTTCTGTTTAGCCCAATTTTGTAATCGTTGATATTTGTTTTTCGACAATCCAATGTCAAATAGAAGAGCGGCGCACAAATGTAACTGGGCGCGACGCCACCACAACACTGTTGCCCTTGACCTGAGACGAAACTTTAGAAAGAAAAGACTGGCCGTTCATATTATCCAGGTTTAATAGAAACGTTACTATAGCCAATCTTCTATTTTAAATTTGTTAACTAGAAATTATTTTGGCCCGTTTTCTCAAATTCTGACCCACTAGCCCGTCTAACTTCTTTCAGGTTAGTTCGGGACAGAAGATCGTAGGGAAAGCCTACACGCAATATTACCCCCACTAACTTCTGTGCAACATGAAAACGAGCAGTACTTTGAAACGAATTACTTTCGTCTAAACTTATAACGTAATCGACAGAATTTGGAATATTTAATGACTATTTAATACACTGATTGTTTTAAATACATCAAATAGCCGAAATACAAAAAAAATTACTTTTTGTTGGCCGTTAAGCGTAGAGAAAATTGATATTTCTGTTACAAAATTAACATTTATTCTAATAAAAATACTAGTGAAACGCAACGGTAATTTCTAAGTAAATAAGCTAATAGACCACTTTAAAATTAAAAATTATTTTCAAAAATAAACTTTTATTCTGGTAAAAAATAAAAGTAACACGTTTAGTAATTGTAAATAAGTAAACAGATAATTAAATTCAATTTAAATCAACAAAAACATCTAAAAGGTGTTCAAACAGGCCTCCACTTTGAGCAAGACAATAGTCTAGGCTATTGTGAAATACGGTTCGCGTTCACAAAACACCATACGTGTTTCCTGGTCTTTCGGAAAAATTTCTTGAGTTATTCGTAATTTGAAACAGCGATATTTGTTCTGCTTTAAAATATTCCGAACTGTTCGAGCGTTCATATCAAGTTCTTTGGCAATTACGGTACTATTGCAAGAAAAATTAATTTCTGCTAAACTACAAACGTCAGTCTCCCCATTTGCTCGTTCTTCAGTAATTTGTGGAACCGGTTGCTCCTCATTATTATCAGTGCATTTTTTACAAATTTTTAGACAACCGTTGTCTCAAATTTTTTAATAATCTCTGAAATTCTAAATTTTCAAGGAACAGGATGATTTTCGCACGTAAATGCAAATCTGCCGATTATCTCATCCATAGCTTCACTAGAATGGTACCACTTAATAATCTGCTCTTTTTGTTCCGTGTGTGTTCCATTTCAAATACAAAAAAATTTGGCGCGAAATACGGAAATACCAATACTCGGTACTTACGCTTCGACGGCCTGAATGAAAGCAAATAACTTGTAATCTTCCTGTTGCCTCCCGCTCTCACCGCGCCAGCATTGTATTACCCCTCACCCTAGGGCCAAACTGATAATTTATTAAATTTAAGCACGTATGTCGATGCATATATTCTGTCTCATTCTGATTTGATGAATAATATAGTATTTTCTTTATCTTGTTTAAGAAACGTCCAGGTTCCGATTTGGATTTTCCACACCTGTATATATATATATATATATATATATATATATATATATATATATATATATATATATATATATATATATATATATGAAGTAAAATGCGAAACAGTGAATGCAAACTTCGCTCCATCATATCCTTTCTGTGTTAGAGGTTGCACAGTTAGAACAAATTGTGATAAAACACAATTCATCCTATACCACCACCATCGAGATGGTGACCTACCTGTACCACCATACCGAGAAGAAAGTCAAAGCTTACCCTCCCCGCCATAGTGATACGGCAGAGATACATGTTTCGTCTCTCACTAGACTCATCAGGGCACCGACATGCACCTGGCTGTGCAAAAGACAGATCGGAAGGAAGCATGCAACACTGAACGCGACTTCGCCGACCTCTCGTCGGATGGCTCATATATGTTTATACGGCTTTCACGGATACCTCCGTGTGAGATGCATTAGCAGTGGTTATATCCACATTATGCTGTTGTAGTGCTGAAATCACATTCAGCAAACGTACAACTATATGCAGCTCCGTACATAAGTGAAGTAAAATGCGAAACAGTGAATGCAAACTTCGCTCCATCATATCCTTTCTGTGTTAGAGGTTGCACAGTTAGAACAAATTGTGATAAAACACAATTCATCCTATACCACCACCATCGAGATGGTGACCTACCTGTACCACCATACCGAGAAGAAAGTCAAAGCTTACCCTCCCCGCCATAGTGATACGGCAGAGATACATGTTTCGTCTCTCACTAGACTCATCAGGGCACCGACATGCACCTGGCTGTGCAAAAGACAGATCGGAAGGAAGCATGCAACACTGAACGCGACTTCGCCGACCTCTCGTCGGATGGCTCATATATGTTTATACGGCTTTCACGGATACCTCCGTGTGAGATGCATTAGCAGTGGTTATATCCACATTATGCTGTTGTAGTGCTGAAATCACATTCAGCAAACGTACAACTATATGCAGCTCCGTACATAAGTGAAGTAAAATGCGAAACAGTGAATGCAAACTTCGCTCCATCATATCCTTTCTGTGTTAGAGGTTGCACAGTTAGAACAAATTGTGATAAAACACAATTCATCCTATACCACCACCATCGAGATGGTGACCTACCTGTACCACCATACCGAGAAGAAAGTCAAAGCTTACCCTCCCCGCCATAGTGATACGGCAGAGATACATGTTTCGTCTCTCACTAGACTCATCAGGGCACCGACATGCACCTGGCTGTGCAAAAGACAGATCGGAAGGAAGCATGCAACACTGAACGCGACTTCGCCGACCTCTCGTCGGATGGCTCATATATGTTTATACGGCTTTCACGGATACCTCCGTGTGAGATGCATTAGCAGTGGTTATATCCACATTATGCTGTTGTAGTGCTGAAATCACATTCAGCAAACGTACAACTATATGCAGCTCCGTACATAAGTGAAGTAAAATGCGAAACAGTGAATGCAAACTTCGCTCCATCATATCCTTTCTGTGTTAGAGGTTGCACAGTTAGAACAAATTGTGATAAAACACAATTCATCCTATACCACCACCATCGAGATGGTGACCTACCTGTACCACCATACCGAGAAGAAAGTCAAAGCTTACCCTCCCCGCCATAGTGATACGGCAGAGATACATGTTTCGTCTCTCACTAGACTCATCAGGGCACCGACATGCACCTGGCTGTGCAAAAGACAGATCGGAAGGAAGCATGCAACACTGAACGCGACTTCGCCGACCTCTCGTCGGATGGCTCATATATGTTTATACGGCTTTCACGGATACCTCCGTGTGAGATGCATTAGCAGTGGTTATATCCACATTATGCTGTTGTAGTGCTGAAATCACATTCAGCAAACGTACAACTATATGCAGCTCCGTACATAAGTGAAGTAAAATGCGAAACAGTGAATGCAAACTTCGCTCCATCATATCCTTTCTGTGTTAGAGGTTGCACAGTTAGAACAAATTGTGATAAAACACAATTCATCCTATACCACCACCATCGAGATGGTGACCTACCTGTACCACCATACCGAGAAGAAAGTCAAAGCTTACCCTCCCCGCCATAGTGATACGGCAGAGATACATGTTTCGTCTCTCACTAGACTCATCAGGGCACCGACATGCACCTGGCTGTGCAAAAGACAGATCGGAAGGAAGCATGCAACACTGAACGCGACTTCGCCGACCTCTCGTCGGATGGCTCATATATGTTTATACGGCTTTCACGGATACCTCCGTGTGAGATGCATTAGCAGTGGTTATATCCACATTATGCTGTTGTAGTGCTGAAATCACATTCAGCAAACGTACAACTATATGCAGCTCCGTACATAAGCATTACAACAGCATAATGTGGATATAACCACTGCTAATGCATCTCACACGGAGGTATCCGTGAAAGCCGTATAAACATATATGAGCCATCCGACGAGAGGTCGGCGAAGTCGCGTTCAGTGTTGCATGCTTCCTTCCGATCTGTCTTTTGCACAGCCAGGTGCATGTCGGTGCCCTGATGAGTCTAGTGAGAGACGAAACATGTATCTCTGCCGTATCACTATGGCGGGGAGGGTAAGCTTTGACTTTCTTCTCGGTATGGTGGTACAGGTAGGTCACCATCTCGATGGTGGTGGTATAGGATGAATTGTGTTTTATCACAATTTGTTCTAACTGTGCAACCTCTAACACAGAAAGGATATGATGGAGCGAAGTTTGCATTCACTGTTTCGCATTTTACTTCACTTATGTACGGAGCTGCATATAGTTGTACGTTTGCTGAATGTGATTTCAGCACTACAACAGCATAATGTGGATATAACCACTGCTAATGCATCTCACACGGAGGTATCCGTGAAAGCCGTATAAACATATATGAGCCATCCGACGAGAGGTCGGCGAAGTCGCGTTCAGTGTTGCATGCTTCCTTCCGATCTGTCTTTTGCACAGCCAGGTGCATGTCGGTGCCCTGATGAGTCTAGTGAGAGACGAAACATGTATCTCTGCCGTATCACTATGGCGGGGAGGGTAAGCTTTGACTTTCTTCTCGGTATGGTGGTACAGGTAGGTCACCATCTCGATGGTGGTGGTATAGGATGAATTGTGTTTTATCACAATTTGTTCTAACTGTGCAACCTCTAACACAGAAAGGATATGATGGAGCGAAGTTTGCATTCACTGTTTCGCATTTTACTTCACTTATGTACGGAGCTGCATATAGTTGTACGTTTGCTGAATGTGATTTCAGCACTACAACAGCATAATGTGGATATAACCACTGCTAATGCATCTCACACGGAGGTATCCGTGAAAGCCGTATAAACATATATGAGCCATCCGACGAGAGGTCGGCGAAGTCGCGTTCAGTGTTGCATGCTTCCTTCCGATCTGTCTTTTGCACAGCCAGGTGCATGTCGGTGCCCTGATGAGTCTAGTGAGAGACGAAACATGTATCTCTGCCGTATCACTATGGCGGGGAGGGTAAGCTTTGACTTTCTTCTCGGTATGGTGGTACAGGTAGGTCACCATCTCGATGGTGGTGGTATAGGATGAATTGTGTTTTATCACAATTTGTTCTAACTGTGCAACCTCTAACACAGAAAGGATATGATGGAGCGAAGTTTGCATTCACTGTTTCGCATTTTACTTCACTTATGTACGGAGCTGCATATAGTTGTACGTTTGCTGAATGTGATTTCAGCACTACAACAGCATAATGTGGATATAACCACTGCTAATGCATCTCACACGGAGGTATCCGTGAAAGCCGTATAAACATATATGAGCCATCCGACGAGAGGTCGGCGAAGTCGCGTTCAGTGTTGCATGCTTCCTTCCGATCTGTCTTTTGCACAGCCAGGTGCATGTCGGTGCCCTGATGAGTCTAGTGAGAGACGAAACATGTATCTCTGCCGTATCACTATGGCGGGGAGGGTAAGCTTTGACTTTCTTCTCGGTATGGTGGTACAGGTAGGTCACCATCTCGATGGTGGTGGTATAGGATGAATTGTGTTTTATCACAATTTGTTCTAACTGTGCAACCTCTAACACAGAAAGGATATGATGGAGCGAAGTTTGCATTCACTGTTTCGCATTTTACTTCACTTATGTACGGAGCTGCATATAGTTGTACGTTTGCTGAATGTGATTTCAGCACTACAACAGCATAATGTGGATATAACCACTGCTAATGCATCTCACACGGAGGTATCCGTGAAAGCCGTATAAACATATATATATATATATATATATATATATATATATATATATATATATATATATATATATATATATATATATATATATGTATATATATATATATATATATATATATATATATATATATATATATATATATATATATATATATATATATATATATATATATTGTAACGAACTTTGTAGCGTTTTACATTTCATAGCATTAGCTTGTGTTTGTAGTTTGTAGGGTTTTAGGTTTATTTTCTACGAGTTTTTAATTTATTTAATTAATTTTACCTCTATTAATTTCCTCAGAAGACGTCTAAAAAAGAAGGTCTGGAATTTTTAGAGAATTCTGTTTCATTATTTTTAACATGGAACGCCCATGATCGAAGGTCTAGGAATCGCCGGATTTTACCTTTTTTTTATTTTTATTACACCATGTACTATGAAAATCCTTTTAGAAAATTAGGGAATCTTCCGGCATCGACCAAAAGGGTGTATAAAGGGTCTAGATCTGCTTTCGGGAACAGTATAGTTTGAGAGCTTGTCGTCGCAACTTGAATTAGTTTGGCAAGTGTCAAAAGTGAAATTGACAACAAAAAGTTATTAAAATAATAGAGTGTGCACAAATTGGTGTCGGAAGTGGATCAAATCCAGACGAAGTTAGTTCAAGTTATAAAATTAGAAAAAAGTAAATTGAAATTATATGCTAGTTCAAACTAGGAAACAGAAAGCAAAAATGGAAGAACAACTTCAAGGTAGTTTAAATCAGGTACTGAAGATGATACAAGACATGAAAACAAACCAAGAAGATATGAAGAAAAACAAAGAAGAGATGAAATACGAATTGAAAGAAGATATGACGAAAAATCAAGAAGATATGAAGAAAAGCCAAGAAGAGATGAAACAACAAATGAAAGAAGATATGACGAAAAATCAAGGTGATATGAAACAAGAATTAATGACACTGAAGACAAACCAAGGAGAGATGAAAGAATAATTAAAGTCAAGCCAAGAGGATATAAAACCAGAACTAAAAACAAGTCTGGAGGATATGAGACAGGAACTTAAAAAAATCAAGAAGATATGAAGCGCATAGAATATTAGAGAAGACGTATGTAGCAAAGTACAACATGAGGTGATGGGAATTCAGAAACAGATGCAACAATTACATTTGCAAATTAGAGAAAACGTACATTGCGAAGTACAACATGAGGTGACGGAAATTCAGAAACAGGTACAACAATTATATTTGCAAATTGAGAAGGTAGCGAGTTCAGGTGTAATGAAGGTAGACGGTGTTCTTGCCACTAGTGTGATGAAGCTACCTTCGACGGCAAAGTACCTTGCCTTACCTATGTCCGTCAATTCGAGGCCGCCGCCATCGGCAATAATTGGAGTTCACCGGAGAAGGCATGTGCTCTTGTTTTAGCACTACGAGGTGAAGCTATGGAGATTCTACGTAACATTCCTGAAGAAAAACAGAATGATACGAGTTTATTGTTACGTTTCTGGACATGCGTTATGGTGAAGCCCACCTCCAAGAAGTTTATAAAACACAACTCCAAGGAAAAAGACAAAAATACAACGAAATTCTGCAAGAGTATGAGCCAAATATATTGAGGTTAATAAATTTGACCTACCTAACATATCCGGAAGAAATAAAGCAGGAGTTAGCAGTAAATAGTTTTATCAAAGTTTACGTGAACCAGAAACAAATCAAACTCTAAGAATGGCCCGTCTGAAGCAAATTTCCGATGCTCTTGCTTGCCAAACAGACCTCTAGGAACCAAGAAAGAGTCAGAAGAAGGGCCAGCGTCTCCCAGGATGATCGCAAGACCAACGAGGAATTCTTCATCAAGCTAATGAGGGAGACGTAGGAATTTTTTAACAAACAAACAACACGTGTTGGAAGTGTGGCCAAGAGGGGCATGTACAAAGCCGCTATACCAGTAGTATTGCTCCTGACAGTGATCGGAATCAGAAAAACTTCCAATAGCCAACTTACAGGGGTGAAAGCTGGCTAGGTGCTACCGTGCCCCACGAATAATAATAATAAAGGTATCCCGGCTGCAGAATAATGGTTCCAGCTTGGTAGTACCCGGAAAGATATGCGGTCGGGTACTGGTATTACATACTGGTTTTATTCATAACATTGTAATGCCTAACATCGTGGCTCAAGGTAAAATTTGTCTTCTGGAGAAGCATTATGTCCTGCAAACCGCCAATGGTGAAGTAATACCTGTGAAAGGGATACATAAAGCCGAAATGACCCTGGGAAGCACCACTTTCAAACATATGGTTATTGTTGCTGATATTTTGGACGAAGTAACAGTACGTCTAGATGTAATGGAACACCAGAAGCTTGTCCTTGATCTTCCTCAACGAGTACTACGAGCTAGAAATGAAGAAATTGGTATGAATCTTCCGAATAATAGTGATGTGTCGATCTGGGAAGTTGTATTTTTTGAAGATGTGATGTTACCGCCATGTTCAGAATGTATAGTAAAAATAATAGTTTTGATTAAACCAATTCAAGATTGCTCGTTATATGCAAAAGGAATTCTTCCTGTCAGAACATTTATCCAGAATAAAAGAAGCTCTATTTTTGTCAAGGTGCTGAACTCGAAGGATTATTCTCAACAGATGAGAAAAGGTGACAAGATTGCTACCTGTCAACCTGTCGACGTGACTCTTAGAACCTGAGAAATTACCTGTTAGTCTACCTAAGATGCTTCAAGACCTAGTTAGTACGTCAATATTTTCTCTTTATCAGATAGTGACTTGGGAAGGACCAATATAGTTGAGCACCGAATAAATACTGGTGAAGCAACTCCAATTAAACAAGCTCCAAGGAGAATACCGTTAGCAAAATGTAACGAAGTGGACAAGATGCTTAAAGACATGCAGAATCAAGGCATTATAGAACATTCCCAAAGTCCCTGGACATCCCCAGTTGTACTAGTGAAGAAGAAAGATGGCTCACCTAGATTCTGTGTTGACTTCAGACGGCTTAGTGACGTCACAAAGAAAGACAGTTTTCCTTTGCCGCGTATTGATGATACTCTAGACACTATAACAGGATCAAAATGGTTTTCCACGTTGGACTTAAAAAGTGGCTATTGGCATCCAGAGGATAAAGAAAAGGCCGCCTTTTCTACTGGAATGGGGCTATGGCAATTTAATGTTATGCCATTTGGTTTATGCAATGCCCCAGCCACTTTTGAACGTTTAATGGAACGAATCTTACACGTACTAACGTGGACAACATGTCTAGTCTACCTAGATGACATCATAATTCTGGGAAAAACATTTGACGATTATCTGAAAAATGTTGAAGATGTATTTCAAAAACTGAGAAGTGCACAATTAAAGCTCAGTCCGAAGAAATGTCAATTTTTCCAGAAAGAAGTGAAATACCTAGGACATATAATCACAGAAGCTGGTGTACGAACTGATCCAGAGAAGACAGAAGCCATTCAAGGTTGGCCAATACCGAAAAATAAGCATGAACTGAGAAGTTTTCTAGGTCTCTGTACTTACTATAGAAGATTCATAAAAGGATTCGCCGATTTTGCAAGACCTTTGCATCGACTGACTGAAAATAGCAACAACTATGAATGGTCCGCAGACTGCAAAAACTCTTTTAATGAATTAAAGAAGGCACTTTGTAATCCTCCAATACTATCATATCCTGAGCCTGATCTGATGTTTGTTGTGGATACGGACGCTAGTAACTCCTCTATAGGTGGAATTTTGTCCCAGATACAAAATGGCCAAGAAAAAGTGATTGCTTATTTTAGCAAAGTACTCTGCAAAGTTGAGCGAAATTATTGTGTAACAAGAAAAGAACTACTCGCCATTATAAAGACATTGGAACACTTTCACAAATATCTATATGGCCAAAAATTTCTCCTCCGAACAGACCATGCATCATTAAAGTGGCTTTTACAATTTAGAAATCCTGAAGGTCAAATAGCACGATGGTTACAACGCTTGCAAGAGTACGATTTTAAAATTGAACATCGAAAAGGCTTGAACCACAAAAATGCAGACACTTTGTCGAGAAGACCATGTTCAGAAGCAAGCATTGTAACAGACATGAAGAACGAGAAAATCCTGACGATTTATATTGTCGAAAGACTCAACTACAATGCTCTGTGGATTGGGATCCCAAAATTATCTCCAAAGAACAACAAGAAGACCCCGATCTTAACCTTATCATTAAATTAAAGAATAATAAGTCAAATCGACCCACTTTTCAAGAAATCTCAGCAAAACCTCAAAAAGTAAAAGGTTACTGGGCCTTATGGGATTCCTTGATTATGCACGATGGTCTATTAAAAAGAGTTTGGGAGAGCTCTGATGGCAAAGACTACAGATACCAGATTATATTACCCACCAAAAAGATTCCAGAAGTACTGCAAGCTTTACATAATGGTGTAGGTGGCGGACACTTAGGGGTTATGAAAACTCTTGAAAAACTTCGCGAGAGGTTCTATTGGCTGGGGAGCCGCGCAGATGTAAAAGATTGGTGCAAAACCTGTACCGACTGTGCTGCCAGTAAAGGACCGAAGACCCGTAGTCATGGTAAAATGAAGCAGTACAATGTAGGAATACCTTTTGAAAGAATTGCTATAGACATAGCAGGACCATTTCCTATTAGTAAATTCGGAAATCGCTATATGTTGGTAGCTATGGATTACTTCAGTAAATGACCAGAAGTCTATGCGATACCAAATCAAGAAGCCACCACCGTGGCTGAAATGTTATTTGAACAATGGATGTGTAGATATGGGGTGCCAGGAGAGATACACTTGATCAAGGCAAAAATTTTGAATCTGACATTTTTACGAACCTTTGCAAGCTTCTGAAAATCCACAAAACTAGAACAACACCCTTACATCTACAGTCAGATGAAATGGTTGAGAGATTTAACAGAACGCAAGAGAATTACATCAGGATACAAGTAAATGAACAACAAAATAACTGGAATAAATGCATTTAGCCATTTTTACTAGCCTATCGTTCAGCCATTCACAAAGTTACTGGAAAAATATCTGCCAGCATAATTTTTGGAAGAGAATTGCGTCTTCCCTTCGATTTGCTTACTGGACGTCCACCCGATTCTGAAGCAACTTGGGAAGACTACTCTAAACAAGTTAGTAAGCGGCTGCAGGTCTTACACGAAGAAGTTCGTCAAAAGTTACAAATAGAAAGTTGTAGCATTTTATATTTCATAGTAATAGTTTGAGTTTGCAGTTCGTGGAGTTTTAGCTATATTTTATACGAGTTCATAATTTATTAAAGTAATTTTACCTTTGATAATTTCCTCAGGAGACGACTATGAAAGAAGGTCTGTCAGTGTGTGTTCGAAGATCGGCTGTCCGGAACAATATATATATGTATATATATATATATATATATATATATATATATATATATATATATATAAAAATGTCTTGTTTTCGAAAATGAATATAGGTTTTTCATGTGATGTATTTTAATTATATATTTTTAGGGGAAAGAAATTTTGAACATGCCTTGAATAAAGGGCGAAACGTCAATAGTTTTATATATTTATTAAATATAGAACCTAAACCCAAGAGAAGACAAAATAAAGAAAAATGATATATATATATATATATATATATATATGTATATATATATATATATATATATATATATATATATATATATATATATATATATATATATATGTATATATAAGAAGTCCTGACTGGCTGACTGACTGATTGGTCAACGTACAGCCTAAACGGTTAAAGATATTGACTTGAAATTTCGCACTCACATTCGTGATATGGTATTGGTTAACAATAAGAAAGGATTTTGTGACATCTTTATTAGAAAGAGTAAAACTGATAAAAAATGTGTTAAAATATACACTCAATGAATTCAGTTGAATAACTATTTTTATTATTCTAAACATAATTCAGTCCTGCATATACGAGCGAAACTTTTTCTACAATCTATAATCCATTTATTCATACTATAAAGCAAATATTTTGCAGGTGAAACTGCGACAGTTAATTGTTTTTATTATTCTAAACATAATTAAGTCTTGAATATATGAGTGAAAGTTTTTCTAGAATCTGTAATCTATTTATTGATACGATAAAACAAAGATTTTATGGGCGAAGCCGCGACGGGTAATTGTTTTTATTATTCTAAACATAATTAAGTTCTGAATATATTAGCGAAACTTTTTCTACATTCTATAATCCATTTATTATACCATAAAACAAATATTTTTTGGGCGAAGTCTCGACGGGTAAAATGCTAGTATATATATATATATATATATATATATATATATATATATATATATATATATATATATATATATATATATATATATATATATATACAGGGTGTCCAAGATAAGGATCCTAAGCATGGGGATCTCGGAAACAGTTGGAGATACGAGGTCGGTTAAATTAGAGAAAAGTTGCGCAATTTAGTGCTAAATTAAACGCAGTTAAAAAAATTTAAAAATTTCAAACACTTCCGGAGATTTCCGGAAAAAAACGAAATTTGGCAAAATCGTTTTTAATTTTTGCAGGCTTTATTTAAAGAGATATCCGAAAATAAAAGGTAGATTCTCATTGCCACTTTTTATTTTTTATAATTTGGTCTAAACAAAATTTAAATCCGACGTTTCGTTTCTGAGATACCATCATGAACTTTTATTTTTTATATGGAACAAAAAAAAGTATCAAATGTATTTGATAGCATTTTTTATTACAAATTCAACGGTGTATCACACTTGCATATCAAGTGTGTAGTTCATTGGCTTTTATAAAACTGATATACCTTTCTCTCTCGCTCTCACGGAGCTCTTATGGAAAGTACTTGAACTACGTATTCGATATGCAAGGGTGATACACCGTTGAATTTGTAATAAAAAATGCTATCAAATACATGGAATACTTTTTTTTGTTCCATATAAAAAATGAAAGTTCATGATGGTATCTCAGAAATGAAACGTCGGATTTAAATTTTGTTTAGACCAAATTATAAAAAATAGAAAGTGGCAATGAGAATCCACCTTTTATTTTCTGATATCTCTTTAAATAAAGCCTGCAAAAATTAAAAACGATTTTGCCAAATTTCGTTTTTTTCCGGAAATCTCCGGAACTGTTTGAAATTTTTAAATTTTTTTAACTGCGTTTAATTTAGCACTAAGTTGCGCAACTTTTCTCTAATTTAACCGACCTCGTATCTCCAACTGTTTCCGAGATCCCCATGCTTAGGATCCTTATCTTGGACACCCTGTATATATATATATATATATATATATATATATATATATATATATATATATATATATATATATATATATATATCATTTTTCTTTATTTTGTCTTTTCTTGGGTTTAGGTTCTATATTTAATAAATACATAAAACGATTGACGTTTCGCCCTTTATTCAAGGCATTTTCAAAATTCCTTCCTCCTAAAAATATATAATCAAAATACATCACATAAAAAACCAATTTACATTTTCGAAAAACAAACAAGACACTTAAAAACAGTAGTCAAAATTTTAAAATTTTTTAAAAATACTTAATTTTACCGGTAAGCACCTTGACATTTTGCTGTTCTGTTTTTAAATTTTACATCGTTTACTGAGGATACGTGGAATGCGAATGTGTTTTATTTTTTTAATATTTTTTATATTTTACAATGCATAAAAGAACAAATAAGGTATATGTTTTGTTTTATGTTTAAGAGGATATTCCATTTTTGATTCTTATTTGACCGGATCGAATACTTAATATTTTTGTTTAAATTAGGCTTGCGTAAATGGGGCTCAAATTTCCCATATCTGTTCTGTCGTTAACAGTGTTTTTATCTTTTTTAATTTCAATCATTTCCTTTATCTGTAATTTTTGGTAATTCATATCTTTGTTTTTTATAATGGTACTGTTATAATCAAAAGTGTGTTTTTCGTCCTGTGTGTGTTTGTTTAAGGCTGTTGAGGCGTTTTTTGTATATTTATGGCCATTTAATCTGTTCTTCAGTAATTGGCTCGTCATGCCTATATATTTTTTGCGACAATTTGTGCAAGGGATCGAATATATTATATTTGATTTATTCATCAGAGGAGTTTTACTTTTTAAATTTGTGAACAATGTATTTAATTTATTATGTGACCTGTGGCATACGATAATATCATGCTTTTTTAAAATGTATTTTATTTTTTCTGACAGCTCACTAGTGTACGGTAATGCCACATATTTTTGTTGTTTAAGTTCTATGTTTTTTGTTTTTACGTTATTATAAAACTTATATGTTCGTTTATCAATTATTTTGGTGATAGTCTTTTCGTCGACACCAAACAATAAAAAGTAACAGCCTCCAAAAAAATTTAGAAAAGAAATTAAATCGAACAAAAAAATTTATCAAAGACAATCCTCAAAGCATTGTTCTAAGGCCTGATAAAAGCAATAAAATAGTAGTTATGAACAAGGCAGATTACGAGACAAAAATGAATAACTTACTAAAGGACGAAAATACATATAAAAATATTAAGAGTGATCCAACGAACTTATATCAAAAAAAATAATACCTTTATAAAAAAATTGCTCAATGTAAAATAACTAACTGAAAAAGATGCAAAAAGACTAACCATTCACAATGCTATTTCACCAAAAATATACGGCCTACCAAAATTACATAAACAAAATATACCACTAAGACCTATTGTTTCTTGTATACAATCGCCATTCTATAGTTTATCAAAATTCTTATCAGATTACATTTCAAATATTACAGGCAAAAACGATTTTTTTATTAAAGATTCATTCGCCTTTAAAAAATTTATTGATAAAGTAAACCTACCTGAAAATTACAGAGTCATTTCGCTAGATGTTATATCTTTTTATACAAACATACCAAATCAACTTGTCCACACTATTTTAGCAGAAAAATGGGAAATTTTAAAAAAACATACATCGCTATCAAAAAGCTGGATGCTGTTGACCTCGTTCTTAATACAAATTACTTTCAGTACGAAAATATCTTTTACAAACAACTCGATGGATGTGCTATGGGATCACCAATTTCATCTACCATTGCTCAGCTAGTAATGGAATATTTAGAGGAAAAAGTTTTAGAAAAATTAAATTTTAATATAATATTTTTCAAACGTTTTGTCGATGATTGCATAGCAGCTGTACCACAAAATAAAATAAATGAAATTCTCCAAGAGTTTAACAGTTTCAACAAGAAATTACAGTGCACGTCCGAAACAGAGAATAATAATAAAATAAATTTTCTAAATATGACACTTATACGCAGAAAAACAAAATTTTAACTGAATGGTACACCAAACCAACTTGGTCAGGTAGATATCTAAACTATTTCTCTAACCATTCAAAAACTCAAAAAAATAGCGTTATAATCGGTCTATCTGATCGTGCTATCTCCCTAACGTCTCCAGAATTCCGACCAAAAATACTGCAAAAAGTAAAAGAGACACTAATAAATAATAATTTCAACGAAAAGACTATCACCAAAATAATTGATAAATGAACTTATAAGTTTTATAATAACGTAAAAACAAAAAACATAGAACATAAACGACAAAAATATGTGGCATTAACCGTACACTAGTGAGCTGTCAGAAAAAATAAAATACATTTTAAAAAAGCATGATATTATCGTATGCCACAGGTCACATAATAAATTTAATACATTGTTCATAAATTTAAAAAGTCAAACTCCTCTAATGAATAAATTAAATATAATATATTCGATCCCTTGCACAAATTATCCCAAAAAATATATAGGCATGACGAGCCAATTACTGAAGAATAGATTAAATGGCCATAAATATACAAAAAACGCCTCAACAGCGTTAAACAAACACACACAGGACGAAAAACACACTTTTGATTATAACAGTACCATTATAAAAAACAAAGATATGAATTACCAAAAATTACAGATAAAAGAAATGATTGAAATTAAAAAAGACAAAAACACTGTTAACGACAGAACAAACATGGGAAATTTGAGCCCCATTTACGCAAGCCTAATTTAAACAAAAATATTAAGTATTCGATCCGGTCAAATAAGGATCAAAAATGGAATATCCTCTTAAACATAAAACCAAACATATATCTTATTTGTTTTTTTATGCATTGTAAAATATAAAAAATATTAAAAAAATAAAACACATTCACATTCCACGTATCCTCAGTAAACGATGTAAAATTGAAATTTTATTTAGAAACAGAACAGCAAAATCAAGGTGCGTACCGGTAAAATTAAGTATTTTTAAAAAATTTTAAAGTTTTGACTACTGTTTTTAAGTGTCCTGTTTGTTTTTCGAAAATGTAAATAGGTTTTTTATGTGATGTATTTTGATTATATATTTTTAGGATGAAGGAATTTTGAAAATGCCTTGAATAAAGGGCGAAACGTCAATCGTTTTATATATTTATTAAATATAGAACCTAAACCCAAGAAAAGACAAAATAAAGAAAAATGATATAATCTATGGTTCAAGAATCAAGAATAAATATATATATATATATATATATATATATATATATATATATATATATATATATATATATGTTATGTCGGATATTCTCACGGGTGTGATGTGTAATCGAAGGTTTTCGGGCATCCCGTTTATGTGCTGAGTCCCTCTCAGGACTGTAAGGCAGTGAAATCTCATCCACCATTTTCAAAGCTCACTGTATGGCGTCTACGAGCGAACTGACGCCCGCGACTCCGGTGCTGTCGGTCCCGAGTGCGCGTCGGACGCGTTCGTTTTCCGAATGGTTCCGGCCCATCAGGTTGCGAGACCTGCTGCGCGTCACCGGCCCTGTTGCCAGTGTTTGGGGTTGCGTTGCCGAGTTGTAATCTGTTTCGTTACTAAGTAGTACTGGTGAATGTTTTGTAAGCAGATTTTTCTAAGTATTAGGCACACGTTGGCACACAGAGTTATAAGGGAAGCCATTGAAATTGCAAAGAGGCCGAACAACTTAAATAGCAGAGATGATAGCCGACGTGTGCCTAATACTTGGAGAAATCTGCTTACGAAACATCAACCAGTACCACTTAGTAACGAAACAGATTACAACTCGGCAACGCAACCCCAAACACTGGCAACAGGGCCGATGACGCGAAGCAGATCTCGCAACCTGATGGGCCAGAACCATTAGGAAAACCAACGCGCCCGACGCGCACCCGGGACCGACAGCACCGGAGTCGCGGGCGTCAGTTCGCTCGTAGACGCCATACAGTGAGCTTTGAAAATGGTGAGTGAGATTTCACCGAAACGTCAGCTGCCTTACCGTCCTGAGAGGGACAACAATCAAAACAGACAATAACCAATGACAGCAAATGCCAAATACCCTCAGTTTCTAAATCTGGAAAGACCAATTTAGGAATGGAGCCCGTTCTAGGTAGGGGGGTATTGTGAATATAAAAAACTGTCTTATATTCCCAATGCTGTGGGATGATGCAGAAAACTTGTCCCTAACGATTTCGGAAAAAATCTCGACAATCGATCGAGTAAAACATCTGAAATTCAAGAAAGAAATTTTCCCATAAGAAAAGCATTGGAAGGCGTGACCTAATTCTACAAAATTTTAGAAGCACAGTAGTGAACATAACCCGATCCTCTTCACCCCCCACTCCTCGACCTTGACCTTGACCCACCCCTCTTTGGTCCCACCCACATGTCCTTGTCATTGACCTTGAAAGTGCACGTGTGCTTTGGCCTTAACCTTGTGTTCAAGGTTGTGTGTGTGACCTTGACCTTGACCTTGGTCGAGACGACCTTGACTTTGTTGGAGGTCATCTTGGGTGTGTGGCCTTGAAGATATGTTACGTGGTTTGGGGTGACCTTGAATGGTTTTATATAAGGTATGGGGCAGTTTCATTCATCAGTTGGCTCTGACTTGTATAGGTAGTACATGTGTTAATATTTGACAAATCATGGCATATGTTTGTGAAAATTGCGGTTCTACGTTTACTAATAGTTATAATATGAGACGTCATAAAAGAGAATCGTGTGCGACGAGATTTAATGAAGTGCCTGGAGGAAAACGGCTCCGAATTGAAGAGTATACATCGACGATTCCGGTAATTAATTGCGCTACATGTAATGTAGATGTTCCAATAAATCATATGTCAGCGCATAAACGAACACAACAACATAAAAATAATTCATGTTTGCCGGTATGTCATGGTGTGCAACTCGTTGAATGTGCCTTCAAAAGGAGAATTGCAACCTATCGGGTTAGCAGTGATATGAAGCATTCCGATTACGTAATGTTCTTTGCAGACATTAAATCCAAGGTGGTGGAACTTGTTAATAATTTATTACGTGTGCATCATGCTTTAAAAGTTAACATGACAGCTGTTGGCGAGTACATGCTTCCATCACAAGAAATATTCAGTGAAAAATCGTTCAACACTGCTAATCAAATAATTAGTGTAGAAAGTGATTTGGATGCCGTTTACCATTATTTCACCGAATTAATAAAAATGTAGACGACAGAGTTCCAGGAGAAAGATTCAGGTATGGAAAAATCAAAACCCGATATATTAAACTGATTTTTATATATTATTTTTCTTGTTATAGGATGGGCTCTTGTGCGAATTTTATACTTGGAAGTTAGTATCAACAAGTATATGCCTATGGGTGGCTCATCATACATCAAGTTGCCGTGTTCTATTGAAAAGAAAGGAGCTGTCGCCAATGTGATTAACCAGGACAAATTTTGCTTTGCGTGGGCTGTAACATCAGCATTGTTTCCTCCAACAGCAGCGCCTTCACAGAAGACATCCTACCCCCATTTTTCTAGAGTGCTAAATTTAACAGGTATGAATTTTCCAGTAAAATTACGTGACATTAAAAAATTTGAGGAAATGAACAACATATCAATTAACGTATACGGTCTGGAATCTAAATATGAAAATAATGAAGTAATACATGAAGTTATTGGTCCACTGAGGTATGAGTCAAAAAAGTTGGATAGACATGTAAATTTATTGTTAATTACAAAAGACTGTAGTAGTAAAGATGGCGATAAACATTTTTGTGATACGACTTGTTCAAAGAGTCATTATTGTTGGATTCGGAATTTATCACGTTTAGTTTCAAGTCAAATTAGTTGTAAACAACATAAAATATATTTCTGTGATGGTTGCCTCATTTATTTTAGTACACCGTCAGCTTTAACTTTACATCAAAGCTACGATTGTAACCACATTTTCACGCAAACAGCCTCAGTGGATTTAAAAATCGATAAATTTGGAAAAAGTGTGCCGAAAAATATTTTAAAATTCGAGGGTATAGAAAAGCAAATGCGCGTTCCATTCGTGGTTTATGCAGATTTCGAATCTGTTTTAAAACCCGTTGAAACGGTACAACCAAACCCACAAAATTCTTACACTGTAAAAAGTTTTAAACATGAACCATATTCTTTTGCTTATTTAATTAAATGCTCTTTTGACGACTCACTTTCGAAATTTGAGCTATTTCGTATCGAGTGTGATTTAAGGGCTCTATATAACACATATTTAAAATACATTAAGCCTATGAAACCGTTAACGCCTGAAGAAAAAGGGAGTTTAATGATGCTAAAATATGTGGTATATGTGAAGGCCCTTTTGAAGAGGGTGAGATTAAAGTACGAGACCACTGTCACATAACTGGTGCAAAAAGATTTGGTGCTGCACATTCCGTTTGTAATTTAAATTATAAATTACCCTCTTTTATCCCCATCATATTTCATAACTTAAGCGGCTACGACAGCCATTTATTTATAAAAGAGTTATGTAAATATGGGGGTAAAATTGGTGTTTTGGCTCAAAGTAAGGAAAAGTACATATCATTTACCAAAAGCATTTATGTGCACGATTATTTTGATAGTAAATGTGGAAAAGTCAAGAGGAAATATTTAAAGTTGCGATTTATTGACAGTTTTAAATTTCTGTCAACGTCTTTGGGAAATTTAGGCAGCGATTTAAACGACGACGATTTTATTGAAACGCGGAAACATTTTTCAAATATCAACCAATTTAATTTGATGCGTCAAAAGGGTGTTTTTCCCTATAGCTTTATTGACTCTATAGAAAAAATGGAAAATACATGTCTTCCAAGTAAAGATCAATTCTATGATAATTTACGGGAAGAACAAATTAGCGATGAAAGCTATAGAAGAGCAAAAGAAGTATGGCGCTTGTTTGGGTGTAAAACTTTGGGGGACTATTCGGACGTGTATTTAAAATCAGATGTGTTGCTATTGTGTGATGTTTTTGAGCAATTTCGGAATAATTGTTTAAAATTCGATAAACTTGATCCAGCACATTACTATACCCTTCCAAGTTTATCATTTGATTGTATGCTGCGTATGACTAAGGTAGAGTTAGAGTTCTTAACTGATATAGACATGATACATTTTTTTAAGAAAGGTATACGCGGCGGCATTAGCCAGTGTACAGAAAGGAAGCACATCGCTAATAATATTTTTTTACCAGACTATGACCCAACAAAACTTTCTTCATTTATAACATACCTTGATGCTACAAATCTATATGGTCATAGTATGTCACAAGCATTACCATATGGTGGTTTTCCATGGTTAAGCGAGCGCGAAATTCTGGAGTTAAATATTATGGCCGTTGGTGATGATAGTTTACATGGCTACGTTTTGGAAGTGGATGTGCATTATCCGACTGAGCTGCATGATGCACATTCTGATCTTCCATTTCTAGTAGAAAACATCATACCGCCAACAGAAAACGCTAAATTGCCGAAATTAATTCCTAATTTACAAGATAAAAAAAATACATTGTACACTATAGAACTTTAAAACAAGCCATCGCTAACGGCTTAGTGGTAATGCAAACCCATCGAGTATTACAGTTTAAGCAATCAAAATGGCTAAAATCGTATATTGATTTTAATACCAATTTACGTAACAAGGCCACCACAAAATTTGCGAAGGACACACGCGATATTTGGTAAAACTATGGAAAATGTGGAAAATCGAAAGGATATAAAATTAGTAACACATTGGGATAACAGTGTAGGCAGAAATGGAGCTAGAGCACTAATATCCCGCCCCAATTTCAATAGTAGCTCGATATTTACCGAGAACTTTGTTGCTATACATATGAATAAAGTTTAAATGTTGTATAATAAACCAATTTATATCGGATTTTCCATATTAAATATATCAAAAACTCTAATATACGATTTTTATTATAATTTTATTAAATCCAAGTTTGGCGATGATGCTTCGTTACTTTACACCGATACTGACTCGCTTATATTAAAAGTATGTACGGAAAACTTTTATCAAACTATATCAGAAAACCCCGAAAAATTTGATACATCAAATTACCCCGAAATTAATAATTTCAACATAATTAAAAATAATTCTGTAGTTGGTAGAATGAAAGATGAGTTTCCTGGTGATCCGATAATAAGTTTTTATGGTACCGGCGCGAAGGCTTATTATGTGAAGTCCATTAATAATGAATTAAAAAAAGCCAAAGGTATCAAAAAATGTGTTATCGAGAAAGACCTTCATCAGGAAGACTACCAAAGAATTGTTGAACGGGGTGGTTTGATATTAAGAAAGATGAAGACATTTAGAAGTGAATTACATAACATTTATACCAACATAATAAATAAAGTAGCATTATCACATAGCGATGATAAACGTTATGTAATTCCCAATTCAACCAAAACTCTACCTTGGGGGCATGTAGGCATAGATTTTTACAAAACAGACCCGGAAGAAAACTTAGTCACCGTGTTGAAATCATTTCTAATTCAGGACAGCACGTAATCTGGAAAATCCATATTTCATTATTGGTATTGTTTTTATTATTTCTATTGAACAGCTATACAACATTAATATGTAACGATAGTATTGTATTTTTTTTAATTAAAAAACATGTATTCATTACTTGATTGCTTTTTATTGAAACTTTATTTTAAAATTATAAATATAATGAAGTGTCGACAAATAACAAACTGTAAAAGTTATTGTTGAAAAATTTATCTAACAGTAAATTAAACGCACAGGTCTACGAGTAAATGTTTAATGTGAATCAGGTTTGCTGACAAGATAATCCATAGTCTTTTCAATTTTCAACATTCTAGAGTTAAGTTCATCACGCAGTTCGTCTTGCCTAAGTTCATATATTGCAATAACAGTATCATCAATGTATCCTCTAAGTCCTTGACCGGTTTCAATTAATTTCTTGCGTACGTAACCTTCAAGTTGGTTTCTGAATATATCTTTTATAACAATTGTTGAGTCATGTAAAGCTTTCTGCGTATCTTGCACACACTGAGCAAAGTTATTATCAACATAATTTCGTGTGGTCGCATCGTCTCCTTCAAGAGGTTCTGCTAAATAGCACAATCTTTTGCTTCCCATGTCGTAATCTCCATTAGGTGTAAGTTTGAAACCTATTCCTGAAGGACCTCGCATAAAGTTAAAATCCTTAAATTTTCTTTTGCGACCGAACTTATCAATAGTGTTTAGTTCTGACATTGTTATGTGAGACTGATTTGAAACCATTAGATTTCACCCTAATATATGGTTCTATTTCATTAATAAACGGACTCTGCAGAAAAATATGGATTCCAAAACGTATTTTAGCTGATGTTTAATAAATACACATACAGATTCATTTTACTATTGTTTTATTGGAAAAAAAAATTAAAATATAACAAAAGATTGAGTTTACTTTTTATTATTAAAAAATAAAAAAATATAACAAACAAAAAAATTAAAAAATTAAGAAATAAAATACATGTTAATTTCTTCTGTACAGGTAAGCTTCTTCTATGACCCAATTTCTTCTCTGGATGGCACGTTCATTAATGTCCTTGAACTGGTAGTAAACTAGTCCACAAAAGCCGCATTGTACAAATTTAACCCTGAAAAGGTCAATGTAGTTGAAGTCGTACGTAAGATCATTTCGCCAGCAGATACCTAGTCTTTTACAATGATGACAAGTTAAATAAAAAGCTTTTGGTATATGACTGTATGTTTTGGCTGCTTCACTAGGTTGTTCATCAGTTGGCAACATGATGTTTGAATATGTTGTACTTTTCAATCGCTGTACTCTATTTATGTATTACTTTTTAAATAACCTTGACATGACCAAAAAAAAAATTGCAACTTCGAAAACGACCCTGACATTGACGGGTACTTTGACCTTGGCCTTGGCCTTGGCCTTGCATCTGACAAGTTTAGTACTATATTTATATGTTTCTTTAAAATAACCTTGACAGGGACAAAAAAAAATCCATGAAAATTACAACCTTGAAAACGACCCTGGTAATGCCGGTTGCGTCGGCCTTGGTCTTGGCCTTGCATCTGACAAGTTTAGATATTATACTTAATGCATCGAACAAAAGGAATAAAAGTGGTGTAGTGGGGGAAATGGGCATAAAAGCAGACTTGCTGGCTCGAGCTCTTCACAGTTCGTCAGAACACCAAACAGTGCAGTAGTAAGATAAAGTTATAGTGATAGTTGTAGTATCGAAGATGTCATCGAGTGTAAGGTCTCTTTTGGATGCTGTTGACGTGAGCTGCGGTTCGCAACAAGGCATGTTGGAAAACATCAGTGGCTTGGAAGTGTTAAGTCCAGGGGTATTCGAAAATTGGAACGGCAGGGAGCAAGAAGATGCCGAAGAGAGAGCTCTGAATGATTGTCGCGACGAAGAGTTGGTACAGTCGGCTGCATAATTCCTCGAATGTTGGACAGAGGAGAAAGAGCCGAAAATCAACATAATAAGTGATGTGGTTGTGCGAAAAGCATCGCGGCCTAACAGGGAATCTTCTCCGAAAGCTTCCAAATTAAAGAAGCTTTTGACTATGCGGAAGTCGAAAATCGCCGATAAAAAAACCTTTTATTCGGCGATTAAAGGTGTGGGACAAGGAAAGAAGAAGTTTAACTTTAAGCATCTCTCCACCCCTATTCCATTACCCGACTTCCTGAAAACAGCACCACAAGAGCCGTTGTCCGTAGAAGTGGAAGTAATCGAAAGCCCTGATGAACCAACACCACCAACGCCACCAACACCGGCCAGCATAGAGCAGGAAGTAGTGTCGGAGGTAAAGTCTTCCCCAGCGCCACTGTCGCCGATATTGGGATGCCGGAAACCTATGAAGAAGCAGTTTAAGCGGTGTTTTGAAGGCGATGAAGTTTCCGCTGCTTCGTCGTCGTCGTCGTCGCCATCGTCGTCTTCACCAAACGAAACCGCTTCTTCTTCTTTAATATGTTCCGAGACATCGCAAACGGAGTGGGTTGAAGACTTCACCAACTCGCAGAAGAGCAAACTATCGGACATTTATCGAATGAAAAAAAACTTAGTGAAAAAAGTGAGTGCGTGTGAGAGTGACATTTTAGAACTGGAAAGACAATTAGAGTTAAAAAAGATGGAATGTGTGTGGTATAAAAGACAATTAGAGGACTTTAATAAATTATGTAGTAGGTGTTAGGTAGTTGTAGGTATTAGCTTTTAATTTATAGTATTAAGTTTGTAATATATATATATATATATATATATATATATATATATATATATATATATATATATATATATATATATATATATATATATATATATATATATATATATATATATTGTAGTTAATAATAAAAAAGTCTTTGATCAGGTTTTTATATTTTATAAACAGAATAAAAATGACTGGAAAATTTATTTTTGTGTGTTATTTCATATAGGCCCTTTCCCACATAATATTATGTAATAAAAAAGAGTGAATAATCCACTAAAACTACGCAATAGCAATAGTTGTAAATATTTTTTGATAATATTTACAAGTATGCTAAAACATGGTTCGGTTTAAGAAGTTAAGTTTCTGTCGCCAGAACTTCTAATACTTAGCATCTCAATATTGAATGTTTTTATGAAAAAAAAAACATAAAATATTGGTTACAAAGTATTATAACCAACTAAAACTACGATCAAAGTATTTTGTGGCCCTGAAAAGGACCGTTTGGTTGTAAAAACATGCGACTCTTTATTGTGTTGTGGAGTCGCGCGGCCCGTCATCATCAACGGCGGTGGTGGCGGTGCTGTCCTCAGCATATTCGATTATGAACCGCCAAAGTTCATCCCATCTGGGATCGTCCAACTCCCACTCGAGACAATTCTCTGTGGTAGAATCTACCACAGGGCATTGGATAGGTTGCTGTTCACTCGCAGACATGTTGAACTGAAATGCTTGTAATAAGTATTGGTGGTCGTATATATAGAGACAAATTAATGGTGGGGGGTGAAAACAAATGTCGTATTACGTATTGAGACCAAAAGTTGTTTGTGGCCTCAAATACGAACGAACGATTTTGCTGGGTTCCACCAGCACCTAAACTTTTAATACTTTGTATCTAATATTGTATATTCTATACATACAATATTAGTAACAAAGTACTAATATGTGCTAAAACTACGATCAAAGTATTTTGTGGTCCTGAAAAGGACCGTTGTTGTGTGCCCTTAAAAAGGGCCAGGGAGAGTGTGGGGCTTATGGTGCCCCATCCTCGCTGGTCGACCACTAGCTTGACGAATCGCAGGGGCCCTGCGGATCGTCGGGTGTCGGTGATGCTGGAATTTCCAGTACCGCATCTTCCGTTGATTCCGGTTCTGGCTGCGGCGACGGAGTTTCGAGTCTTTGTAAGACCCAATCGCCCGCATCGTTTAATTCCACGAGACCCGGATCGTGGTCATACAGCAGCGGAATCGGCTCATCCAAGTCGTCCCAACGTAGGACGTCAATTTCAAAATCCACCTCTTCGTCGTCGAAGTCTTGCAGGTCTCCAACGTTGCCGGCGACGGTGTCATCGCTAAAGATGGATGAGCCTCTGCTGGCGGGTCTTTCTTCCTCCATGTTCATCGTATGAGAGTTGATGTATATATGACTGTGTAACTGGCCCAGTCTCATATATATAGAACTACCACCACCCCACCAACGGATTCTAAATGTTGTGTATTGGTGAGAGCTTGTAGAATTATTGATTTTTTCAAAAACTTTAAATAAGGAATTAGATTTGTTTTTTTTTTTGTTTAGACAATAAGACTAATTCTTAACATTTTGTGAAGAATACATTACAAAAAAAAATTAATAGAAACCTTGTTTGGACTGTTAACATTTTTATAGGTTCTCAAGCATATAACTTGGCACTTAAGCTACGAGACAAATCGTCGTTAAACGAATATCTCGCCCTATAAGTAACGATTACTAAACTACAATCAAAATATAATGTGGTCCTGAAAAGGACCGTTTTTGTGGCCCTAAAAGGGCCTGGGGGGAGGGTGGGGTGCCTACCGTGGAGTAATACCCAACGATATTAACACCGACCTAGGTGCAGCCCTTGTGTGGTGCGCAGCGGGTTAGCGCGAGAGCACCCCACTAAAAAAAACTCTAATAACCTCCCCTACAACTTCCACATACTCCCGTTCGGCGCTCCAGCCTCCTAACTCGAGAATTTCAATTTTTTCCTCTAAATTTTTTTCATTTTTAAGATTTTTCAAATTTTTTTTCTATCTTGAACGGTTCCCGAGCTACAGCGCTTTAAAAAATCCAAATTACTAACTTACTATAACCCTTTTCTTGAAATTTCATCTTTCCGAATTTTGAAAAATACTACCATATGTAGAAAAAAATTCTCTTTCTAATTTCCTTATATTATTTTGCTCTAAAACTTCAACTTTGGCGCGCATTCACCCTTTTTAAATTTTTTTTGAAAATTTTTTTTTTGGGTTTTTACTACCGAGAAAAATGCTTGCTTATAGTACTCGATTTTCTCTATAATTTTTTCTTATAACTTTTTTCCCTATTCCTAACCATTACTTTTCCTACAAATTTTCCAAATCGTTATTTTCATATTTTGCTTTAAAAATTTTTTCTTGTGTTATTTAAGCTCTTTTTTCCACTTAATAAACCACCATTATCTAAACTCCCGTATTCCTTTCTTAAAGAGCGGGCTTTTCCGTCCGCTTTTTTTTGTTGGGTTTCAAATAAATATAAAACTACTACTTCACTCATTACAAATTTATTGATTCAAGTAACTTATTTTAACATTATTTTGTGTTACATATAATAGATACATTAAAATATAGATTTATTGGTCACCGAACCGTTTAATACTTTATAACTAAAAAATGAGTCGTGAATAACTAATGCGTACACTTTAGTGTCTTTGGGGAATTTATTCTTTCTCGTTTGGAACTCCAATTTCACATTCACTGTCGATGAGTTAATCGCCTCTGGTTGATGACTGCAATTGATAATAAAAACGGGAGTTTTCATATATTCCGCGAAGGTTATCATCGGATCGTTTATTTCGCGCCCGTAGTAGCTGCTTTGGAAGTTTTCGTAATTGTAATAGGCTGCTGCGTACAGTTTCTTGGCGAAATCTAAATTCCATCTTTCGTAGGGATAAACGGTTGAATTCAGATACAGTCTAATGTCGCATACGTCGGCGTGGGTAAACTGGGTTGCGTTGTTTTCTTTCTTGTCGCAATTATTGCTGTCTTGAAACCCGAAGATTATATAGAGCGGTCTTTTCAGACTTGTACTCGTTCTCAAGGCCCACACGTCGGAAGATGTTTGTCTTAAAGCTGATAATTCGTACAGATCCCATTTACGATATGCCATTTGAATACTGGCATTGTTTCCACCTTTATTAATGCGAGACAGTATTTTCAATTTTTGCTTGTCGTCTGGAATGATGTGACGAATTTTCCATTCGATTTTGTCGATACTAATTTCTGCCTCTACTTCGCCGACGTAGCAATTGGTAAAAGTGCGAGCTATAATCATAATACGCTCTTGTTTTACGTTGAAAACACCTTTTGCGTAATCTTCGGCGAATCCCATAAGATATTTTAAGGGTAATTTCCCGGAGAATACGTTACTTGCCGTGTCTACGATATCTCGGTTTGCTTCGTCGAGACCCCATCCGCACGTCATGAGAGATCTTTCTTGCAAACTTCCGAATGAAACCATGAGTAGTGGGAATAGGGGGCTTGTACTTCACCCCCCACCACTTTTTTGATTGGTCAGCCAAGAATGACCTGGTTTCTGATTGGCTGCCCAAGTTCGCCCCCTATTCCGATTGGTTACGTAAACTCCACCTGTTTTTTCTTTAGCTCCGCCCATCAAAATTTTTCTCTGCAACACCATCATGTATGCACTTCAGTTCGAACAGCGAACCGGTGTAGACGTCTTCTATGGAGCCGAATTGTCTTAGAATTTAAATTTAAATAATGGGTACGATTGAAACATTTTCAGATTTTGAGAAGGCCACAGACTGAATAGACGCGATGTAGAATCGAGAAACTCTATGAAAATTTGTGTTTTCGGGGTGGAATTGTTAAAAGACTCGCGAAAATGAATGCAATTTAAGATTTTCGTAAGAAAATCAGGGAACTTGCGCATTGAACAAGGAAGATTACGTAATCTAAAGTTATGCTCTTGTCTTTGAACTTTGCATATTTGGTAATATCCCTGCATAGGGTTGAAAACAGCAGGACATAAATAAGATATTCAAAGTGCAGGATGTATAGTCCATAGGTCAACTATTATAAAGACATTGTGAATTAAAACAGCATTTATAGCTGTCTTTTGTATGGGTCAGGATTAAAAAAGTTTTAAAAATTTTGTGTGGCCATTTTTTTATTTTTTTTAGGGTGAAATTGGCCCGTTTCAAATTTTCGATTATCAGGAATACAGAAGTTAATGAAGATATATCAGAACCTGACATTGATGGTATGCTGTTACTATCCTTAGTGGTGGAAGCCCTACATCGATATGTTACGTTCTCCTTCTTACTCTTCTTCTTTCTTTAGCTCCGCCCCTCATTTTTTTTCAATCCATCGCTACTACATATGCACTTTAGTTTGAATAGCGAAGCCGTGCGGACGTCTCTTATGTGGCGGTGAACTGTCTTGGAATGGAAATTTAATTAATGGATTTCAGATCTTGAGAAGACCACAGACTGAATAAGTGCGGTACAAAATCGGAAAACTATGAGTTTTTGTATCTTTTTGGTGTGAAATTGTTAAAAAACTCACGAAAATGAATGTCATTTAAGGAAATTAGGGAACTTGCACCTTGGACCAGCATGTACAAGAAAGATTTCGTGACCTATTGTTATACTCTTGTCTCTGAACTTGGCATATTTGGGACTATCCCTGTGTAGGGTTCCAGACAAAAGAATATAAACAAGGTATTCAAAGTCCATAGGTCAAATATTATAAATACATTATGAATTAAAACAACATTTATCTGGCTGTTTTCTACGGGTGACTGAAAAAGTGTTAAAAAATTTGTGTGGTCTTTTTTTTAGGGTAACATTAAAGTGTTTAAAATTGTTTTAAATTTTCGATTATTAAGAGTACAGAAATTAGTGAAGGTATATCAGAAAAAGATATAGATTGTATTCTGCAACTCTTCTTAGTCGTGGAAGTCCTATATCGATTGGTTACGTAAACTACACCTTTTTTCTTTGGCTCTACCCCTCGTCTTTTTTCTCTTTAACACTATTATGTAAGCACTTCAGTTCGAACAGCGAAGCCGTGCAGACATATTTTTGAGAGCTGAATGGTCTTGGAATTTAAATTTAATTAATGGATTTTAGATCATAATAATACCACAGACTGAATAAGTGCGGTGTAAAATCGGAAAACTACGAATTTTTGTGTCTTTTCTGGGTGAAATTGTTAGAAAACTCGCGAAAATTAAGATTTTCGTAAGTAAATTAGGATACTTGCACCAGGGTGTACAAGGAAGATTATATAAACTAAAGTAATATCCCTGCATAGGGTTAAAAACAAAAGTAATATCCCTGCATAGGGTTAAAAACAAAAGAACATAAACAAGATATTCAAAGTGCAATTTGAATATTCTATAGGCCAAATATTAAAAGACATTGTGAATAAAAACAATATTTATGGAATTTTTAGCGTAAAATAAAGGCTGTTTCAATTTTTCGATTATCAGGAGTACAGAAGTTAGTTAAGGTTTATTCCAACGAGATATTGATGGTTTCGTGCGACTATTCATAGTAGTGAAAGTGCAGGTTTGCCTCCTATATTGATTGGTTACATAAACTACACCTGTTATTTATTTAGCTCCGCCCCTCATCTCGTTCCTCTCCAGCATCGTTATGCATGCACTTTACGTTGAGCAGCGAAGCCGTTCAGTCTTAGGCAGGCTATCGAGTAGGTATATAGAGACTTTTCGAAATAACGTTATAAATAATGTACGATAATTCGAAAAAATTTAATAATTTCCTAATCAGAACGAAATTTTGGGGTTAGATTTTTATGTATGTGGGCGATCATTGTTGAAATATTACAGGCTTAAATTGCAAACCCTTCGTGTAAGGGTAACTACCCCCAATTTAATATGTGGTTTTCCGATTCTTTTTAGTAGTGTTCTATTTTAAGGGTGTGCGAAGACGTTAAATCAGTAAATAACGATTGGGGTAGTTTCAACCCCTAATTTTATTTTTTGAACTGTGCGATAGGGAGTTAACCTTTTCGATTGATTCTCTGGGGTTGAACAGAGAGGTTCTTCAGCCATCGTGGTTGGTGGTTTTAAAGATGATCATTATATTCCTAGAGGGTAGTTTTTGTGTATAACTGAAAAGAGTTGCGGGCTGCACTGAGAGAATTTAAGTGTGTGCATTAGGAGGCATTTTCACCCAACCACTTGATAGTAACAATAATTTTGGGGTGGGGTAGTTTTCACCCCTATTTTTGATGCCGTATTGTGAGCTTATTACTTGATGCCTTTTAACGAAGTTTTGAGGTGAGATTCCTATGTATGTGCGCGATCATTGTTGAGATATTACAGGCTTAAATTGCAAACCCTTCGTGTAAGGGTGACTACCCCCAATTTAATATGTGGTTTTCCGATTCTTTTTAGTAGTGTTCTATTTTAAGGGTATACGGAGACGTTAAATCAGTAAATAACGATTGGGGTAGTTTCAACCCTTAATTTTATTTTTTGAACTGTGCGACAGGGAGTGAACCTTTTCGACTGATTCTCTGGAGTTGAACAGAGAGATTCTTCAGCCATCGTGGTTGGAGGTTTTGAAGATGATCATTATATTCCTAGAGGGTAGTTTTTGTGTATAACTGAAAAAGTTGCGGGCTGCACTGAGAGAATTTAAGTGTGTGCGTTAGGGGGCATTTTAACCCAACCACTTAATAGTAACAAGAATTTTGGGTTGGGGTAGTTTTTACCCCTATTTTTGATGCCGTATTTTGAGCTTATTACTTGATGCCTTTTAACGAAGTTTTGGGTTTAGATTCCTATGTATGTGGGCGATCATTGTTGAAATATTACAGGCTTAAATTGCAAACCCTTCGTGTAAGGGTAACTACCCCCCAATTTAGTATGTGGTTTTCCGATTCTTTTTAGTAGTGTTCTATTTTAAGCGTGTGCGGAGACGTTAAATCAGTGAATAACGATTGGGGTAGTTTCAACCCTTAATTTTATTTTTTGAACTGTGCGACAGGGAGTGAACCTTTTCTATTGATTCTCTGGGGTTGAACAGAGAGGTTCTTCAGCCATCGTGGTTGGAGGTTTTGAAGATGATCATTATATTCCTAGAGGGTAGTTTTTGTGTATAACTGAAAATAGTTGCGGGCTGCACTGAGAGAATTTAAGTGTGTGCATTAGGAGGCATTTTCACCCAACCACTTAATAGTAACAAGAATTTTGGGTTGGGGTAGTTTTCACCCCTATTTTTGATGCCGTATTTTGAGCTTATTACTTGATGCCTTTTAACGAAGTTTTGGGGTTAGATTCCTATGTATGTGGGCGATCATTGTTGAAATATTACAGGCTTAAATTGCAAACCCTTCGTGTAAGGGTAACTACCCCCAATTTAGTATGTGGTTTTCCGATTCTTTTTAGTAGTGTTCTGTTTTAAGGGTGTGCGGAGAAGTTAAATCAACAAATAACGATTGAAGTAGTTTCAACCTCTAATTTTAATTTTTGAACTGCGCGACAACGAGTGGACCTTTTGGTCGAAACTCTGAGATTAAACAGAGAGGTTCTATAGCTATCGTGGTTGGAACAGCAAGCAGAGCTACAGCAACAGAGCTACAGCAAGCAGAGCTACAGCAGGCGGAGCGACAGCAGGCAGAGCTACAGCAAGCAGAACGACAGCAGGCAGAGCTACAGCAAGCAGAACGACAGCAAGCAGAACGACAGCAAGCAGAACGACAGCAAGCAGAACGACCGCAGGCAGAGCTACAGCAAGCAGAGCGAGAGCAGGCGGAGCGAAAGCAGGCAGAGCTACAGCAAGCAGAACGACAGCAGGCAGAACGACAGCAGTCAGAGCGACAGCAGGCGGCAAATAAGAGTGAATTAGATAAATTTATTCGCATGAAATCTAAGCCGAGTTTAAATAAGAGTGACACAAGATGCGCGGCATCTAGATTTAAATCAATGGTGTTCTCTTATTTCAACTTGGATAGTATATGTAATAATTTATCAAATTCGACTTTAAAAGACGTTAGAAATTGTATACAAAGATAAGGCGATCTTCTTTTAAATTTGGGAAATATATTTTTTTTAAAAAAATCCATGTTTTTCTTCAAATTAAAAAGTGAATCCAAAGTTAATTCAAAAGTAAATCCAAAAGTTTTCTAAATTGCGCGAGCTGAAAAAATTGCTAATTATTCTATGTCATTGGGTCTTGATAGATCGAAATTGTATTTATTTAAAAGCGACACGGCCCTAATCGATTCCATTTTAAAATGACTCATCTTTGCACGCACTGCTTAAGAGAATTTAAAAGAAAACAAAATATTGTACGCCACCTTCGAGAAAATGTTGTTAATAACGAAAACACCTTTAACTTGGAAGATTATATAATTAATCGTAAGTATTTTTTTATAACATATTTAGCTATAATTTTTCTTTTAATTGTACTTTTTAATATTAATAAAGTTTTACAGAGAAATTAAAAAATAATAATTGTTTCAGTTGATGAACTACTTTCAAGACCTCAAATGCGATATTGCCAAGATTGTGAAGTAAATGTCAAATCTAATTCCTGGAGCACACACTTGAGGACAAATATTCATAAAAACAAGAGCTGCATAAAATATGGAAATGGAATTGACATTATCAGGAGTGCATTTAAATGTCGAATAGCTTCCTACAGAATATATTCGCAGAATTATCACATCGACATCAAAAAGTTTCAGCAAGATGTTGGTAATAAAGTGCAAACATTAATACGCCAGCGCCAACAAGAATTTACATGTGCTAAAGTAAATTTGGAGTTATTTGGGATATATTATTCTCCAACTTTAACCTCTACTTCAATTAAGTCATTTAATACACCGTTCTTCATTGTAACCCATACAACTGATCTACAACAGCTTTACGATGATTTATTCAAGATTATTGAAACCAAAGCAGATGAATTGCCGGAAAGAGACTCAGGTAATTATTATTTAATCTCAAGAGCTAAGTTTTCTTAATATCACTTAAACATCTCTAACAAATATTATTCAGAACTAATTTTTTAATTCTTATTACAGGGTGGGCTCTACAAAGAATTCTGCATTTGGAAGTCAACATCAATAAGTACAACCCATTGAATGCCTCCTCCTACATTAAGATGCAAACATTTTCTAAATCAATAGTGAATGTGATGAATGAGGACAATTGCTGTTTCGCCTGGGCAGTCGTTTCAGCAGCATACCAGCCAATTGGTAATCCTCAAAAGACCTCATCATATCCAGACTTCAGAAACGCTTTCGATTTTACAGGTATTGAATTTCCAGTAAAATTATTAGATATAAAAAAGTTTGAGGAAAAAAATAATTTGTCCATAAATGTATGTGGAGTTGAAAAATTTTTTAGAGATAATAAAAATGTATATGAGATTGTCGGTCCTTTACATTATAATAATGAAAAGAAAAAATTACATATTAATTTGCTTTTAATAAGTTCTGATGATGGAAATAACCACTACTGTTGGATAAAAGATTTCGGTTGCTTGGTATCCAAACAATTATCAAAAAAGAATATAAAAAAATACTTATGTGATGGATGCCTTCTATATTTTGGAACATATGAAAAACTTAACGCGCATTTAGAACGTGATTGTAGTTTTGTTCGAATTGAGCTTCCTTCAGATAATTTGATTTTGGATAAATTTGGAAATTATATTCCTGCAAATATATTAAAGTTTCAAAATATTCAGAAACAGTATAAAGCTCCTTTTGTGATATATGCCGATTTTGAATGTTATTTAAAAAACATTGAGTGCCAACAATCTACACCTGATTCGACAACCTCATATACTATTAAAACTGCTGAACATATACCCTATTCATTTGCTTATTATATTAAATCATCATTTGATGAGAATGTTGTTTGTCTTAAACTTTATAGAGGTACAGATTGCGCTTTAAAATTTATTGAATACATTGAAAATGATGTAAAAGAAATTTATAAAAAATATTTAAAATATCAAGTACCATTGAAAGATTTGTCATCTGTAGAACAGATTGAGTATGAAAATTCTAGCATTTGTTACATATGTGAAAAACCTTTTTCAAAAGGAAATTTCATAAAGTGTAGAGATCATTGTCATATTACAGGTAAATATCGAGGAGCTGCCCACTCAATTTGTAATTTGCATTTTAAACCTCCAAAATATATACCAATAGTATTGCATAATTTAAAAACTATGATTCTCACCTATTTATTAAATCGCTTTCCTATAATAAAGAAAATATTAGTGTTATAGCTCAAAATAAAGAAAAGTATATTTCTTTTAGTAAGGAAATTTTCGTTGACAGTTATGTGTCAGAAAAGCAGAAACCAGTTTCTTTGCTACTACGCTTTATAGATTCTTTTCAATTTCTCCCAGAGTCTTTAGAGTCGCTATCACAAACTCTACAAGATTCACAATGTTTTGAAATTAAAAAGTTTTTCTCAAATGCTGATGAATTTCGATACATTAGACAAAAAGGGGTATTTCCATACTCTTACATAGATTCCAACGAAAAATTAAATGAGAAATCTCTACCATCGATTGATAAATTTTATAATAACTTAACCGATGAAAATATCTCTCCTCAAGACTACAATCGTGCTGTAGAAGTGTGGAATCTATTTAAGTGTTCTACAATAGGGGCTTATTCCGATATTTACTTAAAATCTGATGTTTTACTTTTGGCTGATGTTTTTGAAAATTATAGATCCACATGTATTAAAACCTATAAGTTAGATCCTGTTAATTATGTTACTAGCCCTTCTATGTGCTGGGATGCAATGATGAAATTAACTAATGTAGAATTAGAATTATTAACGGAACCAGATATGCTTCATTTTTTCAAAAAAGGTGTTCGTGGTGGGGTTAGCACTTGTTCCAAACGCAAATCTGAAGCAAATAATCCATTCTTAGAAAATTTTAATCCTGCAAGACCTACAACATATATCACTTACTTAGACGCCACAAATTTGTATGGTTATGCTATGAAACAATATTTGCCTGAAAAAAATTTTGCTTGGGTACCTAAGCTCGAAATAGAAACTTTAAATCTATCCGAACTTTCAGATACATCATCTATAGGGTACATATTTGAAGTTGATTTAGAATATCCAAATTATTTACATGATAGTCATAATGATTTCCCATTTTCTCCTGAACAATATACACCGCCAATTTCAAACCACTCCAAATTGATTCCAAACTTACATAATAAATATAACTATATCATTCATTACCGATATCTGAAACAATGTCTAGAATTTGGACTCAAAATCATAAAAATACACAGAGCAGTTAAGTTTACACAATCACCATGGTTAGCGGAATATATAGATTTAAATACAAATTTACGAAATTTATCTAAAAATAAATTTGATAAAAATTGTTATAAATTGGCAAATAATTCAATTTTCGGTAAAACCATGGAAAATGTTGATAGGCGAGCAGATATTAAATTAGTATCTCAATGGGAAAGACAGGGTAATAAATTTAGTGCCGAAAAACTTATTTCTAAACCTCAATTAAAGGATTTTAAAATTTTCTCTGAAAATTTAGTTGCTCTTCAACTTCAACAGGTTTGCATTGAATACAATAAACCAATTTATGTTGGGATGAGTATCTTGGATATTGCAAAAACTGTGATGTATAATTTTTATTACGGGTATTTAAAAGTAAAATATGGTAATAATTTAAATTTATTATATACGGATACTGATTCCTTAATTCTTGAAGTTCAGACCCAAAACTTTTATGAAGATATGAAGCTAAATCTGGATAAATTTGATACTTCTAATTTTTCTGAACAAAATATTCATTGCATGCCTATTACAACATCAGTTGTTGGTAAATTTAAAGATGAGTACAAAGGGATTCCCATTGAAAGTTTTTATGGAACTGGTGCTAAAGCATATTGCATCAAATCCAAAAATAGTGTAGATAAAAAAGCAAAAGGTGTCAGTAAATCATGTATAAAAAATCAATTAACATTATCAGATTATAAAGATGTTGTTGAGAAAGGTGACAAAATATTCTGCACCATGTATGTATTCAAGTCAGATATGCATAACATATACACTAATTTGTTAAATAAATTGGCATTAACAACTCATGATGATAAAAGATATTGTATACCAAATTCCACAAAAACTCTTGCATGGGGACATAAAGATATTTTGGAAACAGATTTTTTTGATAAAGATATGAAAATGATGTATGATACTCTAACTTCTTTAAGTTCCGAAAACGAAAATGCATCTAAAAATAAAAAACCACGATTAGAATTAACTACTCCTAGTAATTTTCCATCTTTATAAAATCATCATTTTATATGATGATAATATATGTAAGTCGTTTTTGAAGCTTTAAAAGTTGGAGGGGGAACTGAATCCAAAGACATATATATTGTATACAAATACCACTATTTGTTAGTAATATTACAACAATGACTGCTGCATCTTTAATAGTTTTAGTTTCTCTTGTTGGAAATGTGCTATATGTAAATTACATTCCTAATGCAGTTAGGGCTGATATATGTATAAATGCCCTCAAAAATGAAACCGATTGCTACAAACAGATGAAAATGACATATCTTGTTGGAAATTCACACTTTTTTACCTATAATGTAACTGATTCTGCTTTATGTGAAAATACATACATAAAAATTAAATATTCCATGACAAACAAACCATTACAATATTCAGATTGGATTCCTTTCAACAATAAAAAAGAAGAATCCTGTCATTGTGTCTGTTGTTATATATTTGTTATTATATTTGCAGCAGCAATATTTATTTGTACATGTTTAATTTTATTGTATTTCATAAAAAAATATCTATAAAATTATTTAATAAATGTTTAAAAATAATATAAATTTTGTTTTTTATTGATTCTTGTTAGTATAAAGACATTTAAAGTTTATCCCCTCCTCTTAAATGGAGAAGGAAAATAAGTTTACCCCTCCACTTGAGAGGAGAGGGAAAATGTATAAAATTTAGGAGCAAACGGATAGATAGTTAGTTTTTTGAGAGTAAATAGATAGCTAGTTAGTTTTTAAAATACATCATTCAAGATGTTCAGTAATCAGAGTAAAAATATATTTGAAAATTCACCATTAAAAAAGAAAATAAAAAAAACAATTATAAATTCTACAAAATATAATTTAAATAATTCTAACTCTAAATATGCTGCCATTGGTTTGTGGGTGGAAAGTGATTTTCTACCATGCATTGAACTTGGTGCTAAAAATGGTCAATCTGTGATATTAAATGAAGATGATTGGAAGAACTTATTGCAATATCAAGGAGTTATAACAAATTATATGTTTTCACCTAATGTTTTCAATGAACCGATATATTTGCAAAATTTATCTATTCATTTTGAAAAGATTGGTGAATTACCAATAGTGAAGATTGTGAAAAGCTGTGATTTTATTTACTATGGAAATGAAACTGTGTGCAGACTATGGGAACAAATTCCACTTATAGAATATAGACTAAACGTTTTACAAAAACAAAACTTTCGACGTTATTTCAACGTTTTTAGAAATAACAACTTTTACGATGGAGATTCCTTTGACAAAATATATAATGTCCTTTCTCCAAAACAAAATCTAAATAGTGAAAATGTATGCTCCATGCTGGAACTGCTTTTGAATCATCCCGAAGAACTAGAACAAAAATTAAAGTCTAAGCACTATTATGAAGAAGACAGTATCTATTGATGAATCAAGAAACCAAATTCATCTGATGGTTGCTTGGAACTTTGCCTACAGAAAAGCTCGTATGACTTCTGAAGAATTTATAAATCAAAAACATTTTAGAAGAAGGATTAAATTGACTGAAGAAATTTTAAATCCCATATTAGACTCTGATTATAGGAATATTGTATTTAAAAAAATGTTTATGTAATAAGCTTATTTTTAAATAAAACAAATATATATATAAAAATTCATTTTTTTATTACAAACATCAATTATTATTACAGCATTAATTACTATTACATCACATCTCCCTTGAAGATCCAAGAGTTATAAGATTTATCTAATCCTAACCATTTTACAAATACTTTGTTTCCTTTCTTTCTTAACACTTTTTCCACCAGATATACATTTGGGTGTCTTACTTTTTGAAGTTCTTCCTCATAGAAACCTCCTTGAATATCTATCCCGTTTCCATCTTGAATCAAATACGTTGTTGGATTAGTCAGCTGGATTTTTTTATTTGAAAAATTTCGTTTGACCAGTTGGGTGTGTAACCTTTAGAAAATTGTTCACGAATCTTGCTTATTCGTACTCTATCACTGACACGAAATTTTGGTGATCTGGGATCCACAGTTTTCCTATGGGTATAAGCTGATTTCAAGATTTCCATTTCATTCTTTTTGTTAACTTCGTTTGGTTTTTTTCCGATTGTTGAATGCTTAGTATTATTGTATTCTGTAATTATTTCTTTAAGAAAGCTGATCCATTTATAATTACCTAGTAAACTAAACTTTTTCCACATTTTGTTTTTTATAGTTCTATTTACTCTCTCTACAATACTAGCTTTCATATTAGAAAATGTGTTGTAATGATTAATTTTGAACTGCTCCATAAGTTTCTGAAAGTCTTGATTAAAGAATTCTTTACCCTGGTCAGTATTCAGATTTTTTGGGGGAGTTTTTAAAGTTAATAGAATTTTTTTCATTGCAGCTGTTACATCTTTACCAGTTTTGGATTTTACAGGTTCTGCCCATACAAATTTAGAAAACACATTTATTACCATTAAAATATATCTTAAACCCCTATTAAATTTCGCATATGGCTGCATTTCTATCAGATCAGCTTGAAATAGATCATTAAGCCCTTTTACAATTGTTCGTCTCCTTCTATATCGCCTTCTCGCTGGTTTATGTAATTCATTTACAACGTCTTGCTTAATTTTACTCATTATTAATTTATACCTTACTCTCGAAAATAAATCCCATAAATAACTTTACCTCCTTCTAAACCGTTTATAAAAACCCTTTATCGCTGAGTGTGTAAAATATGAAAAAGTCATCTCAGTTTTTTTTAGTAAGTTCTTTAATTTTATTTTCCACTGCTTCAAATGATTTTTTATTTTCATTTCTAATTTCTTTTATTGATGAATTTATTTGGGTGATGTTGTTAGTAAGATCAGAAATTTTTACATTAAATTTATTTTCCATTGTTTCAAATAATTTGTTATTTTCATTTCTAATTTCTTTTATTGACGAATTTATTTGGGTGATGTTGTTATTAAGATCAGACATTTTCACATTAAATTTAGTTTCCAAAACAACATTTGATAACGTATAATTTTTTTTGAAACCACCTAATGTTGAATTAATTTCTTCTCTTGCATAATTCATTGTATCATTAAATTCTTTTCTAGAAACTTCAGCAGCTCTTTGAACTAATTCATTATTCTTTTACTAATTTATCTTCTAGATTTTTTAGATCTTTTCCTAATTGAAATTCTGCATTTGTTATATCTAATGTCATTTTTACAATTTTTTTTTCTATATTTTTTATATCTGACGCTGTCTTTTCAGCTTTGTGTAATATATCTGTATAAGATATTTCAAGTTCTTTTATCAGTACAGAAATCTCCTCGATTTTTGAACTATTATTTTTAATTTTAATTAATATATCCTTTTTAGAAACTTCCATTATAGCTTGCACTACTTGTAGTAAGGATTCTAATTCTTTTTGTAATTTCTCATCGATTGCCTTTGTAAAATTTCCCTCGTCAAAAGACGTTTCAGATTTGGTTTTTAGATGGTTTAATTGCTTTAGTATATCCTCGATTTTTTCATTATTTTTTGTAATTTGATCTTTGAATTTTGTTTCAATTTTTTCATTTTCGTTTTGAAAATCCTCCTTCAATTTGTCTTCTAAATATTGTAAATTTGATTTATATGCATTGATTTTAATTTCAAATTCTTTAATTTGTTCTTTAAATTCATTAACTTTGTAGGTATCTTTTTTGTGAATTAGAAAATGAGTGTTCATTGATTTTTCAAGATTTTGTGTATTTTTATCCATAACGTAATGTATTTTCTTAAAATTCCCTACTTCTTCTGCTACTCTATCATTAAGCATATTAGTAAAATTTTGAAACTTTGATGTAATTTCCTTGGAAATACTATTCTTGGTGTTGTCAATTGCTGAAGTATCCTTAATTATTGATTTAATTGATGTAATTTCATTTTTTATTTCATTTTCAAAATCATCAACTTTATCATATTTTAACTTCACTACGTCAAAGTCATTTGCATATTTAGAAACTTTCTGAGAAAATTTTTCTACTACCTCATCATTTCCATCAACAGTATTTTTCAAATTAATTATCTTGTCATTATATTCAGGAATAACTTTATCCTCAAATAACTTAATCTTTTTTGCAATATTTTGTATGTTGTTATCATATTCATTTATTCTCTTATTTAAATTATTAACGTCACTTTTCAACCCGGGATCTAAATTTTGAATTAATTTGTTTTCAATATATTTTACATCGCTTTCAAAATTTTTTATTATTTTCTCTTCAACATTTGATAATATTTTATTTTCTAATGATAATAATGTGTTTAGAGCAGATTTTTTTGAAATATGACGACCAAATTTATCGATGGTCATTTTAGAAATGTTTAAAAGTATCTATTATGTTCTTTTATATAATAATATTCGCTTCTCTTAGTTCTTCAATAATGGAAATAATTTCATTGTTATGACCAGTGTGTCCCGCAAGCATGGATGCTACCAATAGTTGAAGTCTCTCAACAAGTTCGTTTACATTATCCCAATATATGTAATCTGTATTAGGTTTATTAACTTTTAAAGTTATACCAAATCCGGTTTTTTTTGAAGACATTCTACTTTCTCTATATGGAGCTTTGCGTCTTTCAAAAAATCCCTGGATTGCTTGTTGTGATTCGGGATTTAGAGTTTTAGTTTTTGTAATTCCTTTGCTTTGCAAATAAGGTCCTATTATAGAAATATATTTATGTGATCCATTTCCCTGCACCTGCTCATTTGGATCATTATTTCTACGGTATGCATTGGTTCTTTTTAAAATATCCATATAATTTTCCAAATCTTGTTTTTTATTCCCTATTGGTTCTTTTTTAAATAATAACTCATATAAACCTGGTGTACCTGTATAGGTTATTCCTTCAATTTTGATGTTTCTACCAATAATTTCGACAGGTTTTTGAGTTAAACCCAAAAATAATTTCTCGGTTTCCAAATCATGAACTATTCCATATTGGTGATCAAACTCATGTTCAACATCTTTTACACCGCCATCAATATATTGGCGCGGTAATTCATCAAATCCTGATAAATATTCTTTATATAAATCTGTATCAACACATGTTCGAACTGTTTGCCGTGTTTGTTCTAGTATATCTGAAAGATTTCCTATTGTGGAATGTGAATCTGAAGAAGGGGTAGTTTCTGCAATAATACTTGTTTGTTGTATAGATGGTATTTGACTTGCTGAAGCTAAACTCGCGTCCCAGTCAATAATCGATGGTATTTCTGTAGGAAGGAGTGGAGTTTTTCCCGTCTTTCTTTTTTCTGGTGTTGATGTTCCATATTGTAATTTTCTCTTTGGTGTTAGTGTTTGAATTGATCTTTTTTGTGGTGTTTCATAAATTTTTTTAATTGGTGTGTGTAGCTCTTCCTTTATTTCAACAGGTTCAATTTTACCAATCGTTGAAATTAATTCTTGTAAGGGTTGAGTTATCGGTTTATATGTTTCCTCCAATTTAGTTTGCGCCTCAAATTCCGCATTTTTTAAACTCTGATATTTTTGTTTAACAGCTTTTCTTGATTTAACTAGCTCTCTTGCTAAACGTTCATCCATGATTGGTATAATTTACCATCAAACGTTTATTTTTATAAGTAAATATATGAATCAAATCCTTTTCGATATCGGCCAGATTTCACATTAGAGTCTTTGTCTGTTACCAAAAATCCAAATTTATCTTTCCAACATATTAAGCACAACTCATTAAATTGGTTGAGTGACATATCAACATTAACATGATCATCATAAATATGTTTTAAGTTTGTTCGATCTTGTTGAAATATAACAATTAAATTTGCATTGTCACGAATTAATTGTTTCGGAATAGAAGAATATGTTTGACATAAATAAAAACAATCAGTATTTTTATGTCTTCCGAAACAAAAATAATCTTTTACAACGTTCTGATTACAACATACTATATCATCAAATATTATTATAGAGTTTGGTTTAACTTGTTTTGGTGAAACAATTGTTTCTTCATTTTCAGATTCATAATATCCAATTTTTTTCAAAGGTTTAAAAAGTGTTCTCAAATATTTGTACTTTGGTTGATATAAGGATTTTGAATAAACATACAGATTTTCAAATCGCAAACCATTCGGATCTTCAATTAAACTAATAATAACATTGGTTTTGCCACAGCCTGACTGGCCAATAATTAACCCTCTTTTACTATTTCCCTCAAACAGTTTTCCATGTTTTCTAAAACCATCCACTGAACTTTCATGATCCTTAATTGTTATAGAGTATGGTTGTTTCTCAACTCTCATTTTATATATAAAACAAACTATTAATATTCAGTATTGTGATGTAACTGGTTAGTTATCACTAGGATTGTGACTATATATAATGTTTCCATCACATAATAAACGAATCATTTACAAGACAAACAGCAAAAGGAAAGGAAGTGGTTTAGTAAACTCATTAATCAATAAATTACCCTTTGAATTGCATATTCCTGGTTATAATTTTTGTGGACCTGGAACAAAATTGGAAAAACGATTGTCAAGAGGTGATAAAGGTATAAATTTATTGGATGAGGCTTGTAAAGAACCCGATATTGCTTACTTACAATCAAATGATATAAAAAGAAGGCATTTAGCTGATAAAATATTAGCTGACAAAGCTTTATCAAGGTTCAAAGCTAAAGATTCGAGTTTTGGGGAAAAAACTGCTGCACTAGGAATTACTGGTGCTATGAAAATTAAAAGAAAATTAGGTATGGGACTTCGAACGAGAAGAAAGTTCAAGCGAAAAACCCGAAAAGGACTAGGACTATCATTAACTCAGGTAATTTCAAAAGCTAGAAAAGGAATTAAGGGGAAACGTTTTAAAGACCTAAATGAAAGTATTCAAACTGCTTTAAAAGCTATTAAAAAAACAGGTAAAGTGTTACCTCCAAAGAAAAGGGTAATTCCAATCCCAAAGACTGGCGGATTTCTTCCACTTATACCTTTATTTGCTGGTTTGTCTGCTCTTGGTGCTCTCGGAGGAGGGGCTGCAGGTATTGCTAAAGCAGTAAATGATGCAAAAGCAGCCAAAGCGAAATTAGAAGAATCTAAACGACACAATCAAATGATGGAGTCCATTGCGGTAGGAAAAAAAGGAAGTGGACTTTATTTAAAACCCTATAAAACAGGATGTGGATTATACTTGAAACCTTATTCAAAAAACTGCTAAAACATATACCTCGAAAAGCACTTACAAATTATGATTTACTTAAATACGTTAAATATTTACAAATTCCCAACTTTCGTGGTATTTTTATGAGGGATAAATTACCAAAAAAGATAAAGATAATTGAAAGTGCAATTGTCAATCTAGATAATCATAGTGGTGCTGGTACTCACTGGATAGCATATACAAAAAAAGGAAAAAACATAATATATTTTGATAGTTATGGTAATTTGCGACCCCCTTATGAATTAATTAAATATTTTTATAGCGACCAAAATAATAATATTGCTAATTATAATTATAACAGTTATCAAAACTTTAACAAAACAAATTGTGGTCAATTGTGTCTAAAATTTCTTTATAACCATATGTAACACGTAATTTTAGTTTATTATTAAACACATTTTTAAAGTAAAATGTCATATAGTTTTGTTCTTAGCGGCAATTCCGCTATTTTAACATCAGAGTTACATCCTCCAATATATTTAGATGAAGATGTTGAATATGTTATCGGTCTTGTAAATTTCGAAACATTTAACGCAATTCCCAATATTGATGTTGGGAATAATGTATTAATTCATGATGAAAATTTAGAAATAGCCATACCCCCAGGTAGCTACGAATTAGAAGACATAACAGATTTTTTAAAAAAACACTTGAATGAGGATAAAATTAGTTTTAGTCTTTATGCAAATAATAATACTTTGCGTACACATCTTAAATGTTCAGCCCCCATAACTTTTCGTGAAGGAACTATTGGTAAATTATTAGGGTTTAAAAATGGGCGATTGGAAGCCAACATTGAACATGTATCAGATTTTCCCGCGGAAATAATTAAAGTAAATTCAATAAATATAGACTGCAGTATTGCAGAGGGATCATATTTAAACGGGAAACCTGTTCACATAATACACCAATTTTTCCCGAGCGTTGCTCCAGGGTTCAAAATAATTGAGTCACCTCAAAACGTCATATATTTCCCAGTCACCGTTAAAGTAATTGATAAAATAGCCATTAAAATAATAGATCAGGAAGGTGATTTGGTTAATTTTAGAGAAGAAACCATAACCATCAGACTACATCTTAAAAAAGTAGATGAAAGATGGTAATATTATATAACAATAAATCTGCAAACTTTACTAGAAAATTTAATAATAAAAACATTAATAAGACAAGAAAGAAACCAACTTCCTTTAGTAGGAAATCAAACTTCCAAAGGTTAACACCTTCTAATAGAAAATTTCTTCAAAGTTTGGGTTTTAAACTTAAATAAAAATGGATTATTTAAATGTAAGAGAAAATGTATTGGTTGATGAATCAATATTAAGCTGGGAAATTCTTTCTTTCGATCCTTTTAATCCTACAAAACTCGGACCAAATGATGAAATCAGAATTGCTTTGCAACAAACAGGAAAATATCCTTTACCTTGCAAAAGTGAAATTTATGTGGAATTGCAAGTAACTAAAGAAGATGATTCCCCTTTAGCTAATACTGTTTTAATTAATAATGCTCCGGCATTTTTATTTAAAGAATTGCGCTATATTTTAAATGGTGTTACTATTGACTCCGTTCGGGATATTGGTATAACTTCAACTCTTAAGGGATATATTTCATTTAATCAAAATGAAAGTGCTAAATTGGAAAATGCCGGTTGGTATCCGAAAACAAAATCTAAAGAAAAAATTATGACTGATGACAAAGGTAATGTTTCATTATGTATACCATTAAAGATGTATTCAGGATTTTTTGAAGATTATAATAAGATTATTCTTAATTCACAACAAGAACTTATTCTAATAAGAAGTAATGATGATACAAATGCATTATTATCCAGTAATGAAGATGAAAAACCCAAAATTAAAATTACGAAGTTGTGTTGGAGAGTTCCTCATCTTACTGTAGCGATTCCGCAAGAATTAGCACTTACTAAAATTATTGCCAAAAATAGTGATATACTAATAACCTTCCGAAGCTGGGAATTAGTTGAATATCCAGAGTTATTGGAAACTACGAGGCACAACTGGCCCGTAAAAACATCTACAAAAGTCGAAACGCCACGTCATGTTCTAATTGCTTTTCAGAAAAATAGACGTGGTAATCTAAAAATGGATATGAGTAAATTTGATCATTGTAATTTAAGAAATATGAATGTCTTTTTAAATTCAGAAAGATATCCTTACAATGATCTTCAACTTGATTTTGAAAATAATAAATTTGCTACTCTGTATGAAATGTTTACAGACTTTCGTCAAGGGTATTATAACTCTCCAGTGGAACCAATTTTTAATCCAAAAGAATTTAAAGAAAATGCTCCTATAGTTTACATTAATTGTTCACATCAAAGAGATTTACTACAAACAGGTCCAGTAACCATGAGAATTGAATTTGAAACCAAGGAAAAAATTCCCGCTAAAACAGCGGCATATTGTGTTATAATTCATGATAAAGTTTTCAGTTACAATCCATTAACAAAAATTGTGAAACAGCTGTAATACAATTTCCTTAAGATAAAATACTCCTTTTAAACAAACCGCTACTTATGCTTAAGAGCGCATGCGTCAATTTTGATATTTATTAACGTAGCCAAACCAGAATTCTTCATTTATATAATGTCTTACGAGATTTCAGTTCGAGTATTAGATTTTCAACTTAAGTTGCAGAAATTAAAAAAACAAATAAGTGAATATCAATTAAAAGTAGAAATGATCAAGAAATTCAAATATTTGAAAATATGAAACTTATTCTAGATCTTCAAGGATTCAAAATTGAAAATAATAAATTTATTGTAAAGGAATTAGCAGCTTACGATGGGCAAAAGGCAAGTCATTTTATTTTCAAAGCTCCATTTCCGATGGGTCATTTACCATCCTATTTACACAAACAAGCTCTGTGGTTAATAAAAAATTACCATTGCATTGAGTGGTGTGAAGGATTTACGCCATTACACAAATGTGGAGATATCATAAGAGATTTAAGTGCTAAGGTGGACTATGTTTATGTAAAAGGGGAAGAAAAGGCAGATTTCGTAAAGAAATATTCCATGAAACCAGTTATCGAGATTAATAAACAACCCACCCTAAAGAAAATGGATCCTTGCTGCTTTTATCATCAAAAAATACCATGTGTATGTGCATTATCAAATGTTTATTACCTTTACAACAATTTTTTTATGTAATAAAAGACTTGATTACAAATTATGTGTTTTATTTTCTAACATTGTTCTAATACATGAAATATTATTATTTAATCCTAGTTCTTGAAGTTTACATATTAAAATATCTATATTTTTATTTTTTAAATATTCGCTACAACATTTAGCTGCTAGCAAACATAATTCTGCATGTTCCATATAATTTAAAAACAATATAATATTCTGCGCTTCACTTTCTTGACCTTCATATGCATAAAACTCGGAACAGGCTGCGGACATCAAAAACTCTTCATACATTTCTCTTATTAATAATTCCATAATAAATCCTACACTAAAACCTCCCTGTTTCTCAATATCTCTTTATCTCTCTCTTCCTCTTCCACGATTTCTTTTAATATATCAGGATCTTTTATATAATCCTTCAATATCCTTAAAAAGTAACTGAATCCTATTTCCTTTATTTCATGAACGAACTTCAGTAAATTTTGTGTTTTTCTATAATTTAAACAGGCTTCTGCAGCTAATTGGTATTGGAAGGCAGTCTCATAATATACCTGTGCCCACTCGGGGTGCGTTTTTCTTAGCATTGCATTCTTTAATTCGGAATTTTGAATTTTAGTAAACTGTTTACCTAATTTCATTATTTCATTTTGCAAATCACTGTTCATAACTACCACTTATTTTTAATTTAACACTTTTCGTTATTAGTGGTGAATCTTCTATGTAAGCTTAAGACTAACTGTGAATGAATGTAGCTCGCTCAGATTCAGTCCTTTAAAATACCAGCTCCCCTCCAACTACTGTGGTGGTTAGGAAGGAGGTAGGAGGTGGAGCAAAAAGAGGCGGAGTTTATGAAACCAATTAGAATAGGGGGCGAACTTGGGCAGCCAATCAGAAACAAGGTCATTCTTGGCTGACCAATCAAAAAAGTGGTGGGGGGTGAAGTACAAGCCCCCTATTCCCACTACTACCATGGTTTTTAATGTAGTCATAACTCCAGGTTTACGAACCACGGCGACCTGCTCACCTCCCATCTCGTAGCGAATTTCATCGAACAAAAATGCGAGGGCATTATTTGATAAAAGACATCTTTTCGTTGCGTCTATGGGTTTAAATTTTCCTTCGATATATATGTAACTTTCGGCGATATCCAGTATAACATATTGAAAATTAATGGGGATACGGACTTCATCCGAATTGTTGAATGATGGAGATCCGTAAGGTTTATACGTATGCTCTTCTAGACTAATAATGGAATTGTCCAAGATGGGCTCGGAGAAAACCTCTATTTTATCGCTGGTGGTGGAAATCATTTGCGCACTTTAAGACCGATTGATTTTAAAAATTTATAGTCTTCGGCAGATAACTGTTGAGATGTTTGTGATCTGAAGTCTGGACGACGACTAACCTTGACGTTAACTCTTCTTTTACTTTTATTATGTTTCGGCGGTTCCCCCATCTTAGTCGACAGCACACACAATTGACGATTGAAGCAAAAACCCATTTCTATGAAAGTTTCTTCAGTTCCAATTTCACGATTATTTTCTCGCCTTGAAAATTGATTAGATCACCGCTATCGTCCAAGATGCGAAGAGTAATGTTGTCGATAAAGTGACGTCCTGCCGGCATTAACGGCATATAAATATTATTTTGTGGTTCTTTACTGATTTTGTAACCGAGCTCCACGTGGATATCGAATTCGAAAAAGGTATGACCTTCCACAGAATTTATATATGCTCCGGAAATTATATTACAATCTACGCGTATGATGCGTACTTCCATTATTTCCACCATCTCGGTTGATTCGTGCTTTTTGTCTCTTTTTAACACTGTATGATTAAATCCTAACATTTTACCGATACTCGCCTCTCCCCGGAAATCTATATTATATTGGGATTTCAGTTCACATTTCAGCGTATTATTATTAGCGACCAAGTAAAAGATTCCATCGTTCTTTTCTTCAGTTGAAATCCTCAAAGCCTCCGACATAGCTTTACCTATCTCATCTATTTCATAGGCCCCAGGTGGAATCTGCAATTGTATCGGCTCGGTGGTGTAACCCTCCTTCATGTAGGCAAACTTATTGTTGCTTTCGTCCACATTAAAAATTGAATTGTATGTGTAAAATCCCAGCAATGCCAGACCATATTTGTTTTCTCTATTTAATTCGACTGGTGGATAAAAATCGGCGCTTAAGACGCTCGAGTGTCCTGTTAGTGTGAACGTATAACACATGACTAACCATTAAAACATCACACATCTCGGTTTTATTCTTAGCGGCAACATTTAAAAAGATTCATCTTCACACCTTTTCGCACTGCATTAGATAGTGATGTTTTTATGTTATTTTCTGCTTTTATGCGCACATCGCTGATTTTGCAATAACAACAAAATATTTTTCTAGCTGTAAGATCCTCATCAGCCGTAACCTCGTTTAAATTGCTGCTGCTGAAATAATGTTTGCAACCGCACTGATATTTTAATATATCGATATCGCTTTTGAGGTGCTCGGGCAACTTATCCCAAACGAATGGAATTTCATTTGGGGCTAATGCAATCATTACTTCCTTGGGCATGTTTTCTAACTGTTTTACTGCCATTTTCCTTAATCCACCGGCTAGATGAAATGCTTTCAGTGATTGCAACATTTTAGTATAGTTATTGCGATCCATTTGCGGTGTTAATGGTGACGATGATGATGACATCTTTTACGCTGATGATTCGACAAGAAACTTTAAACACAAATGTCCACACCAGACTGTTCCAAAATCCTGTTGACGATCGTATGTATAGTAAATAATTTCTGATGGTTCCGATCCCGTTTGTAGATCTCGTACCAATTCGATCGGTGGGGGTAAATCGCCGAAGCTGTCATAATATGTTACTTTAGAATTATTTTTTCTATAAGCTACCCAATTAGTCCCTGCACCACGCGTACTATCCAAATTCACTATTGCTGCTTCGTAATGTCGAGGACCTTGTCTAGGTAATTAATCCCTCATATAAACGCCTCGAAAGTGTCCTATTCTTTTCTTTTTGGCATATTTTTCTATATCGATGTTAGATAGTGGTCTTCGAGGTAGGGATTCAATTAGTTTTTTGATCTACGATTTAAAAATAATTCCATACCTTTACGATATGGCTTTAGAAACAAACCATTTCCTTTCGATTATAAATACAGGCCGGCACCGGTTTTATCTTCGCTGCTTTTTTTTACAGCTTTTATGGCGCGCACAATTCCCGCCGCCCCACCGGCTAATGAACCCAAAGCTGATAACCCGGCAAAAATTGGTATTAATGGTAATATTGCACCAGTTTTAGGAATCGGTATTATTCTCGGTGTACGAACCTTCCTTTTGCCACCTGCCGCTTTTACCGATCTACGCGCTGCCGACAGAGCTATTTTAGATGCATTCATGACATTTTTTTCCAACACATTTTTACTTCCGGTTTTTAATAATTCCTTTCGAACTGCTTGTCGAATAGCTGTTCCGAAACTGACTTTCCGAACATGTCGATTTTTATTAATACCTTTCCTTTTTGTACGACGTGTGCCTTTACTAGATGTTTTTTTTGTTGATAATGATGATGGTACACCCATACCCAAACGTTGTTTTCCTTTCATAATGTTTGTAACTAACCAAGCTGCTGTTTTTTCACCTAAACTGGAATCTTTCGATTTTTTTCTATTCCAAGCACTTTGTTCGAGCTCGTAATCCGCTCGATGTCTCGCACTTATGTTGTCTTTATTATGTAAATAAGCTAAATCGTGTTTTTTGCATGCGGCATCCAAAGGATTAATGCCTGGATCATCTCTTGTTACACGTTTTATTACTTTTGTTCCGGGTCCGCAATATTGATAACAGGGAATGTGTACCTCTAATGGTAATTTATTTATTAACGAATTCACAATACCGTGTCCAGTTTTATTGGAAACGTGAGACCGTCCACTTCGTTTGATGCTCGGCATCTGAATGACAGTTTTTGTGAAAAATTATTTATAAAATATCAAATTTTCCTAAGATGCGCGTTATCGATCTTAAACAAAAACTTCCTATTGACAATCTCGATGAAAAAGTCGGACTTGGATTTGAAAAGAAGATAATGAAGAGACACGGTCCTCTACTTCCTTCCTCTATTCGCGGCCTGTTAATTGGTCCATCCAATTGTGGAAAAACTAATGTCATGATTTCGCTGCTTACACACCCCCTTGGGCTACGTTTCGAAAGTGTCTATATTTACTCGAAATCTCTGTATCAACCGAAATATGAGTATTTAAGGAAAATTTTAGCACCCATCAAAGGTTTAGGCTACTATGCCTTTAGTGATTCCAGTAATATTGTGGAACCGTCCGATGCAAAACCAAACTCTATATTTATCTTTGATGATGTTATATGTGAAAAACAATATGTTATAAGATCGTACTTTAGCATGGGACGTCATAAAAATATCGACTCCTTTTACCTAGCGCAAACATATTCGCGAGTGCCTAAACAGCTTGTGCGAGACAATGCCAATTTTATTATTATGTTTAAACAAGATGAGTTGAATATGAAATACATATTTTCCGACCACGTTTCACCGGATCTAACTTTTACTCAATTTCAAGAAATGTGCTCAAAATGTTCTGATAATAAGTATGGATTTTTAGTAATTGATAAAGACAGTGATGTGAAATCGGGAAGATACCGCAAAGGATTTGATAGCAATATATTACTGTAATAATAAGAGAAAACGCTCATTTGATTGTTGAAACGTCCTTTGTTAACATCATGAATAACGCGATCGACTTAAAACGTAAACTAGTGGAAGCTACCAATGCCGTCAGAAAAAAATTTAAACAAATTAAAGCGGCTAAAGAATTTAATGTTGTGGAATTGGAAAAGTTTTATGAACCCATTTCTAAGCCGTTGACAACTATATCTGATGTGGTCAAGCAACGTCAGCAGCAGCAGCAACAACAACAACAACAACAACATTATCCAACTTAGTCCCAGTACATCAGTGCAGTCGACTCAAATATCAGGTTTTCCCCAACCTACACATTCCTTTCAAACCTCCACACCTATTCAGCAGCAGCAGCAGCAGCATCGCATTTCAAAAGAAGGTATTAGCCAATCGGTGTTTGATACACCCTCAACATCAACTAATACATCTCTCGCATCCGCTGACACCACAACTTCCGATACTTTAAACGCACACCTGAAAGGATTACGTTCAAAACCATCTCTATACGATACTGTATATGGTGTACGTTTTGGTTCAAAAACAGATTATAACAAAAATTTTATTGGTAATTTAGAGGTGCGTTTTCGAAATGGAAATATTGTCTTATACAAAAAAGGGAAAAATATTGCAGAATAAGGTGGATCACCGGCACTTCATGATTTGTTATTTCTTAAAACACCCCCAAGTGTAGGCAAGGAACAACAATTAAGTGATAATGTACTTTCAACGTACAAGGAAATTTTGGAATCAACGAGTGCTGTCTACAACAATTTTAAAAAAAGTGATGGTTTACGGGAGACCGGATGGAACAAATATTTACGAATTATTAAACCTCTGATAATGGGCACAAAATTAGGCGGTACTATTACAAGAAAAAATCTCTCGGAAAAACTAAAGTTACCCACAAAAAAAAAATATCTTCGAAAAAATTTCAATATGTCTATTGGAACAAAGCTAAAGAGTTGGTGGATCGTTTACGTTTGTTGTGGAGTTCCAAAATGGCCGGTCACACTGGACACGAAAATGAAATTATGTCAATCATAGAGGAATTACGAGAAGAAGATATAATATATTAAGCTCAATATTTAATGATATTATTCAGTTCTTCCTTCGATCTGAAACCTTTAATATTACTAATAATATGGAGCCCAGTCTAGAAAAAATCAAAATTGTTAATGAACTACATAGAACGGCTAGAAAAAATTTTGTAAGACGGCGCACGATAATAAAAGGATACAGAGATTTGTGGCAAATTGATTTGGCTGAAATGCAACAGTATGCTGATGAAAACGATGGTTATCGTTATATTTTGGTCTGTATAAATTGTTACTCTAAATTTGGCTATACCAAAGCCATAAGAAACAAGACTGGTATAGAAGTTACTAATGCGATGAAAAGCATCATTGAAGAGGCATCATATACACCAACAAATCTGCGAAATGATCAAGGAAAGGAGTTCTGTAATACAAACTTTCAAGCCCTGATGAAAAAATATAATATAAATCATTATTCCACTTACAGCACAAAGAAAGCTGCAATTGTTGAGCGAGTCATAAGGACTTTAAAAAATAATTTATATAAACAATTCTCGACAAGAGGATCTTACAAATGGATACATATATTATCGGCAGTAACAAAAACCTATAACCATTCGAAACATCGCACCATTGTAATGAAGCCTGCAGACGTGCAAGAAAAAACACAATTAGAGCATACGATTATTTAATAATTGTACCTAAAAAATTTAAGTTTTCCATGAGTGACATTGTGCGTATTAGCAAGTACAAAAGCTTATTCGAGAAAGGATATACGCCCTCTTGGTAAACGGAATTGTTTAAAGTTGTAAAAGTTAACGTTACAAATCCACCTACATACTTGTTGGAATCGTTATAAAGTGAGGGTGTTTTTACGAGTCAGAACTACAAAAAACAAGAAGTCCTGGCATTTATCTAGTAAAAAAAGGTCCTTAGACAACGCAAGAAAAATCACACCGATCAATTATATGTCAAATGACTAGGATTTCCCAACCACTTCAACTCTTGGATAGATAAAGCTAATATTGTTTAAATAACATATTGTATGACTATAATTTTAATTTAAAATGTAAAATAAATAAACAATATATTGTAAAACAAAGTTTTTTATTATAATCTTCATCATTAAAAACAATGACAACAAAACATCATACACATAAATAACATTTCAATATTCTTGGAGGGAAGGTCCAATTCACCGACGACTACGACGTTATCTTTAAGGCTATGCCACTCGGAGTGCGTTCTCCTATTCTTTAACCTGCTTTCCCTTTTTTAGATTTTTTTGAAATCGAGCCGTACGACAGTGCGCTTAATGAGTCATTTAAAGGCTGATGATAGAGTATTTTCTGAATAACTTCAATTTTCGTTTTAAGCTCATTATTATTTTGGTATATCATGGGGAGGACATCCTTGTTAAATATGTCACATATTACAACTGCAAAATTGTAAAACTTTCTATTAACAAAGTGTTTTGTCACAGCATCGTCATCATCTTTAGGTTCGCCTAAGTTGGTTATGATTTTTCCACCCATATCATACTGCCCATCCGCTGTAAGTTTAAAACCAATTCCTTGTGGCCCAGATAATATATGATATTTTTCATTACATTTCTGACGACCAAATTTATCAATTGTGTTGTTTCCTCGACTCATTTTCAATCTTTACTAAACTATTTTATTTTTATTTGCCCTACTTATATTAAATATTTCAGCAGAGAAAAAGAAACACTGACTATGATCTACTGGGTTGATATGTTTATAAAAGAAATAAAACAAAACTGTGATTGTAACAGATATTTTTTTACAGTTATTTAATTGCACAAATACAAAAATTATAAAAAATTAATTTTCCATATCTTTATTTTCGTTGCTCAAAATTCTATCCCATCCGACACTATTTCGATCGTCAACGTCTTGGGCTGTTGCTGTTGCAGAAACCAATTCATGTTTTGCAGCAAGCTCACCTGGTAAATGTGGAATATTGACGAGGTATTCTTTAATTCTTCTTCAACCATTTCAGCACAAAATGTATCCATGTCTATGGAACCATATAAAAATTTGTCACACAAGTGTGCCCCAGCCATAAAATTGATTGCATCCGTGATCTCGTTCTTATATTGATCTTTGGTTGCATCAATATGCGACCAATCATTTACGCTATCTAACATATCGTGAGCCATATTTCTTAATTCTCTCCCCAACCAAAATATGTATCTATCTACACATTCGTTGGCGGTCGTCGTCGTCGCATCAGCAGACATCTTTAACAGAAATAATGAACACGCCTAAGTATTCTGACATGTGCAACTATATTTTAAATTTAATTACATCCTTTTTTCAAACAATTTACATACAATTTACTCCAATGAACCAAAACGTAATAATGTTCGAGTATTGTTTCCAAAAACTCTAGTGCCTTGCCCCAAATAAGTTAGAGTGTATTTACCTTTAGTTTTACTCATAATATCTACAATATCGTCAGATAGTGTTTCGGCCACACGTTTTGGCAAAAAAGTCTCAAATGTTGAGACCGTCATCGTGTAAAGCCACTAAAAGAGTTTTACCAAATCGTGTAGTCATTGAAACCATCTTTACAATTTTATACACTTTGCCTACAATCATTTCGGTAACCTTTTTTCTCTCTAAAACCTCGAAATCTTTGCTGAACATTTCATTAATTTCATCTAGAGTTTCTTTTGCAATACTCATTATTGAAAAAATGGTATATAAATCCAAAAATTACCGTGAATATAAAAGCACTTTCAGAACACTACACGAACACAATATTTGATGTTTATGCCACTGATATCTGCGACTGTTTGAAGTCACTTCTTTTTCCACTAACCTTTATAGCGAGTTTTCAAAGTCGAATTGTAACAATGGTGGGAGTAGCTTAACGGTAGAAATAGTGGGAGGAGTATTCAAGGTCAAATGATGTCATACATTTAAATTGGTATAAGGATAACTTCAAGGACAAAATATAATGAAACAAATAACTACATTTTATGTACTTTATTGATTGATTTTTTTCTGCCGTTCTTCTATACGTGTAACATTATCACCTAAACCTAATTTTCTTAATTTGTTCAATAATAATTGTTTGTTTTTATTTCTTAGAAAATTCTTACAAACTATACTCGCTAAAATACACACTTCACCATGGTCCATATACTTAAAAAATACACTAAAATCCTGAGCCTCCGAATTTAGCATTTCAAATGCGTAAAATTCCGAACAGGCTGCAGAAATTAGAAATTCTTCGTTCATTTCTCGCACTAAACTTTCCATATTAACTACTACTACGTTAAACTTAAGTCCTACACTCTAATTTCATCTAACACAACCGGATCTGCAATGAAACTAATCAGTTTTTCCAAACAGTCACTAAACCCCAACTTTTTTATTTCACGAACAAAGTCTTGTAAATTTATTGTTTTGCTGCAATATTTACGACATGCATTCGCAGCCTTTTCATATTCATAAGCCAAATCACAATAGCGCGACGCCCATTCTGCTCGACTTTTCATTGCATCATTGAAATAATTACTAGCCGTTTTAGTGAACTCATCGCCCAATTTTTTTACTGTCTCTTGCAAAGCACTATTCATATTATTCACTCATTTTCTACATTCACGACACTTTTTTATTGCTGGTTGTGGCCCATCTATATATTGACGATATATTTGTTCATAGTGAATGTAACAGGGTAAGCTTAACTGTAGTTCCTTGTCACACCGATACGGCGCTGGCAGCTTATCCCAAATTTGCCGTAAACTTAGCGTATCAACGTAAGTTTTTAAATATTCGAGAGGAAAAAATGCTAGATCCTTCTCTTCAAAATCACACAAACTTTTTAAATTACTCTGATATAAACAAATTACTCTGCCGACTTGCTCTATAATTTTTTCTTTAGATAGTTCCGTATCTGCCAGTTCACACTGAATGAATGTAAATAGACTCACACAATTTTATAGAACAATTTGCAAGGTCAAAATTATTTCAAGATCATCTCACACTATTACAATGCACAAATAACTACTTCAAGGTCACACACCCAAGATGGCCCCCCAACAAAGTCAAGGTCGTCTCGACCAAGGTCAAGGTCAAGGTCACACACAACCTTGAACACACGGTCAAGGCCAAGGACAAAGCACACGCGCACTTTCAAGGTCAATGACAAGGACATGTGGGCGGGGCCAAAGAGGGGTGGGGCAACGTCGAGGTCAAAGTCGAGTAGTGGGGGGATGAAGAGGATCGGGTTATGTTCACTACTAAGCACGCTGATTGGTTACTTCGTGCATAATTTGGTCCAACTTAACGAAGTTGTCCAAAACTATAAATGTCCATTCGTGTTGTCGTGTACTTTTAGCCAACTTCTAAAAGGAGGAGTTTCTACATTAGACCGCTAGGTATGTTTTTTAGGTACGTACGTCAATTACTACAGAAGGACAGTATTATGTCCAGGAAGTTGCTGCGGTGGTCTCTTCTCATTTTGGCTCAAATTGGTTCAGTGAAATCCATTATAGCTCTTATAATATGGAGGACAAAAATATTAATATTTTCCGATTTTCTCCAAAATTAGTATGGGGGAGTTTTCGGGATTATACATAACGAATCTAAAATTAGTTTTATAAAATTCAGTATGGCGGATCCAATACGAAGGACTGAACATTTTACATTTCTTGATTTTGTCCAAAATTGGTATAGGACAATTTTAGAAATAGTAAATTATGAATTTAAAATTATTTTTGAAAAAAATCAAAATGGCGGATCCAATATGGTAGACTAAAAATTTAACATGTATGGATTTTTCCAAAATTTATATAGGGGGGTTTTTGAGGGTGTAAATTACGAATATAAAATTATTTTTAACAAGCTCAATACGTCGGTCTAAAAATTTTATATTTCTGAATTATATTTTCGAGAGTGTAAATTAAGATTAGATTAAGGGTTTAAAATATATTTTTTTAAATTCAATAGGGCGGATCCAATATGGTGAGTTGAAAATTTTACATAATTCACATTTTTTTTTTAAATCGACCAAGGGGGTTTTCGGAATTGTAGGTCGCGAATCTAAACTTAATTTTTTACAATTTAATATGGGGGACTAAAAATTTTACATTTTTCTGATTTTGTTCAGATTGATATTGGAGAGTTCTTATGGCGTATATTACGGAATTTAAATTAATTTATTCAGACTCAATATGCAGGGTTAGATACAATGGACAAAAAATTTATATGTCATAAGTTCTTTCAACATTGGAAGGGCAGAGAATAAAATCAAAAACTAATTTCTTAAAATTCAAAATAGCGGATTTACAATAGCAGATTAAATATTTGTTTGGTACTTCATTCATAATTCGCATTTGGAGAATTCTCAGAATCAAGGAATTTATTGTTGTTTGATTTAGTGTGGTCTACAACTAAAGATAAAATGCAATCAATTTAAAACTAAAAATATAAAATTAAAATTGTAATAGAAAAAATCTATCGACTTCTAAAAACGCAAAAAATAACAAGATTTTTGAATCGGCGCCAAATTATTACTAAATGAAACAAATAACTACTAACATGAGAAACATACAAACTGCAATAAGAAAGCAATTACAATTAACGTAAAATATTTCTCAATATTTACGTGAATCACATTTTATCAGGTATTAATTTGACGCCGACTTCAAAAATTTCAATTTTATATAAAAATTTAGATGATTAATTTTCGCTTTTTAGCGTTTTTTCAAAATAGGTCCAATTTGTTGTAATTGTTATAATTTTCTACTATTGTTGTTTTGTCGTAGTCGAAACAGTGGCTCGTTTCTGTACATGCAGTCGTAGCATTTTTCGTAAATTTGTCTCTATTTAATCTATTTTTAAGAAACTGTGTGGTCTATAATATGAAGCATATTACCTCAAAGGATATAGGTCGCAGTATTCAGTGTCGGCGTTCAAACTAGTTGCGAGAGTTTTCGCAGTAACATCCGGAATCGCACTAATTCTAAATAAATAATAGTCGTGATGAACAATGGTAAAAGAATCACAAATAGAGATGAACTAACAGAACACGTAACTAAATTCTATGAGGAACTCTACATTGCACCAGAAATACAAGAACTAGAGGAAGAGGTAACTGTAGTTCAAGACGACCCCTAAGAGTTGGGGTTTGCGAAAACAATATTGGAATGGCAGAATTTTAAATTAAATATAACAACAGGTAACGATCTGTAACGTGAAGAGTCGCTGCGCCACTGGCGACGTGAGTATCTTCTCGAACCAAAATAAACCCACAGTCGCATATAAGGAAGAGTAAAGTCAAACTTAATCGTACGATGAGCTTAAGAACCTTTTTTTAGGTTCGGGAAATTCCTAAATACATTCTACCTTGGAGGGATTGGGTTTTACACCGTCTTTGGTAACAAAGTGTTAGAGATAGGCGACTTCTTTTCGTAAGAATTCGCATTTGTCAGGCTGAATTTTGAGATTGGCTTTACGGAGTCTTTTAAAAACTTCTTTAAGGGGAGTGTATAATGATGTCGTTCATGTAAACAAGGCAACGTTCGTTCTGAATGCCTAGTAAAATGTTGTCCATGACCCTTTGGAAAGTGGACGGGGCATTCTTCAAGCCGAAAGGCATACGAACGAATTCGTAGTGGTCATTGTCAACAGAAAAAGCAATTTTAGGGATATCGTCGGGACTTATCTTAATCTGATGAAATCCAGATGCGAGATTAAGGGTAGAAAAGTATTGGTACTGGCCAAGTTGACCTAAGAGGTCGGAAATGTTGGGGAGTGGATACTTATCGTCCACCGTTTACTCGTTTAGCTTGCGATATTTCTGTCTTCCAGATGCGTCCAGTTTCTTCGGCACAACCCATACAGGAGAGGACCAAGGTGACACAGATGGTCGGATGATGTTTTGCTCTAACATTTTTCTGATTTGGGTTTTTACTTCCTCTTTATGCACCTGTGGGTACCTATAAGATTTAATAAAGATCGGCCTGGAATTATTTGTCTCGATAGTGTGTTTGATTTCATTTTTAAAAGTTAATTTGTCACCCTCTATGTAAAATATGTCGGCATAGTCTAGACAGAGTTCTGTAACAGCTTCTTTCTCTCCTGCATTTAGGTGCTCAGTTCTCAACTGATCCCTAATTATTTTTATCCTGTCTATTGGTCCTATGTCTTTATATTCGCGACTATTAAAGTTTAGGATAGTTTCGATGTTTTCTATTGGTTCAATAGAAAGGTCAGAAAAATCAACAGTCATTTGTATTGGGTTCGTATTAATAGCAGTTGTTAGAAATTCTCCGTTGTTGTTTACGCGAACACGAGCATGAGGAAGCCTAACTTTTTCCTTTTCTTGACCGATTAATATTGCGTCTGTGTTAGATAAACCACATTTAAGATTAAATATTTGTTCTGTACGACCCCGTATAGAAATTTTATTCCGGTTGTTATTATTAGTCTCTTGCGTTTGTCGTGTAAAATTGGAATCTGCTTTGTGTAGTGCAATTGTTTTAAAGTTTGTAATAAGCGTTTTGGAATTAAGGTCTAATACACATTGATAGTGTTCCAGAAAATCTAGGCCTAGTATTCCGTCAAATTCTATGTCGAGATCGTATATAAAAACTTTGTGGGGATCACCTGTAATGAAAGGAACCAGGGTGGATTTGGTTATAAGTAGTTTTGATCGGTTATTCCTTGGATCGTGATATTTTCTGGAGTCCTATTGCGAAAATTTTGGGCTGTATTTTTTTTTTGAAAATGGATATGCCTGCTCCGGTATTGATAAGTAATTTAAATTTGTTAGATGCGTCATGGATATAGTATAAGTTTTTTGGGTTGACAGCAAGAAGTGGGCTTAAAGGAATTGCTGTTCTTGGAAATTTAAATTTGGGCTCGTGTCGTCCAGATTCAAATTGTTGATTTGATCCTGAATAATTTCCAAAGGGTTCGTGATCGAGGTAGTCTCGTTCGGGGGGTGATTCTAGTTCCGGAGAGAGCAAAAATTTGGGTTTTGATATTCATCGCTCGGTGATAAAGTAAGATCACCAAAATAATTATCATAATAATTATTTTCAAAACTCTGATCATATTCGTAATCGTGAGGGTTTTCCTCATATTGTGGGGAATACTCTTCATATGGTTGCGTATTGTAATTCATATAGTGGGTTCTGGATTGGTACTGAAGATTTGGGTTTCGTTGAATCGTTGAAGGGCGAAACTACGACTGATGTTGACCTTTTTGTGAGTACATAGGAGACCTTGCTTGATTTTGTTGTGAAAACATGGGGGTCTGAACTGAGGTTGAGAAAAGCTAGAATTTTGTGGCGGCTCTTGGAAATTTTCATTATTTTGATAGTAATTATGTCTCTGCATCATTTGAGTTCGACACTCGTTTGTTATGTATCCTAAACGTTCACAGTTGAGACATTTCGGGGGTTGGTTTGGAAATTTTCTGGGTCCTATTGGGGGTCTAGAAATTGTTGGTTGCTTAGTGACCTTTGATTTTCGAAATAAGAAAGTTGAAGTTCTCGCCGGATTCGAATTTGGGCATCTAAAAGATCTTTAGGATTTCTAGCACGAATGATTTGACCAAGGCGTGGTTCTAAACCAGTTAAAAGGGTGTTAAGGGCCATGGTATCGATTAAGCTGGTTTGTGCTTTCTTTTCACTAGCACTAAGGTTCGATTTTTGGATATTCGCGTGCATCTTGGAATTAAGCACTTGTAATCTATTGAAAAAGGTCAAAGGTGATTCATTTTGAATTTACTTTAGACACTGAAAATCTTGAATGGGAGACGATAGATCTCTCGAATCGCCGAAATGAATGTTTAACAGGGATTTTATTTCTGCATATGATTGTGGATTATGCGAGTATATTAATTGAGCGGCTCTTCCTCTTGGTTCGTTTTTAATATAAATAACTAGAAGAAGCTTCTGATTATCTATAACCATATCATTGGCATGCGTTTAAAAACGCGCCCAATGAAATCTGATCACCGTCAGATTCGGGGATAATAGAAAATATTTCTGAAAGTTTGTAGGGTTCTAAATTTTCCTTTTCCTTGGTTTTAGCGCCGATGGTCACGGTTGAGCGTATCTCTGGCATTTTATTTACAAGTGAAAATTTGAGTAAAATTAGCTATAATACGTTAGTTTTGAAAAAAACATACGAAATGTTACGATAATATTGGATAATCAACAGATAATCTCAACAAATCACTTTATAAATGTAATAAACGCGATGATTCTATTACTTACGCAACTGCCTGCTTAAGCATCGATCGTCTTATTCTTCATTATTTGCAACCAGGGGCTTCACCAGGTGTTCCTTCCATTGCTGTTGAGTGAGGATATCTTCCCTGGTTCTTCTTTTGCTTTAAGGGATTAGGATCCGCCGTCGACAGTGAGAATATCTTCTTGTTCTGCCAACGTAAACGAATCCTACCGACTGCGCCAATTTTTATATTTTGTTTTCTTTAATTTTAAAAAAATTTTATTTTCTTTATTTAATAATTAATTTATACTTTAAAAATTAAATATAAATTAAATCTTAAATCAAAACTTAAACTAGTAGAGTAACAGCATTAATTGCTCTTTTTACATTTATATTTAATTTTGAAAGTATAAATTAATTATTAAATAAAGAAAATAAATTTTTTTTAAAACTAAAGAAAACAAAATATAAAAATTGGCGCAGTCGGTAGGATTCGTTTACGTTGGCAGAACAAGAAGATATTCTCACTGTCGACGGCGGATCCTAATCCCTTAAAGCGAAAGAAGAACCAGAGAAGATATCCTCACTCAACAGCAATGGAAGGAACACCTGGTGAAGCCCCTGGTTGCAAATAATGAAGAATAAGACGATCGATGCTTAAGCAGGCACTAACGTATTATAGCTAATTTTACTCAAATTTTCACTTGTAAATAAAATGCCAGAGACACGCTCAACCGTAACCATCGGCGCTAAAACCAAGGAAAAGGTAAATTTAGAACCCTACAAACTTTCAGAAATATTTTCTATTATCCCCGAATCTGACGGTGATCAGATTTCATTGGGCGCATTTTTAAACGCATGCCAATGATATGGCTATAGATAATCAGAAGCTTCTTCTAGTTATTTATATTAAAAACAAACCAAGAGGAAGAGCCGCTCAATTAATATACTCGCACAATCCACAATCATATGCAGAAATAAAAACCCTGTTAAACATTCATTTCGGCGATTCGAGAGATCTATCGTCTCCCATTCAAGATTTTCAGTGTCTAAAGCAAATTCAAAATGAATCACCTTTGTGTGTTTGATTGTCATTGCGAAATCTGACACCGCGGTCAATGAGCAATTATTATTTATAACATGGGTGTAGATTCGCATGTAACATATATATATATATATATATATATATATATATATATATATATATATATATATATATACATATATATAAATATATGAATAGTTTGATTATTCCGGGTTTCAATCCGTTCGTTCAAAAAATCGTTTTCACGACGTTTCGCCAAAATCTCATTTGGCATTTTCAAGTGCGGTTCGTCTCGTTACTCGCTGAGAACTGATGGTGGCCTCTGAAGAATTTCGAGTTTTGTTTAGCTGGCTCGCTGCCTGATTGGATGGGCGGCTTCGCAGGCTCCTCCCCTCTCCTGAGTGCGATATATTTTGTTCTTGTATGCAGGTCTCTCGTGTACTAGTTGATTTTTGTTGTTTTCTTTCTTGATTTTTTATTAATGTTTTCCATGTAGATGAAAAATTTATAGCATCGTCTCGTTTATTTAGCTGTCCCGCTTTTTCGATTTCTAGGGCCTCTCTTATGACGCGTACTTTGTAGTTCTGTACTGGTGCTATTTCTTTTGTTTTTTCGAAGTCGATGGTATGTCCGGTTGTTTGGTGATGTTGAAATAGGGCTGAGGTTGTCTGTTTGTTTTTGAGGCTATTTTTATGTTCTTGGATTCTTGCTGATATGCGCCTGTTTGTTTGTCCTATATAAGTTTGATGACAATCTGCACATGGAATGCTGTAAACGTCATGCTTTTCAAGGTTGGTCTTGTCTTTGGGATTTCCCAGGATGTTGGCTATTGTTTTTTGTGGTTTAAATATGGGCTGTCTGTTGTGTTTTCTTAAGATTCTTCCGACTCTGTCTGTTATTCCTTTTATGTATGGTATTATGGCTTTGTTCCTTGTTTGATCTTGGTCTTTGTTGTAGTCTTCTCTTGCCTTTTAAGGCTTTCTTTATATCTACTTGTGAGAAACCATTCCGTTCTAGAGCTGTTGAAATGTGTCTTATTTCGTCTTGTTTTGTATCAAGTCCTGTTAGGCGGAGAGACCTTGATACTAATGTGTTGACTAATGCCTGCTTTTGAGAATGATGTGATGCTGCATTGAGATATCGGTCAGTATGTGTGGGTTTCCGATACACGCTGAAGCCCAAGGTGTTGTTGAGTTTCCTAGTTAATAGCAGGTCCAAAAAAGGAAGTTTCTTTTCTTGTTCGATTTCTAGTATGAATTGGATTCTGTGGTGGATATTGTTCAGATATATGAGGAAATCGTCCAGGTGTTCTTTTCCATGTGGCCATATTATAAAAATATCATCAACATAGCGTTTCCAAAATTTCGGTTTTCAAGGTGCCTTTTGCAGTGCCTCTTGTTCGAAATATATCATGAAAAGGTTGGCTATGATTGGTGAAATCGAGGACCCCATAGGTGCGCCATCTGTTTGTTTGTATATTTGGTTATTGAACATGAAATATGTGTTCTTTAGGCAGTGTTCTGTAAGTTCAATTGTGTAGGCTGGAAAATCCTCGTTCATGGCGATTTTGTCCAAAGTCTCATCCAGTGGTATGCTTGGATATAGCGATTTTAGGTCTAGGCTTGCTAAGATGTCATTTTCTTCGAGGTGAACGTTTTTGATCATTTTAGTCAGATGCTCGGAGTTTTTCACGCAAGAATCAGCCAGTTTGACTGTTGGTTGCATGATACTTGCTAGATATTTTTCCAGTTTTTGTGTAGGAGATCCCACGGCGCTCACTATTGGTCTGAGTGGTGCATTTGTTTTGTGTATTTTTGGTAAGCCATACAGTTTTGGACATCTGCTTGATTTTTCTCTTGGTATTATAGATTTTTCAATTTCTGGGTCTAGTTTTGAGGCTTTAATCTTGGCTTTTGTAGTTTTTTCAAGATTCGTCGTTGGATCTCTGTTGATTTGTTTGTAAGAGGCGTCTTCGAGAATTTCTGGCATTTTTTGCATATATTCGTTGGTGTTCATTACAACCGTGACATTTTTTAAACGAACGGATTGAAACCTGGAATAACCAAACTATCATTCTACCATCCGTGAAAATCTACGATATAACATATATATATATATATATATATATATATATATATATATATATATATATATATATATATATATATATAATTTGTAATATTTTCTTGGGTATAGGTTTTTCCATTAGAGAATCAAAAGACAACGATTTTTCTGACGTTTCGCTCTAGATAGTGAGCTTCTTCAAAGATATGGTATATTTATTTTGAATTTACAAAATTAGAAATTTTTGTAATTTGTAAAAAAGGCGGCACAAGACGTAAAAGTTTTATGGAAATATAGATTTTTTCTAGATTTCCTTAAAACGTGGTAACTGAATTTAATGATTTCTTGTGTGTTTTCTAACGCTCTTGTATGAGGTTTTCCAGTGGTATAGCGACCGCCTATAAAGCAGTATAAGTGTTATAAAAGTGATGTCACTTGTAAAGATTGTATTGAATAAGCGCATATATTTGGAAGCTTTTCTATCTCTTGAAAAATTTTCATTGGATGAGAAGTGTTGCCAGAAAATAAATAGTTTCAATTACATGCATACACCAATTTTCTGTAATAATAAAACAATTTTTAAAATAAATGTTGGAAGTGCATGTATGTATTTTAAGAAGATTGAAAAAAACTAACTAAAAAGATAGTATTAATTAAGTAAATGTGCAAGATGGCCTCCATTTTGCTCAATACATTTAATAGCACATTTAAAAAATGAAATTCGAATTTATCTAATATCTCAGGACTATTAAAACGGTTGACAGCGTTTAAAATACGCATCGATAATTCTTTGCGTGTGTTTACCAGAGTCTTGTTTACTTCTAATGTGAAAGCGTCTCACAAAAAGAAGTCACACATATTTAACTCGAGAGCACGTGGTGATCATCTTACTGGTGCTTCATTCCTCTTTCAATTCATCGGTTGGAATATTGGTCGTGTAAATATTGTCGAAGAGCAAGGGAAAAATAGGATGGGACACCATCATGCATGTACCATAGGTCTCGCCGAAGTAAAATAAGCAAATTTTATAAAAGAACAGGTAATATGTTTCTCAAAAAAGATAAATATTTCCATTTATACTGTATAGAATCACAACAGCACCAATAACATTTATTAAAATGTAGTTGTCAGACTTGCATTGTCTTTATTTTTATTTATTTTTCCGACAGGTTGTATCTCTAATCGTTATCAAGTATAACGACTAGAGATACAACCTAATCGAAACGTAGTTGGTTACTATTGTCTAATATAAGATTATACATACTTTTTAATCTTACATAAAATACAAAAATATTACGACCCAGTATTCCAACACATGTCGCCAAATCAACACGTTGACAAACTGGGTCAATAATTGCTAAAATAATCAAATTAATTGTTTTACTTATTCTATACTTTTATTGTAAATATTATTACGTTAGGAAAATAGGTTAGAGATTTAATTTGTATATATACACCGTAAGTTTTGATAATAAACCAGTATTAAACCAAAAGGGTTTTACTCACCACATTATCTATTTCAACCTATGGAGTAGCAATTATAAGGGCTTGCTCTCACTATTAGCAACCACAAAAACAATTGGTTAGTACAACCACTCTACTATACATAAATATAGAGGGTTGCTGACAACGTTAGTTAGTAAAACTAACATTGTTCGTTCGACCGAAAGAAGAAACATTGGTCCTTCGAATAAAAGAAGGAAGGCCAGAAGAAAGAAAAAAGGGAGCAAAAAAGTGATGCTTTTTTGATAAAGAAGAAACAGGCAAAGAAGAAAAGAAAAAGGGAGCCATAAACATTGGTCCATCAAGAAAAGAAAAGAACAGGGAGCCAGAAACACTGGTTCTTCAAGAAGAATAAGAAAAAGGAGCCAGAAATATTGGTTACCAAGAATCTAAACCAAGAATAGTAAAGACGCTCAAATTGGTTGGACGCAAAAAATCGAGAACTGATCACTGAACACAAATTTGCTGGGTCTTATTGCCTGGACTGAGTAGGGTAACATCAAGAAGCACCCTCAGAAGTGAGACGTTAAGAAGAGAAAAAGTCTGGTAAAAGATCCACAATTACAAAAAAAAATTGCATCCAACATTCGATACACACTTTAACAAAACAAACAAAAACAAAATTAACAGATAAACATAAATTTGGTAAATTTAGGTGAAGTATTTTTCTAGTTGTCCAGTTTACGCTGGCGAGAAAAATATAATACGAAATTTAGTAGATATACCTGGGCCAGTTAACGCTGGCGGGGATATATACTAATTCTGCCTAATTTAAAAGAAAGGTAAGTAATTCTTTAGTTGTCCAGTAAAAGGCTGGCGAAAGAATTACTGTAAGATTAAAATAGGATTCCTCGAGCCAGTTCACGCTGGCGAGTAAGCCTATTTAGTCTCCCTATAACTGAATCTAAGAAAATGCATTTTTAAAACTTAAAACACACAAACACAGATACAACTACGTGGATTTAAAAAAAAACAATAATAATAATAAAAAAACTACTTCATACCTCAAAAAATGGAGGAAATTAATAAACTTGCAAAAGCCAAAGAACAAATAAGGAAGGAAATCCTTCACCTATTAACAAATATGAAAAGACTCCTCAAGTAGGAAAACGGAGCAATACTACTTAGAAAAACAAAGTGCAATCGATGTACTATGGACTGAAGCTGAAGAAAACCATAAAAAAGTAGAAGAGCTAAAATGTCCAGTACACAATTTCTGTAAAGCCAAATACCTGGAACACTTAAATAGGTGCTATCAAGATGCAATAAAATATATCGACGAGTCAACAAAAATTATTAATCAAGCAAAGCCGTTTGAAGGAAGAAGAAGTCCGCCTGAAATAGGTAGAGCAAACCATAGCCCAAATAAACGCAGAATTAGTAGACTACCAGTCAGAATCTCGATACCAATTGATACATAATAAGTTTGAGGCTTTAATCTTGGCTTTCGTAGTTTTTTCAAGGTATGTCGTTGGATCTCTGTTGGTTTGTTTGTAAGAGGCGTCTTTGCTAATTTCTGACATTTTTTGCATGTATTCGTTGGTGTTCATTACAACCGTGACATTTCCCTTATCTGCTGGTAATATTGTTATTTCCTTATTCTGTTTTAAGGATGAGAGGGCTTGATGTTCAACTCGCGTTAAGTTTGAGTTGGGAGGCCGCCTTGATTTCAAAATTGGCGTTATGTCTTGTCTGGCTTGTTCGACATTTTCTTCAGGAATGTTCTCTAGGGCAGCTTCTATATTTGAAATTATCTCTTCTAAGGGGACTGTTTTTGGCGTTACGGCAAAATTAAAACCTTTAGACAGAACTAATTTCTCTTTAAAACCGAAATTTTGGAAACGCTATGTTGATGATATTTTTTTAATATGGCCACATGGAAAAGAACACCTGGACGATTTCCTCATATACCTGAACAGTATCCACCACAGAATCCAATTCACGCTAGAAATCGAACAAGAAAAGAAACTTCCTTTTTTAGACCTGCTATTAACTAGGAAACTCAACAACACCCTGGGCTTTAGCGTATATCGAAAACCCACGCATACTGACCGATATCTCAATGCAGCGTCACATCATCATCCCTCTCAAAAGCAGGCAGTAGTCAACACACTAGTATCAAGATCTCTCCGCCTAACAGAACTTGACACAAAACAATAACCGGACATACCATCGACTTCGAAAAAACAAAAGAAATAGCACCAGTACAGAACTACAAGGTACGCGTCATAAGAGAGGCCCTAGAAATCGAAAAAGCGGGACAGCTAAATAAACGAGACGATGCTATAAATGTTCCAACTACATGGAAAACATTAATAAAGAATGAAGAAAGAAAACAACAAAAATCAACTAGTACACGAGAGACCAGCATACAAGAATAAAATATATCGCACTCGGCAGAGGGGAGGAGCCTATGAAGCCGCTCATCCAATCAGGAAGCGAGCCAGCTAAACAAAACTCGAAATTCGTCAGAGGCCACCATCAGTTTTCAGCGAGTAATGAGACGAACCGCACTTGAAAATGCCAAATGAGCTTTTGGCGAAACGTTGTGAAAACGATTTCTTTATATATATATATATATATATATATATATATATATATATATATATATATATATATATATACAGTGCCTTCATTTCAAAACGAACCATCCTTAATAACTTTGTTAAATAGAAAAATTTAAAAAAAAGAAAAAACACGTCAATTTAGATATACAGGGGGAAGTTTAATTTTGCATTTGTTAAAAGTCTGTCAATCACCTCCTCACCTCCAGCTAACCTCACTTTGATATGTCAAATGGGAACCTCCACCTTGTGACACATCATTGTAAGCAGCATAAAATTGTCTATCCAACCGTATAAAAAAAATTAAATCGGTTGACGTACAAGCGAACAGTGTGCAAAAATGTCTTGTAATAATGCATAATATATCGGCCTCGAACTTTAGTATGTCAAATGATTACCCTATAGTGTGATACATCATTTTAAAGGGCATACTATCTCCTATTTAGCCAATAAAAAAAAACAAAATCTGTTGATGTACAAGCGAATAGTAAGAAAAGATGTGTGGTAATAATAGACACCTTATCACATTAAACTTTATTATGTCAAATGGCTACTTCATAGAGTAAAATATTATTTTAAATTTAAAATAAATATTTTTTTAAAATAATAAACAGTTAAAATATTTGCGAGAAAAAAACTAAGCCTGTTTTAAAATTCATCGCAAAATTCATTGCAGTCTAATCAATCTAGTGTATTTATTTCAATGATATTTTTTGCGGTACCTGATAGGTACAAAAAATCACTGCAATAAATAAAATTTTTAAGATCTTTAAACACCAGTTGTTTATTATTGTTAAAATTGTCATTGTGACGCCTAGTTGAAACGTGAATATAAATGGTGTATACGCTAGCCGAAAGAATAGAAATAATTTTTCTCTATGGAGCTGAAGATCGGTGCGCTCGTAGAACCGCCAGAGCATTTAACGAGAGGCATCAAGACAAAAACGTGGGCCATAAATATGTACTCGAATTGGTACGAAAGTTTGAAGAAACGGGATCCGTTTGTAATAAAAAATATATTGAGAAAAGGGTTGTAGATGAAGCATGCCAAATCGAGGTACTAGGACAGTTTGCAATAGATCCAACTTTATCCATCTCAAAGGTCGCAGATTTAACCAACATTTCTGCTGGCTCTGTGCATAAAGTTTTAAAACAAAATAAGTTTTTTCCCTACAAAATTCAAATTCTTCAAGAACTCGGAGAAGACGATTTTGATAGGAGAATTCAATTTTGCGAATTAATGTGCCAACGAATTGACGAGGACCCCCATTTACCTAAGAATATCTGCTTTAGTGATGAATCAACTTTTTTTCTAAATGGACTGGTTAACAGACATAACTGCAGATACTGGGATAATGAAAATCCGCACCTTTTCCGAGAAGGGCATACTCAATATCCCGAAAAAATTAACGTGTGGGCAGGAATTTATGGCAATGAAATCATCGGGCCATTTTTTTTGGAAGATAATTTAACTGGGCAAATTTATTTAAACCTTTTAGAAAACACAATATACCCTGCCATTGTGCAATCTTTAGAAAATCAAGTGGATGAAAATGCTGTTATGGTACTAAATGAAAATAATTTGCATTTCCAGCAAGATGGAGCTCCCCCGCACTACGCTTTGGCAATTCGAGAGTGGCTCCAGACCTAACCCCTCTAGACTTTTTTCTTTGGGGGTATTTAAAAAGCAAGGTTTATAAAACCCCACCTGAAAATATTGACGATTTAAAAGATCGAATTGTTCGGGAATGTAGAGGAATTAGCAGAGAAACCCTTGCCAATGTTCGTGGGGAATTTCAAAATAGGCTTTTTTATTGTCTCGCTAATAACGGCGCACATTTTGAACATTTAATAAAATAATTTTCTTCAACTGAATAAAACTGAATAAACTGCTTATATTTAACACACATTTTTGCATCCTAATTGCCTATAACGTCTATTAACTTAATTTTTTTTGACATCATTGGATAGCAGATCGTACGTCCTTTAAAATGATGTATCACACTATAGGATAATCATTTGACATACTAAAGTTCGAGGCCGATATATTATGCATTATTACAAGACATTTTTGCACACTGTTCGCTTGTACGTCAACCGATTTAATTTTTTTTATACGGTTGGATAGACAATTTTATGCTGCTTACAATGATGTGTCACAAGGTGGGGGTTCCCATTTGACATATCAAAGTGAGGTTAGCTGGAGGTGAGGAGGTGATTGACAGACTTTTAACAAATGCAAAATTAAACTTCCCCCTGTATATCTAAATTGACGTGTTTTTTCTTTTTTTTTTTAAATTTTTCTATTTAACAAAGTTATTAAGGATGGTTCGTTTTGAAATGAAGGCACTGTATATATATATATATATATATATATATATATATATATATATATATATATATATATATATATATATATATATATATATATATATATATATTTCAAATTCAAGATCTCTCCACAACAACTAAAAATAAGTTCAAGGACCTTGAAAAAGATTAAAGATAATAAACCAAAGTGTCACTACTGTTACAAACATTAAACCATATAGCATAAGTTTACCTCAAATAAAATTGCCGGTATTTGAGGGACGATATGAAGAATGGATTACATTTTGAGATAAATTCATTGAGAAAATGCAGTATTTCAAAACTCATTTACAAGGAGACTAGTTCAACACCTTCAGATAACAAGTGAGAATTACGCGACTAGCTGGAATATATTAAGTAATCGCTACAGTAACGAGAGACTAGGGGTAACCAAGTTAATTGAGAATATCTTAGATATCCCTAGTATTAAATACGAGTCGGCTTAGAAACTCAAAAAATTACATGACACTATAGTGGAATGTCTGGAAGCCCTCAACAATCTCAACATAGATACCTCATCATAGGATCCATGGATCATTCGCATAATATGTAGAAAGTGGGATCATGAAACAAACAAGTATATGAATAATCCTTTATCGAGCCTCAGAAGGTACAGAAACTTATGGACGTCAAGAAATTTCTACAAGCAATATTTTATTCACTGGAGGCTGTCGCTAATACTAAGCAAAATTTGGATAGAAAGGTCATATGTACACCATCTAATGTCAAAAACTTCTGCAAATGTTGTACAGGACCACATTCGATATTATCCTGTAAAAAATTTAAAGCGGTGTCACCACAGGCGAGATTGAAATTGGTCAAATATAAGAAAATATGCGTCCAGTGTTTGACTCATAATGTAAAAATGAAATGTACATCCAATAATAGATGACGCAAATGCAATCTATTCCATAATACGTTGGTTCATGTTGAATTCTTACAACGGCAAAGACCTCAGCATACAGAAAACGGTCAATCAGTCCAGCAGACTTACCACAATCAACACACAGCAATTAATATTGGACGGAAAAATGAAATAATAATTCTCAGTTCAAATATGGAAGTTATGAAATAATCCTACATTTTACAGGCCAGGTCCAATCTACATAATCCTCGACGCAAAAGAATATGGTCAAATAATTGTAGAAGGTCTACAAAAACACATGATGGCTTAGTCAAAATACAGAACTTGGTTGGTTACTATCAGGAAATATTCCAAGAAACAAAATCCAAAAACTTCAGATCCTTACCATGACCACCTGTATTGATGAAGATGAACAATTGAAAAGCTTTGGAAAATTGAAGAAACACTTAAGCCAAGCCAGATGACAGAAAATGAACAATTGTGCGAAGATCATTACAAAGCAAATACAACGAGAGATCAAGATACATAATCCACATTCCATTTAACAGTAAAATACGACAACTCGCATCATCAAGGTCAAGAGCTGTGGCTGGGCTACTATAACTTGAGAAAAGACTCGCAAAAAGCAAATAATTGGAAACACCTTATAAACAATTTATGAAGGAATACATAGATCTTGGTGACATGACAATTAATCCCGACGATCAAGAAAATACTGCAAAATATTCAAACCTCATCAACCTGTTATTAAAGAGTTAAGTACAACCATGAAATCTTTGACGCCTCTTGCAAAACTTTATCTGGCCTCAGTCTCAACGATACCATGTATTGTGGTGCAAAATTACAACAAGAATTATCTGATATACTACTCCGTTGGAGATCACACAAAATTGTCATTGCCGCAGATATAGATAAAATTTACAGGCAAATAAAGGTACATTCAGACGATCAAAGTTTCCACAATTTCATGGCGTTCAACCCTTGTTGGACAATAAAAGAATATAAACTAACCACAATAACGTACGGCACTACTGCAGCCCCATACCTTGCCATTAGAACAATTCAGCAACAGGCTGAAGATGAAAAATATAATTTTCCTAAGGCAGCCCAAGTTGCGGCTCAAGACTTCTATGTTGATGACCTGGGATCTGGAGCCGACACTATAGAAGAAGCAATTGACATTCAAACCGAGTTAATTAATATTTTGCAATCTAGAGGGTTTACATTACGCAAATGGTGTAGGAACAAAAACGAAGTAGTCCAATTTATGAAAAAATGACCTAAGAGATCATTTATTAGTCGAAATTATAGAAGATGGCACTAGAAAATCCTTGGAGAATCATTGAGCACCCAACGACGCCACATTTTGATTCAAAGTAGAAGTAACCACTTCTAAGCTAAGAAAATTATCAAAAGACTAATATTGTCAGAAGTAGCCAAACTGTTCGACTCATTAGGATGGCTGTCTCCAGTAGTTATAAAGGCGCAGCTACTTATCCAAGATCTATGGTTACAACAACTAAAATGAGACGAATTAGCACCAGACAAAACAGAGCATGAATAGAAAAAATTTCAGTCAGAATTAACAAATGTGGAAAAAATTATATTGCCACGATGGACGTTTGAAACAAACCAAGTCACATAGAAATACATGAGTTTTGTGACGCCTCCGAGAAAGTATAAGGTGCTGCAGTATGCATCAAAAGAGTGAGTAAAGATCAACCACGCACAGCATTGCTGACTGCTAAGTTCACGGTTGCACCAGTAAAAATGAAGACCACATTGCCTAGACTGGAACTCTGTGGTGCAATATTACTATCAAAACTAATAAAGAAGACAATCTTTGCACTATCATGTCAACAAGCTACCATATATGCTTAGACCGACTCCATGATAACTTTATCAAGGATACAAGGGGACTCACCAAAATGGAAGACCTTTGTAGCCAATAGGGTTTCAGGCATTAACGCTCTTGTACCAAGTCAGCATTGGCATTACGTAAGGATGGAAGACAATCATGTTAATGCAGTTTCTACAGGAATGGAACCTCCCAAGATTAAGAATCACTTAATTTGGTGGTAAGGACCTTCGTGGTTAAAAACAAGTTCAGTTTACGACATACTAACAAATAAAGGTACCATTTCTTCAACAAACGAAGAAGCAAAATTATGCTACTAGACAACAGTGATATAGAAGCAACCAGATATGAACTCATTCGACGGTTCTTAACACTAACTCGAATGCTCCGAGTGATAACATATTGCAAAGAATTTATAGGCAACTGCCAGAAACAGAAGCAATATGGGCCACTCATCCCAACAGAAATTGAAAGATCAATGAAGCAAATAATAAAAAATCAACAGCAATACAATTTTCGTGAAGAAGTTAAATCTCATCAAAGGAAAACATAAATTGATAAGACTAGCAAATCCTTAATCTTAATCCGTTTTTGGATAAAGACGGCATTCTGCGAGTCAAATGAAGATTAAAACATGCACAGCTACCATACGAAGCAAAGCATCCAATAATCTTGTCTCACCAAAGTCATCTGACAAGTTTAATTGTTCATAACGCTCACCTTGATACGTTACATGGGGGAAATCAATTAACGTTAACATGCACAAGAAATCAATATTGGATAATAACTGGAAAAAAAGCAGTGAAAAATATCATAAGACGATGCATGAAATGCATACGGTATAAAGATCAAACAGTAGAACAACTCATGGGTGATCTTCCAGTGGCCAGAGTGACCCAATCACAACCATTTTTTTACTCTGGTGTGGACTACGCTGGGCCTGTACAAGTCAAAGCAACCAAGGGATATATTGCGATTTTTGTGTCTTGCAACCAAGGCTGTTCATTTAAAAGTTTTTAGTGACATGTCATCCGAAACCTTTCAAGCAGCCTTTCGGCGATTTGTATCAAGACGAGGCCATTGTGCACATTTATATAGTGACCAATTTTATTGGGGCCAGTGAAATACTATACGCAGAAATAAATAAACCATATTTAAAACTCCAACCCTCAAGATGAGCTTGCCACCATTGGAACCAGTAGCATTTTATGCCGCCAGCTGCACCTCGCTTTGGCGGGCTATGGAAAACAGGGGTACAACACCATAAAGAGTCGCATGTTTCTGTAACAAAACGGTCGTTTTCAGGACCACAAAATACTTTGATCGTAGTTTTAGTTGGTTATAATACTTTGTAATCAATATTTTATGTTTTCTCATAAAAAAACATATAATATTGAGATGCAAAGTATTAGAAGTTATGGCGACAGAACTTGAACTTCTTAAGCCGAACCATGTTTTAGCATAGTTGTAAATATTACAACTATGCTAAAACCTGGATTTACGGGATTATTGACACCTTTTTTTAATACCCAATATTATGCGAGAAAGGTCCTATACGAAATAAAACACCAAAAAGTATATTTTCAAGCAATTTTTTTATTCTATATATAAAAAATATATATTTCTAAAAAACATCTGTTAAAATATAAAAACCTTTTTTTATTAATCTACCAAATTCATTTACAAAATATATTTACAAACTTAATACTATAAATTATAAACTAATACTTATAACTACTTAACATCTACTACACAACTTATCAGAGTCTGCCAACTGTCTTTTGTACCGCTCACGCGCACTTTTTCTAACCGATAATTGTTTTTGTATGTCGAGTAATTGTTTTTCTAGTTCACCTATCGCCCTGTCATTCTCACTAAGTTTATTCACCAAGTCTTTTTTAATTTTTAACATGTCCGATAGTTTTGTCCTTTGCGAGCTGCTGAAGCCTTGAGCCCACTCCGATTGGGATGTCGCAGAACATTTTGATGTATCAGTTTCGTTCAGGGATGAAGACGATGAAACATTAGATGTTTCATCGCCTTCATAACACTGCTTAAACCGCCTGTTGAATGGTTTGCGGTATCCCAATATCGGAGACAGTGGCGCATCAGTTTTCACTAGTGAAGGCTCTACCTCTGACACCTCCATTATACTGGCCGGTGTTGGTGGAGTTAGTCCATCGTCGCATTCCACTATCTTCACTTCCACGGACAATGGATCTGTCGGTCGCGGTGGTGGTGACGGTGTTGCCAAGAAATCGGGTAGCGGTGCGGGCGTCTTGGGTTTCTTAAAAGTAAATTTTTTTCTAGACTGTCCTACACCTTTAATCGCCGAATAAAATGTTGTTTTATCCGCAATTTCCGATTTTGACATCGTCAAGAGCTTCTGCAAGTTTGAAGCTCTTGGAGAAGGTGCCCGATTTGTACGCGACGTTTTTTTCACTACCACATCACTTATAACTTTTATTTTGGGCTCCTTCTCCTCACTCCAATTTTTCAGAAATTCCGTAGCCGACTGTACCAACTCTTCGTCCCGACCATCGTTCAGGGCTTTGTCTTCGGTATCCTCTTGCTGCTGGTGCCAGTCGTCGAAGTCCCCTGGAGTTAATACTTCCAGACAATTCATGTCTTCCAACATCTAGGATCCGCAATTCACATTAAGTCCATCCAAAAGTGAACTAACAATAGGTGCTCTTGAAGGCGTCTCCGTTTTTCTTTTCTTGTTTTACTTCGACTTGCAGTTACTATTGTACTGATTGCTGTTCTGACGAACTGTGAAGAGCTCTAGCCAGCGAGTCTGCTTTTATGTCTATTTCCCCCACTACACCACCTATATTCCTTTTGTTCGACACATTAAGTATAGTATTTAAACTTGTCGGATGCAAGGCCAAGACCAAGGCCGAAGTAACCGGCAATACTAGGGTCGTTTTCAAGGTTGTAATTTTCATGGATTTTTTTTGTCTCTGTCAAGGTTATTTTAAAAAGTAACATATAAATATAGTACTAAATTTGTCAATACCAGGGTCGTTTTCGAGGTTGTAATTTTCACGGATTTTTTTGGCTCTGTCAAGGTTATTTTAAAAAGTAACACATAAATAGATTACAGCGTTTGAAAAGTACATCATATTCAAACATCATGTTGCCAACTGTTGAACAACCTGGTGAAGCAGCCAAAACAGATTTTTGTTTAACTTGTCATCATTGTAAAAGACAAGGTATCTGCTGGCGATATAATCTGACACACGATTTCAACTACACTGAGCTTCTCAGGGTTAAATATGTACAATGCGGTTTTTGTGGACTAGTTCACTACCAGAGTAAGGACATTAATGAACGCGCCATTCAGGGAAGAAATTGGGTCATAGAAGAAGCTTACCTGTGCAGAAGAAATTAACTTATGTGTTTTATTTCTTTATTTTTTTATTTTTTTTATTTGTTATTTTTTTTGTTTGTTATATTTTTATTTTTTAATGATAAAAAATGAAGTTAATTTTGTTGTTATATTTTCATTTTCTTACCAATAAAACAATAGTAAAATGAATCTGTATGTGTATTTATTAAACAACACTTAAAATACGTTTTGCAATCCATATTTTTCTGTAGAGTCTTTTTATTAATGAAATAGAACCATATATTAGGGTGAAATCTAATGGTTTCAAATCAGTCTCACATAACAATGTAAGAAGTAAACACTATTGATAAGTTCGGTCACAAAAGAAAATTTAAGAATTTTAACTTTATGTGAGGTCCTTCAGGAATATGTTTTAAACTTACACCTAATGGAGATTACGACATGGGAAGCAAAAGATTGTGCTATTTAGCAGAAACTCTTGAAGGAGACGATGCGACCACACGAAATTATGTTGATAATAACCTTGCTCAGTGTGTGCAAGATACTCAGAAAGCTTTACATGACTCAACAATTGTTATTAAAGATATATTCAGAAACCAACTTGAAGGTTACGTACGCAAGAAATTAATTGAAACCGGTCAAGAACTTAGAGGATACATTGATGATACTGTTATTGCAATATATGAACTTAGGCAAGACGAACTGCGTCATGAACTTAACTCTAGAATGTTGAAAATTGAAAAGACTATGGAGGATCTTGTCAACAAAACTGCTTCACATTAAACATTTACTCGTAGACCTGTGCGTTTAATTTACTGTTAAACAAGTTTTTCAACAATAACTTTTACCGTTTGTTATTTGTCGATACTTCATTGAATTTATAATTTTAAAATGAAGGTTCAATAAAAAGCAATCAAGTAATGAATACATGTTTTGTTATTAAAAAAAAATTACAATACTACCGTTACATATTAATGTTGTATGTTCAATGGAATTAATAAAAACAATACAAATAATGAAATATGGATTTTCCAGATTACATGCTGTCCTGAATTAAAAAGGATTCGAATACGGTGACTAAATTTGCTCTTCTTCCAGATCTGTTTTGTAAAAATCTATGTTTGCATGTTCCCAAGGTAGAGTTTTGGTTGAATTGGGAATTACATAATGTTTATCATCGCTATGCGATAATGCTACTCTATTTATTATGTTGGTATAAATATTATGTAATTCACCTCTAAATGTCTTCATCTTTCTTAATATCAAACCACTCCGTTCAACAATCTTTTGGTAGTCTTCCTGATGAAGGTCATTCTCGATAACAGTTTTTTGATACCTTTGGCTTTTTAAAATTCATTATTAATGGACTTTACATAATAAGCCTTCGCGCCTGTACCATAAAAACTTATTATCGGGTCACCAGAAAACTCATTTTTCATTCTACCAACTACAGAATTATTTTAATTAATTGAAATTATTTATTTCAGGGTAATTAGATATATCAAATTTTTCGAGGTTTTCTGATATAGTTTGATAAAAGTTTTCCGTGTACACTTTTAATATAAGTTAGTCAGTATCGATGTAAAGTAACGAAGCATCATCGCCAAACTTAGATTTAATAAAATTATAATAAAAATCATATATTACAGTCTTTGATATATCTAATATGGAAAATCTGATATAAATTGGATTATTGTATAATATTTTAACTTTATTCATATTAATAGCAACAAAGTTTTTCTTAAATATCGAGCTAATATTGAAATTGGGGCAGGATATTAGTGCTCTAGCTCCATTTCTGCCTACACTGTTTTCCCAAAGCGTTACTAATTTTATACCCTTTCGATTTTCCACATTTTCCATAGTTTTTCCAAAAATCGCGTTATTTTTTAATTTAAAAGTGTCTTTCGCATATTTTCTGGTGGCCTTATTACGTAAACTGGTATTAAAACCAATATAAGTTTTTAGCGATTTTGATTGCTTACACTGCAATACTCGATGAGTTTGCATTACCACTAAGCCGTTGGCGATGGCTTGTTTTAAAGTTCTATAGTGTACAATGTATTTTCTTTTATCTGGTACATTAGGAATTAATTTCGGAAATTTGGCGTTTTCTGTTGGCGGTATGATATTTTCTACTAGAAATGGAAGATCAGAATGTGCATCATGCAACTCAGTCGAATAATGCACATTCACTTCCAAAACGTAGCCATGTAAACTATCATTACCAACAGCCATAATATTTAAATCGAGTATTTCGCGCTGGGTTAACCATCTAAAACCACCAGATGGTAATTCTTGTGACAAACTATGACCATATAGATTTGTAGCATCAAGGTATGTTATAAATGAAGACGGTTTTGTGGGGTCATAGTCTGGTAAATAAATATTATTAGCGATATGCTTCCTTTCTCTACACTGGCTTATGCCGCCGCGTATACCTTTCTTTCAAAAGCCAATCCTATAACAAGAAAAAAACAATAAAAATCAGTTAAATATATCGGATTTTGATTTTTACATACCTGAATCTTTCTCCTGAAACTGTTGCCTGCGTTTTTATTAATTCGGTGAAAGAATGGTAAACGGCATTCAAATCACTTTCTACGGTAATTATTTGATTAGCAGTGTTGAAGGATTTCTCACTGAATATTTCTTGTGATGGAAGCATGTACTCGCCAACAGCTGTCATGTTATTTTTTAAAGCATAAAGCACACGTAATACATTATTAACAAGTTCCACCAGGACATACCGGCAAATATGAATTATTTTTATGTTGTTATATTCGTTTATGCGCTGATATATGATTTATTGGAACATCTACATTACATGTAGCGCAATTAATTACCGGAATCACCGATGTGTACTCTTCAGTTCGGAGCCGTTTTCCTCCTGGCACTTCATTAAATCTCGCCGCACACGATTCTCTTTTATGACGGCTCATATTATAATTATTGGTAAACCGCAATTTTCACAAACATATGCCATGATTTGTCAAATATTAACACATGTACTACCTATGCAAGTCAGAGACAACTGATGAATAAAACTGCCCCATACCATATATAAAACTATTCAAGGTCACCCTAAACTACGTAAGATAACTTCAAGACCACACACCTAAGATGGTCGCCAACAAAGCCAAGGTCACCTCGAACAAGGTCAAGGCCAAGGTCGCACGCACAACCTTGAACACAGCATTTTCAAAGCCAAGACCAAGGACAAAACACCTGTGCACCTTCAAGGTCAATGACAAGGGCTTGTGGGCGGGGCCAAAGATGGAGCGGGACAAGGTCAAGGTCAAGGTCGAGGGGTGGGGGGATAATGAGGATCGGGTTATGTTCACTACTGTTGCAGTCACTGAAAGCATTTCATCTAGCCGGTGGATTCAGAAAAATGGCCGTGAAACAGCTAGAAAAGAAGCCCAAGGAAGTAATGGAATGATGTGATGAAATTCCATTCGTTTGGAATAAGTTGCCCGAGCACCTCAAAAACGACACTGATATATTAAACTATCAGTGCGGTTGTAAACATTATTCCAGCAGCAATTTAAACGAGGATACGGGTGATGACGGTCTTACGTCTAGAAAAATATTTTGTTGTTATTGCAAAGTCAGCGATTTGCTCATAAAAGCAGAAAATAGCATAAGAACATCACTATCTAATGAAGTGAGAAGAGATGTGTGTTACACCACCGAGTAGATACAATTACAGATTCCACCTGGGCCTATGAAACAGGTAAAGCTATGTCGGAATTTTTGAGTAATTCAAGTGAAGAAAAGAATAATGGAATCTTTTCCTTAGGCGCTAATAATAGTGTGGTGGAATGTGAACTGACATCCCAATAAACTATAGATTTCCGGGGAGGGACTAGTATCGGTAAAATGTTAGGATTTAATTACACAGTGTTAAAAAAAAACCAAAAGCATGAGTCAATCGAAATGGTGAAAATAACTAAAGTACACATCATACGGGTGGATTGTAATAAAATTTCCAGAGCATATATAAATTCCTTATTCGAATTCGATATCGATGTGGAGTCTGGTTCCAAAATCAGTAAAGGAATACAAAATAATATTTATGTGCCATTAATGCCCGAAAGACGTCAGTTTATCGAAAACATTAATTAGTCTTCGCATCTTGGATGATATCTAATCAATTTTCAAGGCGAGAAAATTATCGTGAAATTTGAATTGAAGAAATTTTCATAGAAATTGGTTTTTGCTTAAATCGTCAATTATGTATGCTGTCGACTAAGATTGAGGAACCGCCGAAACATAATAAAAACAAAAGAAGAATTAACGTCAAGGCTAGTCGTCATCCAGACATTAAATGACAAACATCTCAACAGCTATCTGCCGAAGACTATAAATTTTTAAAACCAATTAGTCTTAAAGTGCAAAAATGATTTCCACCACCAGCGATAAAATAGAGGTTTTCTCCGAACCCATCTTGGAAAATTCCATTATTAGTCTAGAAGAGCATATGTATAAACCACACAAATCTCCATCATTCAACAATTTCGATGAAATCCATATTAATTTTCAAAATATTATATTGGACATCGCCGAAAGCAACGAAAAGATTTTTTTTTTATCAAATAATGCCCTCGTATTTTTGTTCGATGAAATTCGCTACGAGATTGGAGGTGAGCAGGTCGTGGTGATTCATAAACCTGGAGTTACCACCACCCTAAAATCCATGGTTTTATTGCGAAGTTTGCAACAAAAATCTCTCATGACATGCGGATGGGATTTCGACGAGGCCAACGAAGATATCGTAGATACAGCAAGTAACGTATTCTCCGGGTACTTACCCTTAAAATATCTTATGTGATTCGCCGAGGATTATACAAATGGAGCCACATAAAAACAAGAGCTTATTATGATTATAGATCGCACTTTCACTAATTGTCACGTCGGTGAAGTAGACGCCGAAATAAATATCGACAATATCGAATGGAAAATTCGTCACATCATTCCAGACGATAAACGAATATTGAAAATATCGTCTCGCATTAATAAAGGTGGAACCAATGCTAATATTCAAATGGCATATCGTAAGTGGGATCTATATGAATTGACAGCTTTACGACAAACATCCTCCAACGTGTGGGCCTTAAGGGCGAGAACAAGTCTAGAAAGACTTCGATATATAATTATCGGATATCAGGACAGTAATAATTGCGACAAAAAAAAAGAAGAAATGCAACTCAGTCTACCCAAGCCGATGTTTGCGATATTAGACTATATCTAAATTCAACTGTATGTCCATACGAAAGATGGAATTTGGATTTCGCCAAGAAACTGTATGCAGCAGCCTATTACAATTAGGTAACCTTCCAAAGCAGCTATTACGGGCACGAAATAAACCCCAAATTATCCCCAAAGACAATAAAGTGTTTGCGTTAGTTATTCAGTTATAATGTATTAAGCGGTTCCGCGATCAAGAAATCTATATTTTCATGTAATTTTAGATTATATGTTACACATAATAATATTAAAACATGTCGATAATGATATGTCGATTAATAAATTTGTAAAAATTAAGTAGTAGTTTTATATTTACTTGAAACCCAAAAAAAATGAACGGAGAAGTTAATCCATGTTTATGTTGTCACCATAACGAGTAATTTAACGCATTATGAATGGTCTGATGAGATCAGTTAATTTCGTTGTTTCATGACTGGAAAATTCCCTAAAACGCCATTAAAATGTCCAAAAAATTTTTCTCCCCGGGATCCTACTGGCCTTTAGCGCGCGAGCGGTTTCACTAAGAAAAAAATCAATGGTCCGCTCGTTTGTATGCGACTTGATTACACGAAAGGCAAATGGGACGGTCGTCACTTAAACACGGTCCACTTAGCATCGACTGGCTAGGGGGGTCCAAAATGTCGCGCGAAGTGCGATGTATTATGGGGCAAAGCGCCATATAGCCGCGTGAAGCGCGACTTTATATGGCGCAAAGGGCCTTTGTTGTTAAAAAAAATAACGTGATTTGTCGTGTATTTAAATCGTTTGAACAGTATGTTGAACATAACTAACAATTGCATACCACCTTACGCCCTCCAACTTTCTTGAATGTATGTAGGGGCGGTATATGAATTTTTTCATCATTACACATTAGACTGTCAGGATGGCAGATACACCAAAAAAGATTATTGGTGTTGTAAGACCATTGGTGCCTCGAAAATTAGGTACGTGCGCGGAGTGTAAGGGGTACCGCAAAAGCAGCAGCACCGACGGCACCGCCAGCAACGCCGGTACTCGAGGTCCAGGTGCAGCCAAGAAGAAAACCAAGGGCTGCACCTGGGTCGGTGTTACTATCATTGGGTCTTACTTCACGGTAAACACCTGCACCTCTCACTAGTCCCTTTTCGGGCCACAAAAATGGTCTTTTTCAGAACCACATTATATTTTGATCGTAGTTTAGTAGTCGTCACTTATGGGGGCGAGATATTCATTTAACCATGATTTGTCTTGTCGCTTAATTATTAAGTTATGGGCTTGAGAATGAGGTAATCGTTTTACACCTGAACTACGAAAATGTCAACAGTCGAAGCTAGGTTTCTATTCATTTTTTAAAATGTATTCTTCACAAAATGTTAAGAATTAATTTTATTTTCTAAGGAAAAAATAAATCAAATTCCGTGTTTTAGGTTTTTGAAAAAATCAATAATTCTATAAGCTCTCACCAATACATAACATTTAGAACACGCTGGTGGGATGGGGGTAGTTCTATATAACTGGGGGCAGGCGAGTTACACAGTCATACATATTTCAACTTTCATACGACTAACACGGAAGAAGACAGACCCCTAAGCAGAGGCTCTTCAGTATTTCGCGAAGAGACCGTCGCCGGCAACGTTGAGGACCTGCAGGACTTCGACTTGGATTTTGAGATTGACGTCCTATGATGAGACGACCTAGATGAGCCAATACCACTGCTCTATGACTACGATCCTGGTCTTGTAGGGTTGGACAACGTGGGTGATTGGGTTCAGTGCCCCGAGGACGACAGTTCGCGCAGTCAGAACCGGACTCTACGGAGGACGCGGTGTTGGAAATTCCAGCATCGCCGACTCCCGAAGATCCCCAGGGTTCTTGCAATTCTTCGAGCTGGTGATCTGTCCATGAAATTCACATATATTCTTTTCTTTCACAGATTGTCCCGCCTTCGCGTAATTTCTGATTAAAATTTTGGGTGGTTAAGATTAATTTTACGCTTTTTTCATACATTTCAAAAATTAAAATATGTTGTTAACTGTAATGGAAAAACTTTATAGATCAGTTTAGGTTAGTTCAGATTAGTTTTAGTTTTACAAATTAACCAAAATCAAGCTCAACCTGAACTAAACACAAATTTTGGGTTGTTTCCATGAGACTGTATAAAACAACAAAAATTGAACTATATTGTTGACTGAGTCAAATTTTATAGTTTATACCACGAAAGTAGTTTACATCTAGCAACGTGTCAAATGGATATTAGACGTTTTCACGAGTCTGATGAGCGATGGCCTTTCCGGAATCTGTTTTTGGTTTTTAGTTGAAAATACAAGTTTTTTTTTTAAATTTATTCACTAGAATTTGTGCAAAAATAGCTGAAATATATTACATACATTTTATTTTAACTAGTACAATTGAAAATAAATATGTAAATTCGGTTTTTCCTTCAGAATTAAAATTGCTTGGTGAAGTGACGCTTGGCGTCTTTTGAGTTTTCCAAGCAAGTGAGAAAAAATAGTAAACAATCAAAGCCAAAATCGTGTTCTATGTCCTCAAAATAGAAGGTAAGTATCGACTTTTTTCCTAAAAACGTCGTTTTCCTACAATTACAATAATGTAAATAAGTACTAAAATATAAAAAAAGTACTTACCGAAATGAATGAATTAACGAAATTTACAAACTAATACCATACATTGATGCACTGTTATAAATAAAAATTCTGCTCAAATTTCTTGATAACATACATAAATAATAATTACGAAATTTAACTAATGTCACTGCACGGCACAACAAAAAAAATCAAGAGAATTTTAAGCATCGTGTCGACTACAAACGATCACATTAAATACAAAGAATACGCCGGGACGCGCAAACTCCTGCTCTGTTTTCTGGTTTTCATGTAGCCAAGCTTATATAACAAATTTACTATTAAATTTTTTTCTGCTCTTAGACCACATAGCCACTTGATGTCAATTAATGACATTTATTTTCTGCATCTTGGGTTAATTTTTTTGAAATTTAGCCTATTTTCGTAGTTTTCCATATTCCCTCTAACTTCCTTGACTTCGACAGACAACGGCTTTTGCGGTTTCTCGAAAAAGTCTGGTTGCGGAAGAGGGACGGAGAGACGCTTAAATTTGAACTTCTTCTTTCCTTGTCCAACACCTTTAATCGCCGAATAAAAGGTTTTCTTTATCGGCGATTTCCGATTTCGGAACGGTCAGAAGTTTCTTTAATTTTGAACTTTCAGGAGAAAAAGGCTGATTTGGTCGCATCGCTATTCAAACAACAACACCATTTAGCACTTTGTTTTTCGGATCCTTTTCCTCACTCCAAGTTTTTAGAAAGTCCGCCGCCAACTGTATCAATTCCCCATCACGACCATCGTTAAGATCCTTATCTACGTCAGCATCCTCATGCTCTAGGTGCCAAGCCTCGAATACCTCAGGCGTTAAGACTTCGAGGCCACTCATGTTTTCCAACATATCTTGTTGGGATGCACAACTCACATTAAGAGCATCCATGAGTGAACCAACACTTTGAGCTCTGGAAGACCTCTTTCCTTTAGATTAAGGTTGACTTTAACTTTAGCACTCCACTGTAGTGTGTTCTAACGAACTATGAAGAACTCGAGCCAGCAAGTCTGCTTTTATGCCCATTTCCCCATTATACCACCTTTATTCCTTTTGTTTGATGCATCAAGTATAGTACTCAAACTTGTCAGATACAGGTGTAGATTCAATAAAGCTCAATCGTAATCGTTTAAACCGTTGCCTAAATTTTCCAAAGACGTTGAGAGAAATTTAAAAAAAAACTGTCAATGACCCACAACTTTAAATATTTCCGCTTGACTTTTTCACATTTATTATCAAAATAATGGTGTACATAAATGCTTTTGTTAAATGATATGTACTTTTCTTTACTTTGAGCCAAAACATTAATTTTATCCCTATATATTTACATAACTCTTTCATAAATAAATGGCTGTCGTTGCTGCTTAAGTTATAAAATATGATAAGGATAAATTAGGATAATTTATAATTTAAATTACAAATTAAACGTGCAGGACCAAATCTTTTTTCACCAGTTATGTGACAATGATCTCTTACTTTAATCTCATCATCTCCAAAAGAGCATTCACATATACCACATATTTTGACATCATTAAACTCCCTCATTTATTCAGGCGTTAACGGTTTTATAGGTTTAATGTCTTTTAAATATGTGTTATATAGAAACCTTAAATCACACCCAATGTAATTCACAAAGACTTGAGCTGCATTATTCCCACGAAATAGCTCAAATTTCAAAATTTAGTCGTCAAAAGGACATTTAATTAAATAAACAAAATAATATGGGTCATGTTTAAAGCTTTTTACAGTGTAAGAATTTTGTGGGTTTTTTGCACCGTTTCAACAGGTTTTAAGATAGATTCAAAACCCGCATAAGCCACGAATAGAACACGCATTTAATTTTCTATTTCCTCGAATTTTAAAATATTTTCCGGCACACTCATTTCAAATTTATCAATTTTTAAATCCACTGGGTGTGTTTGCGTGAATGTGTGGTTACAGTCGTAGTTTTGATATAAAGTTAAAGCTGATGATGTACCAAAATTAATGAGACAACAATCACAAAAATATAATTTATGTTCTTTAAAACTAATTTGACTTGAAACTAAGGGTGATAAATCCTTAATCCAACAATAATGACTTTTTGAACAAGTCGTATTACGAAAATGTTCACCGCAATCTTCACTATTACAGTCTTTTATAATTAACAATAGATTTACATGTCTATCCAACTTTCTTGACGCATACCTCGGTGGACCAATAACTTCATCTATTACTTTATTATTTTCATATTTAGATTCTAGACTGTTTAAGTTAATGGATATGTTGTTCATTTCCTCAAATTTTTTAATGTCACCTAATTTTACTGGAAAATCCATACCTGTTAAATTTAGCACTCTAGAAAAATGGGGCTATGATGTTAGCTGTGAAGGTGCTGTTGCTGGCGGAACCAATACTATTGTTACAGCCCACGCAAAGCAACATTCGTTCTGGTTTATCACATTGACGACAGCTCCTCTCTTTCCAATAGAGTACGGCAACTTGATGTATGATGAACCACTCATATGCGTATACTCGTTGATGCTGACTTCCAAGTATAAAATTCACACAAGAGCCATTCATTCACATTACATGTAGCTCAATTAATTATTGGAATCACCGATGCACTCTCTTCAATTCGAAGCCGTGTTTCTCCAGGCACTTCATTAAATCTCGCCGCACACGATTCTCTTTTATTACGTCTCATATCATAACTGTTGGTAAACTCAGTACCGCAATGTTCATGATTTGTCAAATAATAATATAAATACTACCTATGCAAGTCAGAAACAACCGATGAATGAAACTGCCCCCATACCATATATAAAACTATTTAAGGTCGTCCTAAAATACGTTACTTAACTTCAATGCCACATACCCAAGGCCATCCCTAGCAATGTGAAGGCGACCTTGAACACGGTCAAGGTCAAGGTCGCACACACAATATTTTCTTTCTATAACTTTTTCTAGGAAAAGGTGATATCAACGCAAGATCTATGGTCAAGGATGAAGTCTAACGGGCGGGCATGTCGAAGTCAAGGTCAAGGAGTGGGGGGATTGATCGCTCCAGGTAATGACCACTACTGATCTCCAATTATTTAATCTTTAAAAAGATCACCTAAAAACATGTCAGATCAAACATGTAGACAAATAAGACAGAAATAATTGGACCATAAAAGAAATGTAATAAAATTCCAAACTGAAAACATGCTGTTTAGATATAACCAGTATTATACAGTTTACATATACAGTATTATAGGAGCGTTAGGTATTATAATATTTGCTATTATAATTTACTAATAACAAAATACGAAAAAGTTTAATGTACAAATCTACATTCGTTAAGTACATAAAAAGCAAATTGTTATATTTTCTCTTCTGTGTGGGATCACATAATTGTTTTCTGAAACATGAGACAGTTTGTAATCATGTAACAGATACTTGAAGAAAATTGAATTTGGCTAATATTACTTAATAACCATTTCCTATAAAGACAGTATGTTAAAAATACTGTAGTTTAATATATAAGAGCTCGTAATAAATAAAAAAAATAATTAGCGAGCATCCCATCTTAGTGAAATTCTGGAAGTATTAGATTTGGTTTGTACCCACGTGTCGGTAAGTGAAGTTTTAGATCAAATTTCAATGTACCGATCGACGTCTAGTTTCGAAAATTCCACGATTACACAAAGTACAAGTATTTGTTTAAACCATGGTTGTTTATTAATCAACTTTTTATATCTTGTTTGTGGTAGAAGTTTTAGTGTTATGTATTTTGATAATTGTAATTTTTCCTAGATTCGGCAAAAAAGTCGTGGCAGAAAACATAGGTAGAAATTAGTTCCAAGAAAGCTAGGCCGTGTTCTGTAAGGAATGAAAATTTTATGTATTTTCGATAAATGCAATTGCTATACTACTGACATTGATGTTAAGTTTATTCATAGATAGTTTTTGAATTAGATAAACTAACTAATTTGCAGTAACAATTTTTAGAAAAGATTTGTGTTTAGCGTTTTACTACGAAATAAGAGGCATTTAAATTTTTTCTTATTAAAACATTTTACACCGTTGACCACTTTGTCTTTTCATAATAAGTATTCACCAATTGAACATAAAAATGATACATACTGAGATCAGAGATTGTGGCTCAAAAGGTTAACTTACAGATTATTTGAAATATAGTAAAATATCTCATATATTTCAATATATTTAATTATTTCTTTTAATGACCTAAAATCTACCATCCCCTATTTAGAAAGCAAGAAATGGTGTAGAAAATTATCTACCGATTAGTGTGTTCAATTCCTTAGCAAAAAATTTTGAAAAAAATCATTTGTACAGATTTTCACAATAATTCTAATTGCGGCATGTGTCAAAAAAACATAGTTTTGTTCATCAACTCAACAGTGTCTAACTTGTGTGTGTTTATAAATTATGTATAGGTGAGTAGTAGAAAATGCAGGGCAGAGTAACGTATATATACAGACTGCACTAAGGCTCTCAATAAAGTGAATCTCTGGCTATTGATTGAGAAGCTCATAAAATTTAACTTCTCTGAAACACGTTCCTCTTTTTAAAATATTATTTAGGATCAAAAACATAAGAAGTTAATGTGAGCTGTTGTATCACGAATGTTGATGTTTCTCAGGGTGTCCAGAAAAACGAGATTAATCTATTAACGATACGTTCCTTGGGTCGGAAAATAAAACTTTCAACCGGTCATTTTTTATACTAGCGCTTGGTATTTAAAATATATATATTTTCGCTTATATGTCAGGTGTTTCTAAAGATATTAAAATTAAATTAGGAGAACATATTCTCTTTGAGAAGTGGTAAATATGTGGTGGTCTTCCATTGTCTTTATTTTTTGTTGAATGTCACGACTTTTCGGGTAGTTGTTAACTCTACTTGTTTTCAAGTGAAACTTGACAAATTTTTAAGCGACCCAACTATTTATAATAAAAGTAAATGCATTGGAGCGTTACCGAGACGAGTATAGTAATGCGTGCTGTGCTAAAAGTAGTTGTCATACTTTTCTTATATCTAAAAACGGTTTACTAAAGCAATTCGAGCTCTTATGTATAACTTGGGCTTCTTTGAATTTCCGTTTTCTCCAATATTGATGAATTTATGTGATGTCTATAATTCCAGGTGTAGTTAGCGAAACTCGATTTTTCTGGTTCTCCACGAAATGTATTTTTCTGGTGTTCTGTCATGCTTACTTCAAGAGGTTTATTTGTTTCGTCAGCGTAAGTATTGCCACATTCACATGTTACTTTATACATAGTTCTTTGTGTCCCTTCGAGTTGTTGATTTGGTCCTAGTGAGCTGGCTTCTCAGAGAGTTATTTGAATCGAAAACAATGTTGATGATATATCGTTTTCCTATTTTTATAATTTTTCCCGAAATGTCTTTCACGCAGGGAATGTTCAACATTGGTTTTCGTTCCTCGTCCGTTACCGATCTTGTTCTATTCCTGCGTTGTTCCGGAATCTTATTCACTTGATTTGCGGGGTATCCGTTGGCTATTCGGTCACTTTTAATATAATCTATCCTTTTCGTCAAGTTCTCGTTGTAGTTCCAAAGAGTTAGTGTTCTATCTATGATGTTTCTTACAATTCCATGTTGGGTATTGTTGGAGTAGGAGTTTAAGGGTTGGTCTAATATTTTTGAGTTAAAAAAGGTAGTTTTGAAGTTCTTCATCGTTTCCATTCCATATAATAAAGTTGTCTTCTACATATCTAAGTTATAATTTTTGTTTCCTATTTGTGAATTTAATTTCAATGGTCTCGAACCGTTCTATGAAAATGTTTGCAATCACTAGTGAGAGAGAAGATTTTATTGATAGACCATCATCCTGAATGAATAATTTGTCCTTTTCTGGGAAATGGGAACTGGTTAAGCAACATTCCAACAAGTCAGTGATGGTGTGTGGTAGTTAGATATGTTCTTTCTGCTAAGGTCTGATCTTCTTCAAGTTTCTTTGCGATCTTTAGTGATTCCTTAACAAGAATTTTGGTGTATAGGCTTTCCACGTTAAAATTAATAAAATGGTCTTCTGGTGGTACTTCACGTATAATTTCTACGAAATGTTGCGAATTCTTAACCAAGGACGATGCACTTCCTCGTATTGATTTCAGAATTGGGAGAAGAAACTTTGCAAGCTTAGATGTTAGTGAGTGTTCGAAACTTTCAGAGTTCTTAGCAATTGTCAATTGAAACTAAATGCAGCATAAATTGGACTTTTGCGTAGCATACATGCCGAAACGTCCTGATAGTCAATAAAAAATAAAGACAATGGAATTCCAACACATATCTAGTACTTCGCAAGAAAAACCGTTGGCTATGACCTTCAAACGGACATATGTATTAGTTTTGTTAAAGCACATACTTCGTGAATATTTAATTAAAAATAATGAATATACAATTGAAAATTTCAGTTTTATGTTTTCTAACCCCAAATTGTTTTTCTAAATCTTATAATTAATTAATTATTTTTTATATTTCACCAAATAAAATCAAGAACTTTGTTAATAATAAACATATAATAAAATGTAGCAAAGTCAATAAAGTAAATATTAACAAAATAAGTCTGCTTATTGATTAAAAATACATATTTTTAAAGGTTGTTAATTCAAAACACCATCTACGAGTATAACAGGATAATAATACTATTTATGTTATTTTACTGTTTAAAGGATCACTTAAAAAATTCATAAATAAAATTTGGCATAATTTTGTAGATTTAAAAATTCTAGTCAACAGAGTTACTCAATATGATCTCAATTGTTTTGTATGCACATAGGAGCTCTTTTTTTTTTAAGAAAATCTTTGAATCTAAACTGCTCGCCAGTTTTAAGGATTCTTGCTCTTAAATGATTTCCACATAATATTGGAACCATATACATAAAATCTTTAATATATCCCCAGAATGAATAATTCATCTAGATATAATTCAGCAAATGGAGTGCATAATAAACTAGAGCATCCTGAGCACCTTCTAATTGGAAGCAGATATTTTGTCGTAGCTGTAGAGACCATCAACTGAATCAGGCAGGAGTTTTCAAGAAATTGATAAATAAATACCTGCAAGTCAAATTTTCTAGTAAAATAACTGAATCTAAAAGAAAATTATCTACACCTTATGATACATTAAGTTTAAAATTTTCATGATGATGCGTCCATACTATGGCTCTGTTATTTCATTCATATATCTATCTATAAAAACTTAACTTCTAAATCTTAGGGCAAAAGAGCTTGCACTGTTTGCCAATGGAAATAGTATAACTGCTGAGCGAGTAAAAAATTGGTTTTATTTATAACGTTTTCAACCTGCCTAAAAATACGTGCTAATGCTGTTCTAATCTCTACTGATCGACCGCAATTACTTCTTTGCTTTTTACGACAACTTTCAGTCTGTATTTACTGATTTCTTAAATTTGAAAAATATATATTTTTTTAAAAGATTGATTAAAAATTTTATAGCATAGCACCTAGCAGCTAAATTCACATTTGTTCCACATTTTCCTAATCCGATAAATAAATAAATAAATGATTATCGTTTATAAAAATTTAATTCTCCTAAATGATCAAAATTATTAAAATAATATCAGTTATTTAAGGGAAAGGCATATTTTCTGCTTTACGAGCCATGCTGATATTTTATTTGCAAAAATAATTTTCAAGTTATAATAAAACCATACTTTAGAATAAAATAATCTTAAAACATAATAATTATTTTGACAGTTTTATGCTTTGATAGTAAAAAATAAACTGTGTCGTGTCCATGGTATTAATATTTTTTATGAGAACAATTGACTTGATTAAGTGTCGCTCAAAATTACATGATAGAAATATTAATACAAAAATGGAAATATTCAAATATCTCAAAAACTATGACTGAATAAAATGTTTTAGGTGACCAAAAAGAAATTATCAATTTATTGTAAGAAATAGATGTCAAGTTGATCGGAGTTCGTTAGAACAAATAGGGGATTATTTTTAAATGATATTTCATGATGTGATTTAATAAAAAAATACGTTTCTATTTCAATTTCTATATTTAAAGAATCGATGTTATTTGCCGACGATTTCAAGATTTATAGAACTAGCTTTTCATCCTACAACTGCAGTATAATATAAATTGTATGTCCAAGTAGAATAGGGTCAAAAATGTGTCTTAATAGTTCCGATATGGATCCTGGCATGTATATGCAGACAAACTTGAGTTTTAATAATTACTAGGACTTATAGGTTATGAGTTTCATTATTCGTAACATTGCATATTTTGGATATGTTATTATAATGTTATTATATAATGCATTGCTTAGATTATAATTGAAGTATGTCTCTACGTCTGGAACCCTGTAATGTTTATTTGGCAGTGACCAGATAGAACGCATCCAAAAATATTTGTAAGGTACCCATATATGCGAAAATATAACAATGTTATTTATATTTTTTTATATTAATTTTATTTAACTAAATTGTTCTGAAATAAAAACGTACTTTAATAAAAAGAAATAGAAAAATAATTTTAACTTTAATTTATTTTTTAAGCAATGCCGTGGAATCTTTAAAACAACTTTGAAATAAAAGATATTTATTCCCCATGTTGCCCTCCTGCTAGTATATATTTTTCGAATGTTGTTCTAAATTCTTCATACACAGATGCAATCATATTTACATTTATAGTTGCAACAACTTCTACAATTTATTCTTCTAGTTGTCAATGTTGTCATTAAATTAATTATTGTAAACCTTTTGCTTGAAGTAACCTCATAGAAAATAATATAATTGGGTTAGATTAGCCCACTTATCCTGTGAATGAATTTTGATTTAAATTTTCTACTAATAAATATGGTCTAATTGTTCTATGATACATTACATCGCACCAAACTTTAACTTTTTAAAATTTTTGACAATAAGTGGCAATTCCAAAATTCAGATTTTCTTGTGCCCAGTACTTACATTTGTAAGTAAAAGTTACTTCGTTGAAAAATATTATGTTTCTATAAAGGAATATATTAGTTAAAAATTTTTCATCCATTATCAAACTCCAAACGGCGAGCATCATCTCCATTTTGCAGTTTGTTAATAAATTTTGATTTGAACCACCATAATTTGTTGCTTACTACAATATTATGAATGTAAGGCTAACTGTACCTAAGGTGTAGAAAACTACCAAGTTGGCAGCATCAGTGTGGTTGTGCGGCTTTTTACCTTCTTGATATGTGTAATATCCCCAGTATCATCATCTTTCTTAATTAATTTACGTACGGCTTTTCGAGTTACATAAATATTTGGTTACATTTCACTGAGTATTTCAATGGCATATCGATATGATACATATCCAATTCCATTTTACTCGGTAAATCCGTTGTTCTAAGGTTAGCACCATCAATTTGTTATTTAGTAACCATTTTTTTCGCAAAACACAAATCATTACTTTTATGTTGACATTGATAGAAAAGTATTCGTTATTGAATTAATTTAGCAGTTCAGTCAAAAATCTGAATGTTTATTACAATGCCTTACATCAAACATTTAATTTTTATGGTGAGAACTAGTTTTCATGTTTATTTTTTTATTAAACTATGGATTTATGCCATGTTTCTGTTTCGGTTCAACTTAATTAAATAAAATTTGTAAAATTATTATAAATAAGAGTATTTTATTTAAGATGAAATCTACATTTTTGGATATCTTGAACACCCTATATTCGTTACTTCACTGTTTTCGAAATTCGAAGGTAAGCAAAATTTTTATCAAGAATGACTTTTCCTTGAAAAATCATAAATATTTCTAGAGTGCGGTATCTCATCCGTTACCCAATTTTAAAAAAAATAAATTATTTTTTGTATGGTTACTAATTGGCTTTACATTATACTGCACTGAATAGTTAAAAAAAAAACAACTTTTATTGGTGCGTAAAGGAAAAGGCAATTGATATTTTACTGCTAACACGTTTAAATCATTATCTGAGCCTATCATAGAATAGTTTTGATATTATTTTCTTCGATTTCAAAGTTCTTACTATCCATCCTTCTATAAAGATTGCAAACTCAGTTTTACAATCCCGTCTTTTTTTATGGTAACTAATTGCTAGTTTCGACTTTAATAAAATCTGTAAACCTAAAACCTATAATTAATTAAATTATTAATTCCTTAGTTTTGAAGAAAAAGCCGAACAAGAAATTGGTTAGGCAGCAAATTTCTCAAAATTATTTGGATACTTTGGATGCAGATTCTAACTTTTTCTCTTAGTAACAGGCAATAAGACTTGGGTACATTACTGGAATTTAGAAACATGCAATGGATCCGTTAAAGTTCTCCGACTTCAAAAAACTGTCGCTTACGCTCTTGACTTGGGAAATTCGTGGTCGACCGTATATTGGGACTAAGCAAGAGTTACTCTTATTTAAAATATGCTGAACGGCACTATAATAACAGCAGTTACCTCTAATATAGTATCAAAAATTACATTTGACTCTTCATCAAGAACGTCTTGGTTTGCATTTTCGATCATACCCTATAGATTTAAGCAACAATAAATTTGTTTGAAGGCTGATTATGGTGGATGGAGCAGAGGCTTTTTTGATGTTTGACAGACATAACCATGTTTATTTATCTTTTCTTTCAATTTAATTGCTTATTGTGACTCTTTTCAGTGTTTTAAGTGTTTAAAATTACTATAAATGCGAAGTTTATGATTAATATTAACAAAAAGAGGCTTTAAAAACTTATTTTTATTGATAAATATTGTTAGATATTATTTGCATATTGAAAATAACAATACTAATAATTTGGGCAACCATAAACTCATACTTTTATGTATTCTAAAATTGACGTGCCTATTATCATATAATACTCGTTTAAATAATGCAATTAGGAAATGTATGTGTGTACCAAGAAATGAAATATCTGCTGTTTATCAACACTTTTTCACATATAAATAAAAATATTATTACCTTATTCAGCGTTCAAATAACCAGGTCCTAGTTCTGACGTTATGCTAATTCTACAGGGGTATGTTTGAAGGTTTGTATCATAAGAATGTTCTTGTTCACGGCAATAAATTAGAATGGTTGTAGCCGAAATCCTTATAAAGAACGAAAGCTTTTACGGCTTTGGTCAAGTTGAAAATCATGGTTATTGGGTTTAGACAGTGTCAAGTTGGAATTATTATTCCAGTTTCCCATGCTCTAGACTCAAGAACCATGATTTTCAAACCAAATTCTGGTTTATAAACAAAATAAAACATATATTTTGTATGATTAATTAAATCTGAAAAGATAAAAATTTATATTATATAATTTTACTAATTTGGATGCTCTAAATGGTGCATAAATAAAAGAATATGGAAAATTCTTATATTTAATATGACACTATATTATGTATTATAAATAACTAGGTCTAGCGATAATTTCTGCTAAACCAATAAGTAGCTAAAACAATGTTTGATTATTTTGTTTTCACAATTTTTGTTATCTTCGTTATTTTAATGAGAAAATAAATTGATTTAAGGGATTTCTAATATCTGATGCTGATATCAGATATCACCCATCTAGCAAAGTAAAGGGCAATTTATTTTGTGACACGCTGTCCCGTCGGAGTTTGCTGAATTATGACACGCCGAGAATATTACACTAGGGACTTCATTAATGTCCTGCAAAATGTCGCCTAAATAATATTAATAGTGATATTTTCAGCAGGGACCGCATTTAACTAACACCCGCAATCTGCTGTTCACTAGGTAATAAAATTTCTCCGTTCTTTTGTTACGGTAATTACATTCATTATAAAAGTAACAGTTAAGATAAATATGTATATATACATGCAATAAAATTGTGAATTTATCATTATATGACAAGAAAATGTTGGCAAACTTAAGGCAATGTAGAATTTTTACAGCGGATGTTGTATTTTCCGCTACTTCGCATGCTTTGAATTTGATTTGGTGACTTTTTAACCGACCTCTGAAAGAAGGAGGTTATATTCAGGAAGTTGCTGCGGTGGTCCCATATTTTTTTGGAAAAAATTGGTGCAGTAATATCCAAGATGGCGGCCAAAAAAATTAATTTTATCCGATTTTTTCCAAAAC